>JAAFCE010005724.1:16480218-16532801 GCA_013389805.1 Trigoniulus corallinus | reverse complement strand
TTGTTGTCATATTTATACGTTGGAAATGAATAAGCGAATGCTTGTGTTGCCAAATTGGTCTATTTTGTTTCGTTTTGCTGGTGTTTTAGGGCCCTCCCATTATCATTAGGGCCAAGTCCACTGTGTAGTTCTAATGCAGAGTCTGCATACACATTACGCTGTTACGACGATTGTGGATATTAGCAGTACTCAGTGTTCCCAAGTGATCCAACGACAACTGGTGCCAAACGCAATGCAGCGGCTCCCAAACGGGTCTATATCTATCCAAGAAGTGACTCAAATCTGCCAGGAAGTCTTATTATATAATTACAATATCTAAACTACAAATAAGTAAGGTCACCAGCCCAGTTTGATCATGAGGTTCATTATATCCTTGCATGTCGTAAGAGGTGATTAGGATGGTCAACCAAGACTGGCCACGTGGTAGATATTGAAAGGTCTGCAGGTGCCGCCACGAATTTTAGTTTCAGCAAAAAAAGGATAAAATACATATGGGTTGTTGTTGTTGTTTGTTGGAGTTTAAGGTCCCGTCAACTACAAGGTCATTAGAGACCCGTCCACTGTATAGTTGTAATGCATATACTGCACAGACACTACACTAATGCGACGATTATTGGGTATTAGCAGTACCCAGCTTTCCCGAGCGACCACCCATGTCAGTACTAACTGGGCTTGCGTTGCTTAACTTCAGTGATCAGACGAGAACTGGTGTGTCCAACGCAACTCGCCGCTCCCGTCTCTGTGCAGTCTTTGCATTAAAACAACGGAGTGGACGGGGCTCTAATGACCTTGAAGTTGAAGGGCCCTAAAACACCAACGAGCTCTTTCAGTCTGGGATGAGTAGTAACACCTGTGTGTGTGTGTTAGGACGCACAGGTGTAAGATCAAATCTCGGTACCTTGAACTATAGTGTGTTCCTAATTGCAATGCCGAATCCGGCTTGGTACTTTGTATGCGTTTCTATGCATTTGAGGGTGTCTCCTTGTCGTGTGACTTGTTGTTTGCAGCCGGAAGTGACTGTGACCAGAAGTTGTAAGTAGGTGTGACCCTTGACACGGCCATGTTGTCATCACTATCTTAATAGTTGACAAAACTGTTTTATTTGGAAGAAGTGGTTCTTATATATAAATTTTAAAAATTTAGATGAGATATTTTGATGCGATTGACGAGTAGTTAATGTGACTACCGGTTTTTTTTTGTTGTAGCAGACCACAAAAAAAAAACCTGAGTAATTTTGATAATTTTAAAAGGTGATAGGGGTTAGGACATATATCTTTATGTTTCAAATTAAGCGCAAAAATATGTCGAGGTCTTTAAGATGATGGGGGTTAAAGTTGACTTTTGATGACGAAAATAGTACTTAACCTTATTATCTTGACCATCATTCATGTCAGACTTGAAGAAAATGGCGCACTTACCTAGTAGGCCTATTTGTTTTAAAAAAAGATATTTGAGGAAATTTCATACAGTTCATACTTTTATAATTAAATTCTTTCTAAAAATGATTGTTTTCCTCTTTTTTAATATGTGTTTAATCTTTGTTTTGTAGGTCACGATGTGGTGGTTGTACTGGTGATGGGTTCCTATCAGATGTAAAACTGTGGTTTAATTTTTGAAACCAATATGGCTGTCGTAAAGGTTTATTTCACCATCATGGCCGCTGACCAAGGTAAAGATACACATTTTGTAAATATTTTTTCGAAAGGGGGTAAGAAGAGGTAGATGAATAGATAGATAGAGAAGTGGAAGAAGGACAGATGGGTTCAGGGGCTCGCTCATTGTTATTACTAGTCTTAATTGATCACGTTCGAATTTCTGTATTTTAATTTTAACAATTTTTCTTTTTAAATTTAAAATTATGTTTATTTAAAAACTCTTATTTTTATTTTTATTTTTAAATAATAAAAATTCCGTGTTTCATTAACACGCGTTTTTTTTCTCGTTCTTATCGGTAACATATCCTATCTACTTTTATTGAAAATTATTCTTTTATTATACATGGAATTTTCGGCCAGGGTGCAACAACATACACACGCACCCATCAACCCTTTTTCTGTTCAAATCACAATCCATTTTTCTTTTTTTAATTCTTGTTTTATTATAACAGCCATGTAACATTTTAATTCATCTTTTAATAATATTTTTTGGAGCACAACAGAGAACCTATGAATGACCCCCTCCCCCCCTCTCATTATCATCGTTTATGGCACCATAACTAGAGGGAAATGAACTCGAGTCACCCAAATGCAAGGTGGAATTCTAACCTTGTTCTGTCAACAAAAATTTGCGATTTGAAAGAATGAGAAACAAAACTCTGGCAACAGGAGGCGAATTTTCACATGGGGAAATTCTTGTCGATCTTCAGCAGTTGGCGCAGTTGGTAGCGTGCCCGCTTTGCTGCGCCAGAGGTTCCAGGTTCGATACCGCATTTTTCGGGCGAGAGAGAGAAGCCCCGAGTGTGCCTTCTTTCGGATGAGAAGTAAAACCGAGGTCCAGTGTGGTGGATTCTGGATTCATTTAATGAGTTGGGGAGTTAGCCAAGCAGCCATAACAGGACGAACCCTTAGGAGGCTGCTCGCGGGAGATCAAGAGGTAGGTAGTGGACCTAGGGGAGGGTAAATTTGCAGCACCCAACGTTCTTTACCAACCACCCATGTTGGTACTAGCGTGGGCTTGCGCTGCTTAACTTCAGTGATCTCGTGGTGGACGATGGCATTTGGACGTACCCCCTCTCTACTATACAACGGGTAGATGAGGCAAAATTTCCAGGTGTAGGAACTCGCCCCCCCTGGCGTCGGTGGAATGCCCCAATGAACAGTAGACCGACGATAAATAAGCATAGGGGGTGCAGGTTTGGTCGGCTGCAGGAAAACACCGTCTAATATATCTCCCTTGACCCGCCGTGGTGGCGTAGTGGTTAGCCCGCTCGGTAATTGCATCAGTAGTTTTAGGTTCGATACTGGACCATGGTGGGTCGGCTTCTTTCGGGCGAGAGACAAGCCGCGAGTGTGCCTTCTTTCGGATGCGAAGTAAAACCGAGGTCCCGTGTGGGTGTACGATGGCGCTTGCAGAACCCTTTCTACTACGCAACGGGTAGATGAGGCAAAATTTCCAGGTGTAGGAGCTCGCCCCCTGGCGTCGGTAGCATTCCCCAACGAACACTAGACCGACGATAAATAAGCGTAGGGGTGCAGCTTTGGCCGGCAACCGGCTGCAGAAAAAGCTATGTTCAATATATCACCCTGTGTCCACTCAGAGGGACAACATGGGTACCCGACCCTGCCATAGGCGGGAAAAGGGTTAGGAGTTGCTTGATGCTTCACCTATGTAGCGTTGTATCCGTGTAGAAAGGACTCCTGTAGTGGTGACACCCTACAGTAGACGCATCACTACTTGGTTTTAAAAGCCCGTCTCGGCGCCGCAAAGGTAGCGTGTCGGACTACTGCATCAGCAGGTTCCATACTGGATCAAGGTGGGTTGACTTCTTTCGTCCGAAAGAGACCCAACTCCCCCGTGCTCTTACCACGTTGGTTGGGACGTAAAATTGCGTTGGACACACCAGTTCTCGCGAGATCACTGAAGTTAAGCAGCGCAAGCCCACGTTAGTACCAACATGGGTGGTTGGTGAAGAACGTTGGTTGCTGAAACTTTCCCCTCTCCTACGTCCTCTACACCTACCTCCTCATCTCCCGCGAGCAGCCTCCAAAGGGTTCGTCCTGTTATGGCTGCTTGGCTTACTCCCCAACCCATCAAATTAATCCAGCAATCCAGCAATAATCCAGTAAAGCCGTGACCCCGTGTGTGGTGTGTACGATGTCGCTACTGCACGCGTACCCTTTTTCTACATTAAATGAGTCGCTCGGTACAAAATGTCTGGGTGGAGGAGCTCGCCCCCTCCTCTCCCCTGCGTCGGTGGAGTGTCCAATAGTAGGCCGACGGTAAATATGCGTAGGGGGATTGCAGCATTAGATTGGGTGCGTAAAAATACCGTCCAACAGATTGTACAGGAATCCCAATGAGACAAAATTGGGTCCCCCCTATCGTGGACAGGAAAAACCCGCCGTGGTGGCGTAGTGGTTAGCACGCTCGGCAACTGCGTCAGTAGTTCTAGGCTCGATACTGGACCGAGGTGGGTCGGCTTCTTTCGGGCGCGAGAGAGAGAGAGGCCGCGAGTGTGCCTTCTTCCGGATGAGAAGTAAAACCGAGGTCCCGTGTGGGTGTACGATGACACTTGCACGTAAAAGAATCCTCTCTACTATGCAACGGGTAGATGAAGCAAAATTTCCAGGTGTAGGAGCTCGCCTCCGTGGCGTCGGTAGTATTTCCCAACGAACACTATCATCATCATCACACCCTTGTCCCGCTTATGGCGGGGTCGGGTCTGCGGGTTCTGATCCTCAACTCCCGTCTATCCCCAACCAGGCTTTCATCCGCCCCACATGCCACCATGTCCATCTGTACCACCTGCTCCCACGTCCGCTTGGGTCTCCCCCTACTCCTGATGCCACCAACCACCTGTTGCCTCATAATATACCGCGTGAGCTCCTCCTCCCCCTTCGCATCACATGCCCATACCACCTCAACTTATATTCTCTCATCTTCTCCACAATGTCTCCAACCCCCCAAGCTGCCTCTAACATACTCGTTGCGGACTCTGTCAGCACGCGACACCCCACTCATGTAACCAGTGGTGTCGCTCGGGTTGGCGTCACCCGGTGCGGTGACACCATGGTGTAATCCCCCCCTCTCTCCCGAAAAAGCCGCGTCTTTTGCTTTGGTGTCACGCCATTTCTCATGGTGTGAGTGGTGTCACCCGGTGCGGCCCGCACTTCCCTAGTGACGCCACTGCATGTAACGCAGAATTCGCATCTCGGCCACTTGCATTCTCCTCTCGTGGTTCTTCCTCACTGCCCAGCACTCAGATCCATACAGCATGGCGGGCCTAACTAGTTTTGTAGACGTTACCTTTCAACTTTATTGGGACTCTGCGGTCACACAGCACCCCGCTTGCCTGTCTCCACTTTAGCCATCCAGCATTGATTCTGTGGGTAACGTCAGAGTCGATTTCCCCGTTGCTCTGAATGACTGATCCTTTCCCAACGGACACTAGACCGACGTTAAATAAGCGTAGGGGTGCAGCTTTGGCCGGCAACCGGCTGCAGAAAAAAAACTATGACCAATATATCGCCCTATGTCCATTCAGAGGGAAGGAAAAGGATAAGCTACTCGGTCTTAAAAATGCGAAATTGTCATCGGATGGGGCACCTAGGCTGAATTTTAACAGCCGTAAATTTTATTTACGTTTTTATTTTTCGGCCAAATTTGGATCTTTGCGATGCATTTGAAACGTGTGATTTAGGTGAGAGATAAGACTTCACCCTGAAAGTAGCGTATGTGTTACTTTTTCTTTAAGATCGTTTTCTTAACTTTTTTTTGGTAGTTAAGAAAAGGTTGATGTCTATCTCACTCTCTCTCTTCTTTCTCTCAATGTTCGCTCCAGTTTTTTTTTTTAAAAATTATTTTGGTTTTTTTTGGTTGTGGACTCGCCTCGATTTTTTTTTAAATCCAACTGGTGATCATTAAATCTTACTTTCCATTCCTCATTTTCTTAATCTTAACTTTTACATTAAGATCGTTTATCACCTTATTATGGTACCCACCACGCCACGTCACTCGAAATAACCATTTCGCACTCACGTTGAAATATATTTCGATGATGATGATGATGATGATTATAGTAACAGTAAGCACAAATTAGGATGTGAATTTTTGAAAAAAAAAAAAAATAGTTTATCTTGACCATTTATTTACTCATGAAACCAGAACACTCCCACTGTCCATTCAGCTCACTATTTGCTCCACCCTGTACTATGTAAGTGTTGACCACGCACTTGGCCAAACAGTATTGTTGTTTTGTGGTGGTGGTGGTCCTGTACACCCCCCCTCTCTCTGTCTCTTAAATTTTTATTGTTCTGTTTTACAGTTGTTTGTCATTAACATTAGTAAGCGATTTAAAAAAAAAGTGACTAACGGGTTGAGAGGTCACTTAGGCCACATTTACCCTTTTTTCATACTTGTGTGGTGTTCGTGTGTGTGTCCTGGTTCACATGGATTCCTCTCTAGAATTGACCGACCTCTTGTCGTGTACTCTTGATGTCGCGTGAATGGATTGAGATGCTGGTGTTGATGTGCTTTCTGTGCTACAGTACATTTAGCACACCGGTGTTTATAGGACACAAACGTACCCCCGTCAATTTTGACACGTGTTGATAAGACTCATTTCACAGCTGCTGGCCTCATTGTTTAGAAATATTTATTGCTGAGAGCATGAACACTGGTTCGATTCCTAATTAAAACTATTTATTTAGTGGATGGAGTAATGGAAACGTGTCTTAGTTCTGGAAATTGTCGTTTTGACGACACCAAGAGGATGAGCTCCTAAACCTAAGTTAGGTCGTCGGCCTGTCTGTCTCCTTCTACACCTGGAGATGTTGATAAGGCTTAAGGTAATTTTAGGAAGTTTATGGTGGGAGAGGTGTGGGGGTTACATTTTTGTTGTGCCCTTAGATGTTCACTGGTTATTAGAATGAGCGGGTGCACTGCATTTCATGAGTCCAGGTGTCCAGGGGCCAGCGGCATAGCGTCCCCTCCAGAAATTGTTGGGCGGCCCATCTGCTACAGACAAACAAGGTGTGATGGGTGTCGTTATCCGTCCCTGGCAGAGCAGGCGTTTTGGCGATTCCGCTCTTCCACCCCTGAGCAGGTAGGCGCGGAAGTACCTATGTCCGCGCAGGAATTAGGTGGCGTAGTAGCCAATTTCCTCATGCCTCCTTGTATCCCACAGTCTTACGTCCCGGATGAGCCTTGCAGTCCATCATCATCTGTGCTCCAGCTTCCAGAGGGAGATGGATAGACCTTTTAATTTATCAGGTAGTTGGAATGCTGGAATGCCTCTGTAGGATATTGGACCTGTTAAAAAAATGTTCTTCATGGAGAGAAAAGGGCCTCAGGCGAGCTAAAGATAAGCTTCAGTGAGTACAAATTACCTGGCCTGTAAAAATTAAGAATGATATATTAAGTGGCTGTTGTCTCAATTCTTCTTACTTAATAACTGACTTGATATTTATAGAAAACATGACGGTTCTGTATCACTGGGGTTGTTATTTATTCTCAATATGTCTTGTGAGGAAATTACATAATTTCAACTCTGCGTGGTTCTTGTCCCATTTCTTTTTTTTTTTTAAAGAAAAAGGAGATTCACGTCATAACATAAAGAGGATCACGCAGTTATTGAATTCATCACACATGTAGTTATTTATTTCAGATATAGAATTAGCCGTTAGCTCTCTGCTTGAAATCGTCGTTTAACACACTGTTGTTTTTTTATTGTTGCCGTAGTTCGTACAGTAAATTCTTTCTTACTTTCTTGTGAACATCTTCAAACAATTTGAAATGTAGGACTCGAGACTGTTTTTTTTATTTCTCGTTGTCAGTTCAAATGGTAAAGAGGAGAAAGAAATGCAGTCAAATAACAACGAGTATGTTTGTTGCAGCTAAAATAAACCCTTGTTGCGGTATTTCTCTTTTTGTATTATTATTACTGGTTTCTTTAAAAAATAATTACACGTATAGTACTGTAGAAACATGAAGTTTGTTATTGAGAATCGTGGTATTTTAGTTGAACAAACAGACCTTTTTTTTGAAAGGAAAGATGTTGAAGATGACCGCCATTTTATGTTGTTGTAAAAGCAACATAATGCTGATGGTTTTTTTAAGTTCATTGAAGACATTGTAACTTAATTTTTTAAGTACAGGCAGATTTCTTCTTGTATTATATTAGTACAGTCGGTTTTAGTCAAGATGGAAAGCCTTAGTTAGTTTGTTTTTATTTTTTTTTTACCAACTCTTGTTTTTTCTTTTTTACCTGAAAAGAGTATCTTCAGACATCTTTGAATTCGAATTTGGAACGCACGTGCAGCAGAGAACACTGGGTCTGCTAGCTGGTGCGTAACACTTTGCTGTGATTGGTTGCTGGGTTGTGTGCATCTCAGGAACTAATCATTTGTTCGATTCCATTCCAAATTCCTTTTAGGCTTGTGGTGCGTGAATAGAAATATATATTTGACATGGACTGTGAACACCTACATGCCCAATGTTTAATCATACAAGGGTCCAGTTCAAGGTTGGTTGAGGTTCGTATCTGATACGAGCACTTGTGTGTATGTAGACAATTTCTAAGATTTGAAAGTCTAAATTGAAGAAGAACCTTGAATGTGTTAGAAAGTGTGTCTTATGACACAATTGCCAAGTTGTTGTCGAGTCTATTGTTTTAATTGTCGTTGAATTGTTGTTAATTAGTGTCACTAATTTAATAGCCAATGATGTTAATTAGCATCGTTCTCCTTTTCTTGGTGCAACGTATTGTCTGTGTTACTAATTATCATGCTGTTTTTTTTTTGTTTCAGTGCTAAACAGGAAGTTACTAAGCTGAAACAATATAGTCTATGACTGAGATGAAGAAGAAGATGATGATGATGCTAATCTTGAGGATAACATCTTCAAGACGGGTGCAAAGCTGTTGACGACATCATCAATGGACAAAAGCTACACTGTCAGATGTTTGGCAATCATTTCATTGGATTGCTGCCCCCACCATCTCATGTCGTGCTCAAAACATTTCTACTTGAATAAGTTCGTCTTTTGAAGTTTCTGACCTGGAAAATTGCTTATTTGAAATAGCATCATATTGAGCTGTGATGGTATGTACTGAGTTAAAAGAGTTGATAACTCTCAAGGTGCTGAGGTAATTTTGAGTTGCATACCAAAGATAACTGAGATTCGTTCAAGCGTTAAATAGAGGTGCTGTTCCACTTTTTAATTTATCATCAGATAGCGATTCTACCTTATTATGATGTTCAGAGTTTCTGTACGGCCACAGGGGACATCGCTCACCCAACACCACAAGACACTTTTGGTCCCTCTTTGTCCCTTCTTCTTTTTCGTCGGGCAAAAGAACACTACTGGTCTCGACACCAGCAAGATGCGAAACTGCGAAGTCATACTCTTCGTAAGACCACGAATATGTACTGGTTCAATATCAGTCGTGATTTGGTTGTTGTTGTTTTAGGGCCCTTCAACTAGAAAGGTCATTAGAGCCCCAACCAAAGCATAGTTCTCATGCAGAGACTGCACAGACATTGTACTAATGCGACGATTTTTGGGTATTAGCAGTACCAAGTTTTTCCAAGCGGCCACCCATGTCAGTACTGGCTGGGGTTACGCTACTTAACTTCAGTGATCAGACGAGAACTGGTGTGTCCAACGCAATTCGCCGCTCCCCTGCTGAATTGACAGTGGGTTTGACCATTGAGTTCCTTGTCGTAGGTTCAATTCCGACAGAGTTTATGCCAAGAAAGGAGAAGAAAGTCCCCAGGTGGGAAGTGAAGACGGTGCTTTTCCTTGAACCTGGGAGAGAGAGAGAGAGCCTTCTTGATTATGGTCGTTCAATCTTGACCGGCCACTTTCGGTAATTTAAAGAACAACAACAACTTGATGCTGTTTTTTTCATGCTTAAGGTTGTTATTTGTCCCCCAGTTAATTTACAGTTTTTCAATTGGGCTGTGCTTGTTTACTTGGAGTTTCATCCGTTAGTAATAATTTTGGGATTTAATTTCGACCGGTTTGCTTGTAATGGATATTTTTTGTCTTTCCATTTAGTGGTGAAGGTGACTTAAGTGCGTGCATTTTGATGGGAATCACGCATTATGGTCCATTAGAGTATTTCCGGATTTTCCTGGTTTCGCCTCCTCTCTATCTGAAAGGTAAAGCGTGAAGAAAAACAAATTCAGGGTTTGCATAAATTTAGTTGTCATATCCATTATTATGATTGCTGTTGTTGTTCTTCTATGGACATTCGTCATTCGTTTTATATTGTTTCGTCTCCGTGGGAGGTTATTTTATGTGTTTTTATGGACTTCAGGTTGATGCTGTAGTGATCAAGTTAGTACTTCCGCCTTGAAATTGACGATGGTGGAAATGCTGTTTTCGGTTGGTGGCATATTAATAGATTTTGAAACTTTATACGTACGGAGTTTGAGTATGGCAAAATGTGGATAGTGTCTTTAACTTCAATTTCTGGTTTCATTGTTTGTTTGTTGGAGTTTAAGGTCCCGTCAACTACAAGGTCATTAGAGACCCGTCCACTGCATAGATCTAATGCATAGACTGCACAGACACTACACTAATGCGACGATTATTGCGTATTAGCAGTACCCAGGTTTCCCGGGCGACCACCCATGTCAGTACTAACTGGGCTTGCGTTGCTTAACTTCAGTGATCAGACGAGAACTGGTGTGTCCAACGCAACTCGCCGCTCCTCTGGTTTCATCATCGCCATCGCCACACTCTTATCCCGATAGTGGCAGAGTCCCGCCTGTGAGTTCTGGTTCTCCATTAGCTTTCCCCTATCAGGTCCTCATTCACCCCACACATTTCTGTATCCCGCAGAATAGCGTTCTCCCATGTCTTTCAATGACCTGGCTCTACCCTCATTTGTTCCCGTAACCTGTCTGCATGATGGACATAACCGGAAAAATGTTAGGTTCCTGTTATGAAATTAATGCCGATCTGATTTCCACGGCACTACCTAATGCTAGTCGGTCCATATCAGGGTTTATTCAATCATGAAGAATCGTCACCATCATCCCCTTATCCCGCCTGTGGCAGGGTCGGGTCTGCGAGTTCTAGCCCTCCACTGCCATCTATCTCCCACCTGATCCCCGTCCACCCCATACACTACCATATCCTTACGGACAGCCTGATCCCACGTCTGCTTCGGTCTCCCCCTGCCCCGGGTGTTTCCAACCACCTGCATTCCTGAAATGGACCTAATGAGCTCTTCCTCCCCGCTTCTCGTTACGTGTCCATGCCACCTCAACCTACTCTCCCCCATTTTTTCCGCGATGTCCCCCACCCCCAGGCTATCTCTCAGACAGCCCTCGACACACCGCTCATATATAGTACGTTGCTCTTCCTCACTGCCCAACACTCTTATCCATATAGCATAGCGGGCCTAACCACTGCCCCGTAAAACTTCCCTTTCAACTTGATTGGGACACTCCTTATCACACAGGACTCCACTTGCCTGTCTCCACTTCAACCATCCCCCAATGATTCTATGGGTCATATCCGAGTCTAGATTTTAGCAATAGGCCTACTACGGGTCAGAAATTTCAGAAATGTAATTATAATAGTATTTTCTCTAGACCCTAATTCCATCTCGGTGGCACAGAGGTGACGTCAGTGGTGATTCCAGGTTCAATCCTGAATCAAGGTGAGTGACTTCTTTGAGCATACAAGAAAAAGGTCCCTCCCTTCAGTGCGCCTTCCATCCCATGGGAAGTAAAGCTGTCTGATGTGTACGACATCTTTACTACATGGAGTGTAGGGTAAAATTTTCAGGTGTAGGAGCTCAGTCCCTGTCGTTGATAGAGGAGTGTCCCAACGAAGATAAATAGGCTGACGATGGATATGCGTAGGGATTGCAGCATTAGGATGGCAGCCCGCTGAGGAAAAATACTGTTCAACGGATCACTTATGTGTCCTGATGGGACAATAATGGGTACCAGTCACTGCCATAGGCGGGAACCTCATCCATCTTCCTGAATGAACCCTCTGAAAGGGTTTTTTTCTGATGCTTTGAAGGATGGGTTTCAATAGGATGTTTGTGCTGTTGATAGCCTTGAATACATTGTTTCCTCTGACTAACCGGTTTGTAGCAAATTCCCAAATTCAATTTCATTTGATAGTTGCAAATATAACAATTCTTCGCCTACGACAACTATTATTACAATTCTTTGTTGTCGTTAGATGGAAAGAGGGGGGGGGGGCAGTGGACGTGACAATCGTGAGGAGGAATAATTTTGGCGTTTGTGTGTGTGGTTTTTTTGAAGGCTTTTCCGCTCTCTTCGAACTGCATGTGGTGTGTTCAGATTTTGTTGTTGTTCTTGGCAGTGTTCACAATTGAGCGCACTTAGGTGCCAAAATAAATGTCAATAGAGGACACCTAAGCAAATAATTGTTAAAACGCAGAGGTGAGGAAAATGGTGGTCCTTTATTAAACACATTTTAATAGTTGGCCCATAATTCATTCTTACATCCTCATTCTGATCCAAACAGGCCATGCCCTAAACAGTACCCCTTTATGTCCTCTTCTGTGGCTTACTTAGTAGCTGGAGGTCATGATTGAATGTTGATTCTTAGCCGGGGCGGGTGTGTTCTTTTAAGTAGGAAGAGGAGGAAGGGGAAAGAGTTAAACTGTGGTACTACGTCCTGTTTTGGGACGTTCACCAGTGTCTCCACTGCGTGTCAAGGAACTCTTTTCAAATGGAGAAAAGTATACACCTCGGAGCCTGAATGTTCCTGGATCTTGCCCTCTGGCTTCTGCAAATTAAAATAATGGATAGGGGACACTGTCCGGTTAGTTACATTTATGAAGCACTCCCGAAAAATGTAGTGTATGCTGCCCTACTTTTGTTTCCTTCATGTTTTTCAGTAAATATTTGCTTTCCTGATTTACTGTCGTTTTTCTGACATCTTCCTTAAAGCAACTGAACTGGAATGTTTGGTTCCCCTTCCAAAAGAAAAAAAAAGTTGTGGCACCTCTTGTAGGTACATCTTCTGAATCTGTGTGCCTCACCTCTCCCTGTGGAGATTTTCGAACAAAAAATGACGAGATACAGTAGGGTTGACTATGTTCAGGAAATTCATTTTGTGTTGTTCTTTGGTGATCCAACAGAGGGTTTAGTACAAGGTTGTTTTTAAATGATGTTACAGTTTTTTTTTCGTAGCTGGCCAGCAGTATGTCTGCCTCGGTGACTCAACGGTTGGGTGTCTGTCCTGGTGCTGATCCCGGTTCTAGCGGAGGTGGATGACTTCTTTGGGATTAGAAGGAAGACTCCAATTAATCCTTTCACCCTTTGGATCACCACTGCATGGAAGACGAATGTCTAGTTCGGCGATATTCCCAGGTATTCCCAGATATCCCAGGACATTCCGCGTATGACAGAGGTCGGGTCCTCACTCTTGACCCATTGGGACACTTGAACCATCTGTTGTACGCAGCCGGCTGCCAACCTAATGCTGCAACTCCTATGCTTATTTTGATTCTTTGGGGCGTTTTTCTTTCATCGACGTCAAGGGGCGAGTTCCTACTGTTGCGAATTTTGTAGATCTACACGTTGCTCGTAGAAAGGGTTCTTTTCCGTTCAGTGGCTACATCGTACACACCACACGGGACCACAACTGTACTTTCCATTCGTCAGAGCAGAAGGTGCACTGGGGTTCCCTGTCTTGTCCGAAAGAAGCCAAACCACCACGTCTCTCCATAATCGAACCTGGACAGCAGTAATCCATCGCGCTACCTCTACACCACCGAGGCGGGTTACACACAGTACCAAATCATCATCATCTTACCCTTATCCCGCCTGCGGCAGGGTCGGGCCTGCGGGTTCTAGCCCTCCACTCCCACCTGTCTCCCACCAGGTCCCCGTCCACCCCACACACCACCATATCCTTAGGGACAACCTGTTCCCACGTCTGCTTGTCTGCTGTCCCCCCCCCCTGCTCCGGGTGCTTCCAACAACCTGCGTTCCTGAAATGGACCTAACGAGCTCCTCTTCCCCTCTTCTCATTACGTGTCCATGCCATCTCTAACACCCACTTCCCTCATTTTTTTTTCCGCGATGTCCACCACCCCCAGGCCACACAGTACCAAATGAAAATTATATTTTTTTGAGACTCAACGAGCCCAACGATTTGATGGGCGGAATTGTACAATAAGTAAGATGTTGTGCTCACCTTGGCTGGATACTGTTCGTCAATTGATGCTTCAAGGACGGGGTCAGTCGTGGGTACGATTCCCATCCGGTGTTTTTGTTTTGAAGTATTTAAAATCTAATATTGTTGTGTTATTGTTTAGGTTTTTTAAACTTTAAACTGGGAGACTAGCCAAATGACATCCTGAATGAAATTTCGTTGGATATCCATTCATTCATTCATTTCAATGTTTTACTTTTGAATTAATCTCATTAACCTGGATTTGCGTTATTTTTTTTTTAATCAATCAATTATAATTTAGGTCTTACAATAGTCTGAAACGACATATGCGGAGGGAGGACTATTTTAATATTAAAATTCCGCGTAATTAAAAGGGTTAACAAGGCTGAACGGCGGTCATGCGAGCTTTGAATCGTACATATATTTGGTATTTCTTCCTATTTCAGACAGGAGATGATGATGGAAACCTGAAATGATTATAAACTTAAAATTGAAATTGAGAGAAAATATTTTTTTTTTAATTTCTGATAAGTAAAAATAATGATTTTGAGACCAAAATTTCAGTTTATAACTTTTTTTTTTCAATTGTTATTATGCTGTTTTTTTTTTATATTTTTTTTAAACTTGCAGTCACACAATGAATATGCATCAAAACTAGTATTTTAAAAATAGTGCGTCAAGTCAGTAACCTTTTTCTAGAGGAGGAAGAGGGAAATATTAAAGTTGACCTCTCCTCCTCTTTCCTCCCCCCCCTTTTAGCTCCTTTACCCTCACTTGAGGTCAGAAGGTAACTTTGTTTCGTGATCGACTGTTATTTGTAATATTTCGATGATCGATCTTCTCACCTGTTGTATATTTTAAACTTTTATTAGACTTCAATTATTTCCAGTTTCTCACAGAAGTGTGAAAAATTAATTTTTTTTTAAACGTTTCTGTCTGGCGTATATCCCCCTGTCCCATTGATTTAACCCCTTCTTTAACCCCCCCGTCTTCTCTTCGTTCATCCCTTATTTTCTTACTTCATTGTCAGAAAGGTGTTAATGATAGTACTGTAACCATTCTTAAAGAAAAATGTTACTCTTTTTTATTCACTCTGTTGCAAATTTCAGTAGTTTATTTGATGATTTTAAAATATATTGCACGTTGTGAATGAATGACCCTATTTGAAATTTTACAGAAAATGTGTTTTTTTACAGAAAAACAACACCGTTGTGAAAATATGATACTCGGGCATAGGTCCGAAATCCGTTTACTCTACACTTGGTAATTTTTTTTTGTCCTCACTTTGTTTGCAATTTTAATAATTTCTTTAAATGTGCAAGATTTAAAATTTATTATTTTTATTGCAGTTGTATATCATGAGTCCGAGTTCGATTCCAAGGTTACGTCTTAGAGGTGATTGTCTTACCTAGACGTAGATTCAGAGATGGAGGACTAACTGTTTATAGCCGTGATTGTAGGTTCGATTCTGGCTGAAGTGGAGTGTTTCTTTTTGGATGTGAGAGGATGGGGATTCCAATTATACTTGTGTCTTCCGTCCTGAATGAGAGGTGAGGTGTGCACCATGTCAGCACTGCACGTGAAAGAAACCTTTCCACTAACCCCCTTTATTCCACCTAGGTAGGAGTCAGATATCCATTTTTGTCTCATTAGGACACGTTAGTGATCTGCTGGATAGTAGCTTTACGCAACCGACTGTCAACTTAATGTGTAGTCCGTATGTTTATTTAACGTCGGCCTATTTTGATTCGTTGGGACACTTTGTCCTCCATGGACGCCAAGGGGCGAGCAATTACACCTGGAAATCTTGGCGAACTATGTGTTTTCCATATAGTAAGGGTTCTTTTCCGAGCAGTTGTTACATTGTACACACCATACGGGGGTTATACTTTTTACTTCCCAGCCGACGGAAGGCCACTGGACTGGGGATCTCTCTCGCTGCCCGAAAGAAATAATCGGCCTTAGTCCTGAATCACACCTTACAAGTGGCCGAGATGTGAATGCTGCGGTACATGAGTGGCGTGTCGAGAGCTGATAGAATTCGGAATTCGTATATTAGAGGTAGCCTGGTGGTGGTGGTGGACATCGCCGAAAAAAATGAGGGGAAATAGGCTGAGGTGGTATGCACACGCCATGAGAAGATTGGGAGGAGGAGCTCGTTAGGTCCTTGCCAGGAATGCAGGTGGTCGGTAGCACCCGGGGCAGGGGGAGACCGAAGAAGACGTGGGAACAGGTTGTCCGTAAGGACATGGCAGTGTGTGGGGTGGACGGGGACCTGGTGGGTGACAGACGGTAGTGGAGGGCTAGAACCCGCAGACCCGACAAGGAGGCAGGTCGAAAGAACCCTTTCTACATGGACCACAATATACCTTTAAATCGACCAACTTTTCGGGTTAGCTGATCTCCCCCGTCCCACCTGGTGTCGTAAATTGTGTAGTAGACAGGCCAATGGTAAATAACGAAGTAAACTAAGATTCACTAGCAACGGATGCCGGATTTAGGACAAATGAGGCCCTGTGATAGTTAATTATGAGGCTCCGAGAGGAATTGAGGAGATGGTCCCCAAGAAGAAGTTTGTTGTTGTTGTTTGTTGGTGTGTTAGGGCCCTTCAACTGCAAAGGTCATTAGAGCCCCGTCCACAGCATAGTTCTGATGAAAAGACTGTACAGACACTACACTAATGCAACGATTTTTGGGTATTACCGGTACCCAGTTTTCCCAAGCGGCCACCCCATGTCAGTACTAGCTGGGGTTGCGCTGTTTAACTTCAGTGATCAGACGAGAACTGGTGTGTCCAACGCAATTCGCCGCTCCTCCAAGAAGATGAGCCTTGTGCTTAAGCACAATGGCAAATCCGGCACTACCGGCAACCGACAATTCTCTCCCTTCCTGGTGGTTTTGTACAATAGGCTGAGACTGTGCTGTCTTAGCCTACTACAGATGACCCAGGTTCAATTCCTAATGGTTAAGTGACGTCATTTTCAGTTTGGGGTAAAAATGTAAAATGTTCAACGAGACAAATTCAGTTTTGATAATTGTTGGCAGACGTTGACCGTTATTTGATATAACGAATAAGAGGATAAAAAAATAATTTTTTTTTAAAAAAAAATAATTATACTTAATTATCATATTTAATAATATAAAAAAATAGGAAGTATCAAACAAAGTTTTTTTTTTCTTTTTAAGTATATTTTCTGGTTTTGAATATTGAACTAAAAATCCCAGGTGCCTATTAAATAGTTATTTAACTCGGCTAAAGCGGTTAATGACGCAGTCAACGCACTTGTTTGTAAAACGTGTTTTGTTATTCGTCTTTTACTAACTAGTAGTACTGTTATAATTTTTTTTATTAAATGACGTCATTTGTAACTGTCGGCTTAACCATTCACCCCTGAATAGTAGTTGTATCATGTCAACGTTTCTGTGATTAGAGATAGGTGGGAAATTATAATTAAGGTAGTTTTTTTAATACTCTGACATCTCTCTCTCTTTCCAATATGTAAATACTGTATCAATTTTGTCAATATAGGAAATGGAGGGGTAAAATTGTGGTATGTGGTTCAAAACTGCTACCACTGTTTAAAATATGCAGAAAAAAAATTGGTTTAAAATTCTAGTTATATATCAATCTGAGAAAATACATATACAGAGGAAAAACCCTTCATCTAATAGAGTCGAATGAAAATAACAGTTTTTTTTAAAAAAAATGATTAAAATAAGATGCCCTCCATCTTCAAATTAATTTTAAAATGCTGTCGCCTGAGCAGCGCCTCTAGTGTAGACGATGCGACCTATTTTTGACAGGTTTACATGGTGAAGATGACCTACAAAATATTAGGTTTGAGCGTGAAATTGACTGAGATGTTATTTTTTTCCTTCCTTTGTTTTAGCCCACCTCTCTACTCCCTGTTTCCCATCGTTCTTGGTGAAATGCCACAAGATATACATTGCACTCGTCTCTGGATCTCTTTGCTCTTCTGACTGGAATCGAACTCGTACCACTTACGTTCTAAACTAAATTGCACGACTAAACCATTGGACGGTGAGTGCTGAATTAGGACCGAATTGCAGAGGGTTTTTATTGGTCTCATGGTAACACTTGAACCGTCGCAAAGGCGTGAAATGTGACATTCTTTTTCTGTTCTGGGGGAGTGTTGTCATCAGTCTCTTTGGGCTTTTTCATGACTGATCTTAATTTTCCATCAGGGCCGTATTCCGAGCTTGAAGAATCGTGGCTGGTTGTTGATGCTGTCCTGTTAAAGACTCCTGCCGTCGGACTTGAAGAGGAAGATTTTTTCTTGAATCCTCGAGCAAAACGCCCTAATCCATGGACCACAAACACTTTCTTTTTGTGACTTGCTGGAGAAGAGTGGTGATGACCATTGACCAGTGGCATTTTAATTCTACCTTTCTTCTGATCTTTGTTATTCGCTTCCGGAATGTTAGTCTCCTTTATTCGATGATGTATCCACGCAGGTGGTAGGACAGGCACGAAAGTGTCCTTGTTATGGTATGGACCTACTTTGGCATCATGATGATGTGGTTGTTGTTGTTTAGTATGACGTGAAATAGGCGGCAGGTAAAAGTAAGGGTCCATATTGTTAGCCACTATACGCGGAGGAATTGCTGGAGCCTGTGGAAGTGCTGACTCCTTGTCTTTTTTCTTCTTAGACTTGAATTTTCTTGTGAAACTTTGGTGGTGGTTGTTATTGACTGCTGCTGCTGGCAGAATATTATTAGTTTGTAGTGAAGGATGATGAGGTGGTGGAGGACGAGGTGTAACCATGGCCCGTGGTCCTTTCAGACCATTAGATGACGCTAACATCCACATTGGACCTCGGAAACCTGGAGGTAATGTACTTGAGGATGACATTGCAAGATAACCATTGTTATTCCTGTTGTTCTTACTAGTCAACCTTTTCATTGCATTGCTCATAGATAGTGGAAATGGAAGAGTTCTGACAGGATGTTGAGATGTAGGAGGAGGAGGAGGAGCAAGCCGAAAATTATAACCTGGTATGTTGGCAGGCTGAGTAGGAGGAGGACTAACACCACTTGTGGTACTATCGTCGTCTTGAATGACTTTTGCCGGTTTGCGTTGTCTGTTGCTCACCAGTAATTTTGAGTTCACTTTGGTGTTTGGCATATTGGAAGTATCCGTCAGTGGAACAACCGCTTTCTTTATTTGACCTGGGAGTTCCTTAGCAGGGCTATCGTTATCATCACTCTCTTGTCGAGATCGCAGTTTCTCGCGAAGTTCTGCAAGAACTGCTTCTCGTACTTGCTTGTCTCGAGGCCATGGAACACCGACACTTTTGCACTTCTCTATACTTCCGGCAATTTTAGTCCATTCAGGACTTCCATTATCCCTTGATCTGTTGCAGTCTTTTGTGGAGAATTTCAAAGCATTTGATTGTTGGCTATTGGATTCTTCCGACGGTGCTGCTGTTGCTACTGTTAGACTAGTGTTGCTGCTACTGCTTACGCCACTACTACTTGCCGCTTGACTATCGTCACTATCACTGTCTTTAGAGTGACTGTGCGGAGTGATGGCGCTTCCATTGTCGACCACAATGGACACTTCCTCTTTCTTTTCTACATTTCGCCTATACCTATCTAGTTTGGCCTGACGATTCATTTCGTTATACACCTGAAATAATCCCAGAGCATCATTAGGATTCAAGCACTTGTAGACGTAGGCACTCAGAGTTGGGTTGTTATTGGCACTTGAAACACGATGTCCTCCGCCATCGTTTGTTTGTGCAAGAGATGATGATTCTCGTCCATCATCTCTGGTTCTCACCACCCACACAGTAACTTCTGGACGCGACTTATCAACGTGACAGAACAAGATATTACTCAAAGGAACTCTGAGGATTGATTTTCCTCCATTTCCTGGACTGGTCACAATCAGTCCAGCGGCACTACACAACACTGTACACCTTGAACCTCCCTGGATAGTGTCTGGTAGTTGATGTACCAGACGGCATAAAAGGTCACTGGTGACGGCACTTGTTAAAATTTCCCGTCCTAAGAATCGAGCTTCGTAGGAACGATTCAGTTCTAACATTTTGGTGTTGTTGTTATCACTGCTGTTATGGTCATGATGAAAATGAAAAGACGTTGTCCGTTTTGTTATCAGATGTACACTCTGGTAGGACAGTGGTCATCTGTGTATCTGGATGAAGGAGAGAAATGATTTACATGTAATTAATTCTCGTTTTCCTTTCATTATAGTAATTCAAGGACCTGTCTGGCATCAACTAACAGGCATGTTATTCATTTCCATTATCACCTACACAACCGGAACATTGACCATCACCTACTCTGGTTCAGAAGCTGCTCTGTGAAAGAATAATTAACACTTTCATTGCCGAAAAGTATAGACACCCTCTCCTGATCCGATGATGCTCGTATTTATTAGAATTTTGATGACTCAGGTTGCCGAAATTGTAAAAGAGTACAAGAAGAGGAAGTGAGTGAGTATTTTCTGGACCTTTTCATTTTGACATGCTGGCCTTGGGCCCATTTGTCACGTTTTCTCTCCCTCTCTCTTTGCCCGGACGTGAAAGATCAGGAGAAAATGATGAAGGTGACTGACAGGGGCACGACTGCTGTTTTTAACATGCCCTCTTAAGGTCTTAATTATGTTTCAGGCGGGGTCCAAAAAAAAATAGAGAAAAAAAGATGTTCTAGCGTCATTTCAGGACCTGGAGATTTGGAGGTGTGTCCAGTCTCAGGGTCATTGCGAATAGAAATATTGATTCATACACCAAATAGGTATTTCTTACCTTTTAACCAGGCATTGATGATTGTTGATGAATAACCATCATTTCCTTCTTGCACATAATGGTCATTCTTTTCCTGACTAACTGTACGGCCCGTACAAGGAGTTCCGGTTGAAAAAATATTGTACAGTAATTTGTAGCTAGTGAGAATTCAGAAGCGAATAATAACAAATGACTCAATCATTCAACAATTTCCGAATTTAATATCCGGGGTGGGCTTTTCCTCTCCCTCATAAATGTCATAATTAGCACTGGGTTGTGCCATTACCGTAATTTTCTGTTGAAGTCCGAAAACACGAATGTAATCCAAGAATGACCCTAACGACTGTTAGGGTGTGGTTCAAAATTTCTTTTCGTAGTTACACCTGGAAACTGACCATGCTGTTGTAATTCACCTTTTAAGAAGAAACTGTTGGTCACTCAGTTAAGATCACACAGTTATAATAATCCAATTTGAACATTATGATGGTGGTGGTCACTCATCAAATGAGGTGTTAATTCACGATGCTGGACAATAATATATGTGGACACTTTGGAGTTTCAAGATAATTTTGTACGTTTGTTTTGACCGCACTAGAAAAAAAAATCACGCGACAGTAATCCTAGTCACTGGTCAAACAAGTGACTATTTTAGGCAACAACAAACACTGGGTTAGAAAATGTGCTTGTAGGCTAGTAGTGGTCACTACTATAGATGATTGGTGTGGCGCGTTGATGCTCCTCCTTCTGTGTAGCGAGCAAAATTAAAAGGCCGGGTGGTTAGTCATCGTAATATATATTTTTTTTTCTGCAGGTACATGTTATAGATTTGTGAATAGTAAACATATGCGCGTGTTCTGTTCCTATCCTCCTAGTCTGACCAATGTCCAGTGTGACAGTATTGATCTGGAATGATTTAAAAGAACTCGATAGTAGTGGTCATCATCATCTTCAGAGGTAAAAATTGATATCGTAATAATGTCCATGGTGGAGACAGTGGTTGTCTCCTTAAAGTAGTAGTCCTAAAGTCCATCTTTTAAAAAAATTGTTGGACAGTGGTCATCTTTCAAAGACAGAGAGAGAGAAGAGAGACGTAATCATAAATCAGACTAACTGTAGGATTAGAGAAAGGTTTTTCTTCATTCACTACTGGACCACAATTGTCCGGTTTCTCTATAGTGACTCCCCTTTTTTTGTGTCTGCCTGCCTGTCTCACTTGTTGTCCGAGTTGTTTCAGAATTGCCTCCGGACACACGCATTCGCACACACTTTGAGCAGCACTTCACGCCGCCGTCCCGATCCAGCCGCTGCAAAACTTGGTGAAAATGTGCAACTCTCGCACTCACTGCACTGCTGAACGTATCCCCCTAAAGTGGCAACCAACTGCATAGTGAAGTCAATGAAAATTAGGTTACTAAGTGGTTGACGCATGTGCAGGTGAGATTGTTGGTTGGATGCATTTAATAGAGAAGTAAACACACAAAAAATATTATTTTAAGGGGAGGGAAATTGAGTGCCAACGGTACACAAACCAGTTCCTCTCTGTAATATGTATGGGTTAGGAGGTGGTGGTGGCAGCGGCGGCGGTGGTAGTAGTAGTGGTAGGCAGGTAGTGTAGTCAAAAAAAAAGGCCGCCTGCGAACTTTTTTTCTTCTTTTAAAAAACTATTAATCGTTAGGATGCAATGAGGAAGATGTTTCGTTGTTAGACTCTACTAATATTGTGATAGAAATCTCTTTGAGTTTGTTGATGTGTTTAAGGGGAAGGGGGGTTAATAAAATATTGAAGGTCGTTATTCTGCCTAATATTCATTCATGATTAGGAGGGTGATAACAGACTGATGGCCCGGTCTGATGAAACTACAAGGGGGGAGAGGAGAGGAAAGATTGGACAACAAGTAGACAGATTGCTACCTAAATTTCAAGCCATTTAACCCCATTTTTATGGGGAATTTTTATGAAAGGGGGGTCCACTATTAATTATTATAAGCGGTTGGGTTCTAGATATTGGACTTTGCTCCCTCATTTTTTCTCTACCGTCCCCCTTCCTCTCCACCCCACCCAACTCTCCTTCGGCTCTGCGAGACAACAAGCTTGACCATGTGAATGACATGGTGCGTTGTCTCCTACAGGGCGTTGGTATGTCTTATTTAGTAATCCTTAAACCGGATTGGAACTCGTGATGCACAAGTTCACTGATTTTGTTCTCTCTCTCTCTCTCTCTGCCTGCTTCTCTCCATCCTAAATATTATATATGGGTTGTAAGAACCTAGGCTCCTGATAGGATGTCGCCTGGACGCCTTATCTCTCCGTCTTCACCACCTTCAAACCTGAGAAACCGGCAGTAAATTATGCAATAAAGTGAATGAACAAACAGCAAGAGACCAGCCGGACTTTCACTATCTCCATCCATAGAATGGTCTTTTCCTCTTTTATTCCGTTTTTGGTAAGGTCGACCCTGGTCTAGATTCATGATTTGTGTCTGTCCGAAACAGGAAGGTCCAGGAAGCACCTTTCCGCAAAATAAAGATACCACACACCTGTTCAGTGTTTACAACATGATGGTACTGCTGAACAGAACATTTTAGAGGTGGAAATGAAAATTGTAAATCGTCGGATGAAAAATTCCAGGTGTTGATTGGTTGTTGTTGTTTGTTGGTGTTTTAGGGCCCTTCAACTACAAAGGTCATTAGAGCCCCGTCCACAGCATAGTTCTTATGCAGAGACTGCACAGACACTACACTAATGCGACGATTTTTGGGTATTAGCAGTACACAGTTTTGCCAAGCGGCCACCCATGTCAGTGCTAGCTGGGATTGCGCTGCTTAACTTTGTTGATTGGTGCTAAGCTGTGGGAGGATAATGGCGCTCCAGATGACATAGAGCATCTCAGTGACTCTAGAATCGGAACAGATGAAGACCTTGACGATCTCCGGAGAACAATAGAGGGTGGAGGTCTGAAGGTTAGCCGGGAGCAAAATAAAACACGTGGCTTTCAGTTGGGAAAGAGATGGTGGGGGCGGGTGAATGGGTGAACAAGGTTCAGGAATTTGTATATCTGGAATCTGTGTTTCTCATATAGGAAAACTTAACGACTCCAGAGCGCAAGTAGCGCACTAAATGATATTAGAGGAGAAATAGAAAAGGGAGGGCTAAAGATAAACATGAAGAAGACAGAGTATCGTCGCTAATGCGACGATTTTTGGGTATTAGCGGTACCCATTTTTCCCAAGCGGCCACCCATGTCAGTACTAGCTGGGGTTGCGTTGTTTAACTTCAGTGATCAGACGAGAACTGGTGTGTCCAACGCAATTCGTCGCTGCTTTAGAAGTTGGAAGAGACAAGATTGGTATCCGGCCCTGCCATAAGCGGGAAAAAGGTTAGGAGTTGATTTTTTGCTCATAGTTCACAGGTTCGTACCCTGGCCGAGGCGAGTGATTTCTTCCAGGCGAGCAAGTTAAAGGTGTAGCTCAGTGAGATGTATGTGATGCCACCTGCAGGTAGAAGGACCCTATCTACAAGGATTAAAAATGCATGGATGACCACGCCTGTCCACATTTCCCTCCGACGCGATGGTGTTTTAGGGCCCTTCAATTACAAGGTCATTAGAGTCCCGTCCACTCTGTAGTTCTGATGCAGGGACTGCACAGACAGTATACTAATGCGACGATTTTTGGATACTAGCGGTACCCAGTTTTCCCACGTGGCCACCCATGTCAGTTCTAACTGGGATTGCGTTGCTTAACTTCAGTGATCAGACGAGAACTATGCTAATGGAAGTCACTGGTCACTCAGTATATGTGTGGTTGGTTGTGGAGGGTTCGGCTTGTACTAGCTAATCGTAAATGTAACTATTTGCTAATGGGACGCTGGACTATTGGACACGCAACTCTGGTCGTCTATGTTGCCAAGGCTACTACCAAACCGAAAAGTATAGCACGTTGGTTCTGGGTATGACTATAACTGGACTGACATCCTGTCGGCTTGAGACTCGATCTCGTATACTACTACTACTCAGTTTTCTTTTCTCTCTTCTTGCCCCACTCTCCTCTTCCGCTTGCTTGTTGTGGTTGAATGATGTCATTAGTTTATTGATTACTCAACCTATTTGTAATGTGTGTTGAAAATGTTGACCTGAAATGTTGGAACGTCGTCTAAAACGATTTTTAACCAGTGGTTCAGACGTGTGGTTAATTAGAGTAAGAACTAAGTCATGGTAGTTTAGGGGACGACGTCGTGGGATGTGATCTCACTTCGTTTGTCGACTGTGACGATGCTCATCTCTTGGTTTTTATTTCTTTTCTTTTTTTTTATCACAAAGAGCACTCTGTGTTTTTTTTCACTCGGGTGTGACGTTCACAGGGCTGACTTTTGAGGCTTATTAATTTAAAATGTGGCAGGCAGGTGAGAAGAAATTTAATATCTCGTTGAGGAATTGTTAATAAGTGAGATTTCTTGACGGTATAAAATGGAGGCTTTTGTTATTAAATATTTTATTGCGTGTTTCAGGCTCCCTCTTTCCATTTTAGGTAAAAATACACCACCCCTTTTGATTTGGCTTTAGAAACAAGGTCTCTCTCTCTCTCTTTCTGAAAATAAGTCTGTCTTTGCCTGTGGAAATGGTGTTAAGTGGACACCTGAAACCATCTGTAATTACTGGTCGTTAAAATCATAAAATTATGAGCTCAATTTGACCACTTATGTATATATGTTAAAGTTTCTCAACAGACTGCTCATAATTCAGTTAAATTTTTTTTTACAGGAAGTTGTAATTCTTGTCATTACAGCGAGGAACCCTGGGGTTTTCCTATCTGAAGGTGATATCTGATTACATGTCAGGTGTCCTGAGACATCCTGTTCTATTGAGATCGAGACACTTTGATAAGAAACTCTGCCACCATATCAACAGGTTAAAAATGACCTGAAAGACCCCACCTTAAAGGTTGGGGGTCAGGACGCAGTAATGTCTCATGTCACTTAAGTTTTAACGTGTCCCTTATGCGTGCGTTGATTGTTAAATTTGATGTTCTGTGACTGTGCTTATTACACATTTCTACATTTTTTAATGTCTTTCAGACAGGTCAGTGTCTTAGATGTCGATATTTCTGGTCCCAGGACACCCCACCACAGTTCTCTTTCATCATATGGAGGTGGTAACAGTGCCGTAACGGGGGTATGAAGCGCCTGTGGCAAGTGTCTAACTTTCGCTTGCCCGTAACCCAATAATGACAAAAAAAACTTAAATATTTTGCGCCCCAAACCCAGTTGCGCCCGTGGCGACCGCCTTCTTCGCCACGCCCTCGTGTGAAACACTTTATCGTGTCCGGAATACTCTGAAAAAGGATCGTAATGGATAGCATTCATTGTCCTCCTAGGTGCTCTGGCTCCCGTCCCAAGCCCTTAAACTGGGTTGACATGGTCCATGTGCACTTGGACGCTATTCGTGCATCACTTGGATGTAACTTGTCCATAAGGATATGGTAGTGTGCGGCGTTGACGAGGACTTGATGGGAGACAGGTGAAGGGCTGGAACTCACTGACCCGATCCTGCCACTACTCCTACACTTTCCAAAACCAAACCCGCCATCATTCTTTTCTCCAGCTCCAGCTCACAGTCACTTGCCGTGGAAACCAACTTGGACCAAGTGCATTTGGTCCAACTAAGAATCCACGTACACGTTGACCGTGTCAACCAAGCTTTAAACTCGGTTCCAAGGTATTACTGAACATTACTGGCCTAATTTGCTGCTGCTGGATTAATTTTATGGGCTGGGGAGTAAGCCAAGCAGCCATAACAGGACGAACCCTTAGGAGACAGGACGAACCCTTAGGAGACAGGACGAACCCTTAGGAGCAGGACAAACCTTCGCTTGGTTTAGTTAATATCGTTTTGTTAACTTTTCTGAAGGCCACTCTATGCGCCCATTTCTTTCCATATAGGAAGGATTTTTTTACATTTACTCAGGTGACATCGGACATCGGGGATAGTCGGCCCCTCGCCTTTACCTATAAGCTGGTAAAAGGCGCATTTCAGGTCTTTTTCTTCTTCGCATTGGGCAGAATCGAAACTGTGTACCATATGCTTAGGAATTACACTCGCTACTGTGGTTCTGGTCCATGTGCTAGGTTTGGCCCTTGAATTTCCACCTTCCCTATGGCTATTTATTGTTCAAGACCCCCGAACTGCCACATCAAAATAACAATCCTCCTTCCCGGATTGGGATTAGAAGGCATGGAAAAGTTCTCATCATCCAAAATGTTCACCCACATGTCCTATATACGTCCACATCCTCCCTTCCTCCTCCCTTAGCACCCTGCTGTGGTGTACTCATCGCATTTTGAATCTGTGTTTTGACTTCCAACTGAGAGATTTAATATCGATGTTTTTCGTCGTCAGAGTCTCACTCCTCTGTCCCTCTACCCCCTTCTATCTTTTCTCTCAACCTCCAGGAAGCCTTTGAAATTGAAAACAACCCCATCATCACTAATTAAACAATAAATGGGAAATGGGCCGTGGTCTACCACATGAGGATCCATTTTGTATGTAATATAGCGACATAATTTCGGCCAAGCAGATCCTATCATTTTTTGATTACCTCAATACTGAGTGGGGTAGCAGAAGATTGCCTCACCCACATGTACACTCTCCTCTCACCTTAATTAAAATCACACCGTTTATAACAGGACCCTCTATAGAAGGAATTGCTTTAATATTGGACTTCTTGTTGCGAACGGCCATTTTAGAAATGGGAAATTTAATGAAGGGTAGCTGACGTTTGGGACACTGCTCATGTTGGATGTGATGGAGGGGTTGTGAAAAGTGCGAGTTTAACACTCGCCGTTTGAAAGGTGTGTGGGCGATTGCAGGTACAACTCTCAGTCAGGACAATCGTAGGTGATTTCCAGGTAGGATGTGGTAAAGGCTGCAGACACCAGGAAATCTCTTTGCAACTTAAACAGCACATTGCTTCGGTCAGGAGTTTTCAAATTGTGGTCCACCGCATGTTGCCAAGGGGCCCCCAAGCAGGTCCAAAAGAAAAGAATAATAATTTGCAGCCGGCGTTGACTGTGGTGACTTCCAGTCTGATGGAGTTTCATAGATCAACGGTTCTCATGTTTGTTGGTGTTTTAGGACCCTTCAACTACAAGGTCATTAGAGCCCCGTCCACTGTGTAGTTCTGATGCAGGAACTGCACTGACACTGCACTAATGCGACGATTTTTGGATACTAGAGGTACCCAGTTTTCCTATGCGGCCACCTATGTCAGTACTAGCTGGAGTTGCGCTGCTTAACTTCAGTGATCAGACGAGAACTGGTGTGTCCAATGCATTTCGCAGCTCCGAGGCAGGTCACACCATGATCGAACGTACATACAGTACACGAATCAAGTACCTTACCACAGAACCACCATGGGCCCATATCTGAAAATGAGTTTTGCCGACATGAGAAAAAAATGCGGGGGTAGTCCAAGGGGCCAATCACGCAAACGTTAAAGTGGGTCATTCGGATATTACATAGTGAACCATAAAGAGTCTTAACTTCAGTGATGAGACGAGAACTGGTGTGTCCAACGCAATTCGCCGCTCTCAACGGTTCTCAACTGGGGCTCCGCGGCACGGAGCGCTGCGGATCTCGTGGGGCACTACAAACGCCAGCCTTCTATCTTTAGCACCAGGTGTAGTTTGCTTCAGGAAATACAATTGTTCCACTTTGAACTTGTGCGTCTTACTTTAACGTAGTTGTGCCCTCTCGCTACTCAGGACCCTCTTAACGTTTTCCCCTTGAGGTTTCTCTTCTGCCGTAGCAGTGTATTGATCGTTGTCCAGCGATGGACAAGTGGTTAAAACCTGGAAGGATGTCCGGAGCAAGAACTTGATCCTAAAACATTCCATATCATATATTTGCTTACAGTCATTTCTGCGCATGTTTAATTTTTCAATATTGATTGAATCGGATGGGGGTTCCGCGAACGAACTGGCTGCCAGGTAAGGGTTCCGTGACTCCAAACGGGCTGAGGACCGCTGTCATTGATAATCCAGTTTCCCAACATCACCTTAGCTTCACAATCCTGTCGTGATGCTTCTTCAATATTTCAACCAGGTCCGGGTATTCAAGGGTAGTGCATATTTTGTTACTAAGGTGCTTGCCTTGTGATCATCTGATCCTGAGATCGTTATCTATGGTTGTTAGATCTCGAGCAAGAAAAAATTCTTCAAGAATATCTCCTGGCTGTTATACTTGAATAAATCTTGAACTTTTATCAAGAATTCATTCTGGGCACAGAAACTAAAGTGCATTTCGGCAGATTTCTCAGGTGTAGGTGTTCCTACCATCTCTTATTTCTCCACACTGCGTTGTTCAGCATTTTATCTCCAGGCAAACTTCCAATAAATCAGTCATTATCTTCAACTTTAATGCAATATGATTTCATTTAGAGATTATTATTTTGTTTTGGAAAAAAAAAACCTTCTCCCCCTCCTTTGTTGTCGTAAAGGTGTCAGACAATCATAAAAACAACCTAAGAGTACTACTACTACTACCACCAACCCCCTTTTCCGCCAATGGCAGGGTCGGGCACACATTATGTCCCTCTGAGTGGATGGGTAGGCAATCTATTAGGTGTTATTTTTAAGCAGCCAGCTGCCGACCAAAGCTGCACCCCCGTGCGGCTAAGTTGCGTTCGACACACCAGTTCTCATGAGATCACTGAAGTTAAGCAACGCAAACTCACGTTAGTACCAACATGGGTGGTTGGTAGTGAATGTTGGGTGCTACAAATTTCCCCTCTCATACATCCCGTACACCTACCTCCTACTTACTCACGAGCAACCTCCGAAGGGTTCAGCCTGTTATGGCTGCTTGGCTTACACCCAACCCATTGGTTAACATCATCGGCCTACATACACCATTCATTGGGGCACTCCGCCGACGCCAGCAAGAGGGTCGAGCTCCCAACCCTGAGAATTTTGCCTCATCTACCCGTTGCATAGTAGAGAAGGTTCTTGTACGTGCAAATGACAACGTGCACCTCGCAGGGTCACGGCTTAATTTCTCATCCGATGGAAGGCACACTCGGGGCCTCTCTCTCTCACCCTAAATAGGCCAACCCAACTCGATCCAGAATCAAACCTGGAACCACTGACGCAGTAGTCGAGCACGCGACCTCTGTAGGACCTGTTAAAACGATTTAAGAGTTTAAAATAATTATTAAACGTGATCTGAAGTTAAATATTTATGTTGCAAAACAAGTAGGAAAAGACATGGATCATCTCATGTCGAAAATTAACCAAACATGTCCACCTTGGCACAAGGATTTGCATGGAAGCATCAATTTTTCTTGACTCTTCCACAATATGAGGTCTGAATATGAAATGGTAATCCTAGATATAAATTAAAGAAGATGCATACCTGGCTAGGCGAGTGACCAATCACAAAGCAATTCAAGTTGTTTATTATGCGTATATATACAATATATTACAACCTGATTCACACCTAATGAATTAATGCTTTTAATTTAAAAGCTGTTGTTTATACGCTGTCAAGGCTGCATTATCCTTGTTAATCTGAATTGTACCTGATCCTAGTTGTCAAACGCAACCGAAGTAGTCGTGGTTGGATTTGATTTATACCCGATCCTGTTTATCAACCACAACCCGAACATTTTTATCCTTCCTGATTTATACCAGATCCTGGTTGTGAAACACAACTCCAACACTTTTTATTGGTCCTTATTTATACCTGATCCTGGCACGCAGCACAACCCAAGTACTGTATATGTTGTAGGGTGTGATTTATACCAAGCTATGGTCTTCATTTACAACCAAATGGTGTTTTAGGGCCCTTCAACTACAAGGTCATTAGAGCCCCGTCCTGTGCGTAGTTCTAATACAGAGACTGCACAGACACTACACTAATAAGGCGATTTTTGGGTATTAGGCCTAGTGGTAACCAGTTTTCCCGAGCGGCTACCCATGTCAGTACTAGCTGGGGTTGCGTTGCTTAACTTCAGTGATCAGACGAGAACTGGTGTGCCCAACGCAATTTCCAGCTCCCGTTAAATATGGATGCATGTGAACTTGCCCCCCTGACGTTGGTAAGTGATCGAACTGATAGGTAGACGGATATTAAAGAACCAAATGTACTAAATTAAATAACCCAATTAAGAATAGGAGTAGGTACTGCATCTGGGATGCAGTAATGGTGAGCGTTTATTCCTTATAGATTTCAGGCCTGGAAGTGAGTAGTGGTTACTGCAAACCTAAAGTTGTTTTTTGACAGTTGAGGAGACGGGAGATCACAGGATAGAGGTGGTTGTTTTTTAAATTTGATGTTTGAGATGTCACCTGTTAAAGATCCCGTCCTACAAGAAAAACATTCGCTGGGTCGTTTCCTTTCTGAAGTGGATAAATATTATGCCGTTGTCAAATATAACTAATCAAACACTGCCTCCGGGATGTTTGCATGTTAGCTTGTGGCGCTCCTTCTTTACCTTTCTGCGGACATTTCGCAGCTTCAACTTCTACCGGTTATAAGCTCAAGGATACTGTCTTCCTATGTTTTCCGTTAAGAAATTAGTTCTGGATTCTTACATGATGACGTCTTGAAAACTGCTAGTTTTTACTGGCAAGCTGTCAATTTAGCGAGTTCATGGGGTCGCGTTATTGATGGCTCTCGTAGGCGAAATGACACCCCCCTGTCTGAAAATACTTGAAGCACTTTTTTTTTGATATTTCACCAGATGGTCCTGGGACAAGGCTTTGCAATTCCTCCTCCTCTTTGCTAATATATTTGTGCAGAACTTTACTAAAATCGTGCAGCTATTTATGTGTAATTGATGTTGCCCTGTTTTCTACCTGTAGTTGTGAAGGTCAGGGGAGGCAAATGCGGAGCCGCGGAAGCTCCCAAATTTCTTAATATTTTTACGGTATGCAAATGGAAGAAAGACTTTTTTGGGGAATTGAACTCGCTTTGCGGCACTCATCCAAGTATTTATCTTATTATTTAACGTTGAGAAGTGAAAAGGAGGCCAGTTGATTTTATTTATAGAGTGATATCTTTTCCTTCCTGAGGTGGTTCTAATTTAGGACATAGAGGACCCTCTGTGGTGGGTGATTTTGAATGGTCACGTGACTTTATCGGGTTAAAACGGCTTAATTAAAGATACGAGCGCACTCATTGTATATATTTACGCAGGCAGTGTGTAATATTTTGAGTTTTTATTTAATCTGGTGTTAGTTTAAAAAAAATAGCTAAACATCATTTATAGGTTGTTCATTCACATTAATTCACAGTTTTGGTCGTTGGTGGCGCTGATTTAGCACCCATATTCAACGTCTTATTTCCGACCGCTATAAAAATGGGGAAGAGGGCCAAGAAAAAAAGAGGGTTATTGAGTTAACTGTTTTGTTTCTATTCTAAATGGGTACACGTATTGGGCCAACTTATTGTTACACACACGTGGTTCTCTCTATTTGTATAGTTGTCGTCCGTTTTTTGGTTATTTGTGCCCTACATTTAATATTTGTTTACTATGGTCGTCTTTGACATCATCATCATCATCTTACCCTCCTGCCGCCTGCGGCGGGGTTGGGTCTGCGGGTTCGTATCCTCCACTCTCGCCTATTCCCCTCCAAGTCCCTCTCAACCCTGCACGTCTCCATGTCCTTCCTATGCTTTAGGGTTGCAACTAGCTCTCCAGTTTTCCCTGAGACGGTCCCCATATTCCTCGTTCCTAGTCTAGCCCCCATTTGGTGAGACAGTTCTGACAGGGGGCACCCCAGTCAGACGTCCAGAACCCACAGAAATAGTGGCAGGGCTACCTGTGGGTTGTTGTTGTTGTTTGTTGGTGTTTTAGGGCCCTTCAACTACAAGGTCATGAGAGCCCCGTCCACAGTGTAGTTCTTATGCAGAGACTGCACAGACACTACACAAATGCGACGATTTTTGGGTATTAGCAGTACCCAGTTTTCCCAAGCGGCCACCCATGTCAGTACTAGCTGGGGTTGCGCTGCTTAACTTCAGTGATCAGACGAGAACTGGTGTGTCCAACGCAATTCGCCGCTCTCTCTACCTGTGGGAGTTCCGTCCAACCCCACAGGAGACACTCATTACTTGTCTTATCATTGCCAAGTGAGTGGAGGTCTCACACTCACCTGACAAATCAGATATGGTCGTCTTTGACGCTATATGGTATTTAGATTCGTGCCTTCTCCCTCCTCTCTGTCCGGGCCTCCTTCCCCCCCTCTACTCCTTTCCATTTTGTGGTCAAGAAAAAAAGGTATGATAATTTTATTTTCATCATTAATGGCTGGCCAGTGGATAACATGTGGTTGCTGGGCATAGCGTTGAAGTCGGAAGGTTGTTATCCCTGCTATGGGTCTCTTCGTTTTACCTCGTTCTCCTCGGCAGGACGGTCATCTACCTCCTCCACCATTACAGTAAGTTACTGAATAGGTGGTGCCACTGGGAATCGAGTCTGCGCCCTCGAATTCAATGTGATAGTGTGAAAAAATAGGAGATATTGTAAGTTGGCTTCGAGACTTGATTGAACAGGCTGGTCTCGAACCTTAAACTTTCAATTACGATGAGCCATTGTCCTGACCCTGTTAACAGCGGTCCGTTGATTAAGGACCTATAGTATTACTTCTTCTGGATCGTTTGCCCCTTTTTTCCGCCTAAGGTATTGCCGGGTATTCACTTGTCCTGTCAGTGCCCGGAACACACTGAAGAATGGCTCGGATGACATGTGATGACCTCTTGTTGGTGACAATTCCTTTTACCAACACCAGAGGGTGACCTGCTCTGTCTGGAAATTTTACTGGGTTCTTGATATTTGGTGCCACAGAGGTAGCGTGCGGGACAATTGCGTTGGTGGTTCCAGGGTAGATCGTGGACCGAGATGGTTTGACTTCTTTAGCACGGGAGAGAGGCCCACACTGCGCTTAGGCAAGGCGCAAAATGAGACCCAGGGTGTAGTAGCCCTGGGAAATTCTGCTAGCAGGCAATCACCGCACATTGAGTCGCAGTTTTTCACCATATTTGCATCAAATAACAAGAGAACTACTCTGCTTCGCACCGCTTTTTGTTATTGTCACGCCAGCTTCACGCAGGAAACTGCGGCATTGGCACTGCGCTCCGCAGGGTCACGTGGCGCATGCACTGAGTTACGTCACCCTGCGTCACCTGGGGAGACTGCGTCTCATTTTGCGCTGAGCTTTACGTCGAACTGGAAGTAAAGCCGTGGTCCCGTGTGACTCGCCACCTTGCGTCGGTTACTAGTCTTCAGACAGACGTTAAATAACCTCATAAACCGAAACAAACTACTGTCGATGAAAATGAAATATTTATTGGAATGCTGACCGATATTATTTAACCTCTGACCTATTAATGAAAGTTGTATTTTCAAGGTTGACCTCTCTCACACAGGTTGTGCAATGATGTTGGTGATTGCAATGATGTCTCTAAAGAAAAGGAGATGGTAACCCACTGACCCTTCAACTCGTTCTTTTAGTCAGCGTCAGTGTTGTGGTCATCGTGGCACCATTTTGCTGTTATTGGAACGCCTTCGTACTTTGCGGTTTTACAAGTTACCTACGTGGATCATGATGGAAGTGGCACGAGGCAGTCCTTATCCGGGACATTAGAAAGCTGTGCACTAAGGTCAGTGAGGCAAACCCCTTATAAGGCTCACCTACAATATGTCGAGTGTGAATTGGAACATTACCAATATACATGTCATTTTGACCTTGTATGCCTACGACACACTCCCCGGACCCTGGCCTGACTCATGTGGGACGCATCAATGTCTGCCTGCCAAAAAGTTCTCTTGTAGACCCCAGTAAATACTGTAGATGCAGTGCATGGTTGACTGATTCTGTAACAGTTAAGAGCCAGGGCTTTGAAAAAGCAAAATTGGCAAAGGACCACACAACATCGAAACTTGACCCACGTCCAGAAATTCTTGAACAATGGAACCACATTTTGGCAGAGGAGTCACTGTAATTTGGCTGATGTTCAATGAGATGACTCAATCGACCAACAGGGCGGAGTGCACATGAAAGGGTTTAAAGAAAATAATTTGTTTTTTAATGATGGTCAGCTAACCTATGGGGTCATTTCCTGCCAGGGGGAAGCGAACTCTTACACGCTGATCCGCACGTATGCTTTTTTCTAGGGGTTGAACGGGCGCACTCCCACACCGGACCATTTCTGGTCCGACGCGGATGGTTTATTTCTGCCGTCCCGGATGGGAATACATTCAGAAGACAGTGTTCACTTACAGTGCATGTCTCTCTGGAGCACATGAACGGTATTTTTTAACGCAGCCGGCTGCTGACCTAATGCTGCAACCCCTAAGCTTATAGAGCGTCGACCTATTTTATTTCATTGAGGCACTTTTTCTTCAAAGGACCCCAGGGGACGAGTTCCTACAACTGGAAATTTTGACGATCTACTCGCTGCATGTAGAAAGAGTTCTTTTATGTGCACACGGCACGGGGCCAGAGTTTTACTTCCCACCCGACAGAAAATGCTCTCGGGGCCTCTCTTTCGCCCGTACGAAACCAACCCAACTTGATCCAGTATCGAACCTGGAACCAGTGGCGAAATAGTGCAACGCAACACCGAGGCGGTCTGTACATTATGCAATAGAGACTCGACATTTGGAGTTGTTGTTGTTGTTTATTCAAATTTAGGACACGAAAGACTAATTCTAATGAGGTTGGGGAGAGGGGGCTCAGATAGTGCGATTTTTATACGAAATTTGTGGGACTCTTTTAAGGGGGTTACCCCCCCCCCTCTCTCGCCAAAATTGTAGTAATCTCTTCTTGACTTTAGGCTTTGGGTTACATGGATGAATAAGCGTTGTTGTTGTGGAGATCGAGGCTGATTTTAGGTTGTGTGGTGCAAGAATGTTCTTCAATTCTGAGAAGTTGTTTGAGGTGAAAGGTCACGTGGTTGCTCCTTTTCCTCCCAACTATTTTCCGCCTTCAAGGTTAAGCGGTAATCTAGATTCCAACAAAACAAAAGGAGATATTGTAAACGTAATAAATGGTGCGAAAATTTGTATGTTTATGTCATGGTGGCGAAGAATGGGTTAGTGTGGTACGGCACGCCATCGTGATCATAATTTTAATCATAATTACTTCATAATTTCCATATATTCTGCAATGAAATGACCACATCAACATTTTTTTGTTCGATTAATACTGACCAATTGAATTCATTACAATTCCTACTGCTGCTGCTGACCAACACACGCACAGGAATACAGTAGAAATTAGGGTTATGACATGAGATGGGATCAATAAGATAGGCGTTAATTAATTAATTAATTACTGTATTTGGACTCTTTATGGGTCACTATGTAATATCCGAATGACCCATTTTAACGTTTGCGTGATTGGCCCCTTGGACTACCCCCACATTTTTTTTTCCCTCATGTCGGCAAAACTCATTTTCAGATATGGGCCCATGGTAGCTTTTTGTGGTAAGGTACTTGATTCCTGTACTGTATGTACGTTCGATCTTGGTGTGACCTGCCTCGGAGCTGCGAATTGCGTTGGACACACCAGTTCTCGTCTGATCACTGAAGTTAAGCAGCGCAAGCCCAGCTAGTACTGACATGGGTGGCCGCTTGGGAAAACTAGGTACTGCTAATACCCAAAAATCGTCGCATTAGTGTAGTGTTTGTGCAGTCTCTGCATAAGAACTATGCTGTGGATGGGGCTCTAATCACCTTGTAGTTCAAGGCCTCTCAAAAAATCAACAAGTGACCTGTCTCAGTGGCGCTGAGGGGGGCGTACTCGACTACTACGTCAATGGTTTCTTACTCGATTCTGGATCGAGGTGTGTTAGTTTCTTTTAGGTGAGAGAGAGAGAGAGAGGTCCTGAGTGCGCCTTCCGTCGGATGTGGGAGCTTCTTATTGCGTTGGACACACCAGTTCTCGTCTGATCACTGAAGTTAAGCAGCGCAACCCCAGCTAGTATTGACATGGGTGGCCGCTTGGGAGAGCTGGGTATCGCTAATGCCCAAAAATCGCCGCATTAATGTAGTGTCTGTGCAGTCTCTGCATTAGAACTACGCAGTGGACAGGGCTCTAATGACCTTGTAGTTGAAGGGCCCTAAAACACCAACGATCTAACCAAATCCGTCGGATGGCAAATAAAGACTTAGCACAGTGGGGTGTGTACGGTGTCACGTGGTCGTACACCTGGGAATCGCCTGCACTGCTGCAATGAACAGTAGTAGTACCACGATACATATTAGGCAGTTTAGGTCGGCAGCCAGCGGCGTAAAAATGACCTCCACTAGATCGTCCATGTGTCCCAGACGGACAAAGATGAGTACCCGACCCTGCCGTAGGCGGGTAGATCGGCAAAATTTCCAGGTGTAGAAAAATGACCGCCCCCATTCCCTGACATCGGCAAAATACCTTCAGTAGTAGATATGCCGAAGTTAATTAACCAAATTCATAAGTTGAAGCCAGCTCCTAATTTCTTATGGGCTGATTCCCAGACATTGGACCAAGGTACTGTATGCCATTTTGGTCCTGCACAGGGTTGAAAGGGTTGTTGAGGTTGGAATCAGGCACATACGCGTACAGGGTGCTTCATTCAATTAATCGGTTATAGTCAATTAATAGATCTCTAAATAATCTGGTAGATTTTTTCTTGTATCAGTTGACTTATCTTACTCTCATTGTGTTCATCGATCGTGGTGTCCACCCTTCCTTGTGGCCATTTTGTTCTTGTAGTGTAACAACCCTTTTTTAATCTTAAAAATAAATGTGTATCATTTCGGTACGAAAAAAAAGCGCAAGATATGGCACACTTTAGTTTTTATAAGGCAGGTGTCTCTCTGTAATGGAAGCTATTACTTGCAAAGACATTGATCTCTCCTTATAAAAATCATTAAGAAAAATTTGATAAGATTTGCCTCCGACCTCAATTTTTAAAATATTAATTATTTTGGAGAGTGGTGAGTGACGTCATAGCCCGCCTCGGTGGCTCAGTGGGTAGCTCGCTCGGTAGCTGCGTCAGTAGTTCTAGGTTCGATACTGGATCGAGGTTGGTTGGCTTCTTTCGGACAGGATAGAGGTCCCGAGTGCGCTTTCGTTCGGATGAGACGTAAAACCGAGGTCCCGTGTGGTGTACGATGACATTTGCATGTCAAAGAACCAAGCAAAATTTCCAGGTGTAGGAGCTCGCCCCCCCCCTCCTGGGGTCGGTGGAGTGCCCCAACGAACAGTAGACCGACGATAAATAAGCATAGGGGTTGCAGCTTTGGTCGGCATCCGGCTGTGGAAAAACACTGCCCAATATATGCCCTATCGGCCTTGTGTCCATTCAGAGGGACAAGATGGGTACCCGACCCTGCCATAGGTGAGAAAGGGGTTAGGAGTTAGTGGTGAGTGACGTCATACGATGTTCTAATGTGTTTCCTTTTTTCGCATTCTTTCGTAGTGTAGTCTGTAGAGGGCGCTTGCCGTTTCAACTTCATAAAGTATGAAGGGTTCTCACCAGTCAGCCTGATGGCTCTCCCTCTATCTCTGTCTTGCTGCCTCTCCCTCTGTCTCTCCTCCCCTATTCCCTTCCATTCTCCTCCTGTCTCTCCTTGTCCCTCCTATTATGTCTAGTTCGGTCTCTCCCTCTATGTCTATGTCTCTCCTCCCCCTGTGTCGCTCCTTATCCTCCTGTCTCTTCTCCGCCGTCTGTCTCGTTCTCCTCCTGTCGCTTCCCCTCTCTCTCCTCCCCCGCCTGTGTTGTTCTCCCCTGTCGTTTCTCTCTCTCCCCCTTTCTGTCTCTCTTTTCTGCTTTCCCTCCCCCTGTCTCTCTCTCTTTCTCCCCCAGGCTTTATCGCTGTCTCTTCCTCTCGTCTCCCTGTGTCAGTTTGATAAAGTGGAGGCGTATCACAGAGGAAGTCATAATTGGCTGTCCGGAAGTGGTGTAATAGAGATTATCATTCCAGAACCTTTTCTGCAATGTAAAATCGGCTTCATTACTCAGTTAAGCTTTGAATTGATGGTGCGCAGGTTCGATCCTGACGTAGGTCGATGATTTCTTGCCTCCTGTCTATCATGAAAGTAGAAATATGAGCTTTCCGTCTCTTCCGTCCCCAGCAATGGGGGAGAGAGAGAGAGAGAGAGAGGAGTAGGTAGTGGTGGGTTTACAATGATGGTTCCTCTTACCCCACCTTTCCTCTGAATGGTCGTTGATTAACGGCTCTCTTTGAAATCGCACTCCACCCTACCTTGATATATGAACTGAATACAGTAGTTTGACATGATTTAATTATTATTATAAATGATGATTACTTGTCTGAAAATTGGTATCATGAAACCAAATGGGAAGTGTTGTGTGGCCTCGAGGGGTACTGCTTCGTCCACACGTAACCCTTACGCAGATACCCGAATTTCTGTAATTAGACATTTAGCGGACGTAGTAGCATGTCGTAGTAATGAATGTTACCAAAATGTTTGTAATGACTGCTAGGAAGGAGTGGTGTTGGCTGGGGTAACTGCCGCCGAGTTTGGCCTCATTAACTCTTTCAGATTTTTCCCCGACTTAAGAAAGAAATTACCGAGACGATAAAAATACACGGAGAGAGGTCAATGACTCGGACAAATAGTCAGCAAATAAAATGTTGACTCTTGTACTTATGCAATTATGTCATTTTAAACACCTTTTGATGAGAAATTTTTGACGCTCCGTTTAAGTTGTCAAACAGGAACGATTACAACGTCGTCTACCGATTGGCTACTGCGTTACAGACTTGGTCAACATTGTAGAAACTAGCACGGAAACGCAAAAGAGGTCAACAAGCACTTGAAAAAGGAGGAGGCAAGACTAGAACTCGCCTCCTTCAGCTGGGCAGGTAGTAGTTTATTTGACAATGAGACCGTTTCGGCATTTTTTTTTTAAATAAGAGGGCTGCAGGTTGAGTGGCAGGCTGATAGACAAGGGGAAGGAAGGCGAAAAGGCTAAAATACTCTTAAACTCACCCCAATGCACTTCCGGTAGGCGACGGTAACATTTCTTCGGCGCTTAACTCCCTCACAAACACTTGTAAATGAGTCAAAACTTGTCCCAACTGATGACAACTAGGTGTTGATTTCGGCAACTTTATTCTGTCGTCCACTCTCTGGGGGTAACCGTCGTTTATGGGAGGGTCATTCATTGTTATTCTTATGACACGCATTTTCATCCCGATTTCTTGCTGCACAGGGTACCAGAATCAAACTACTGCTCTCGGAATTGAACCTAAAGACTAACATTTGACAATAAATATCCTATCGCCCTGATGCAGCACTCATTCATCATCGAATATCAATGAAACTTCTCTCATTGGCTACACCCTCAATCACGTGATATCGAACGGAAAATCGATTTAAAAAAAGGAACTTGAATCCAATTCTTGTTCTTTTCAACTTCGATATCGATTTTGTGATTCTGATTCACGCCCACTTCTGAGATGAACCAATTAATGGTCGTCCGTGGGTATTGGAATATGGTAACCATGGAAACGGAATAGACGCCTTGAAACACCACGTGGTAGTCACGAGAAATACACAGTGCTTATGAATAGCCCTAAGCAAGCAGATTCGCCTTTGGCGAAAGCCGGCTAGCTGCTGCATTGCGTCGTGCACACCAGTTCTCGTCTGATCACTGAAGTTAAGCAACGCAAACCCAGCTAGTACTAGCATGGGTGATCGCTTGGGCGCGCTAGGTTTGTGTTTGTGTTTTAGGGCCCATCGACTACAAAGGTCATTAGGGAGTGCGCTAGGTACTGCTAATACCCAAAATCGTCGTAACAGCGTAGTGTCTGTGCAGACTATAATAGAATTACCCAGTGGATGGGGCTCTTATGACTGTTGTAGTTGAAGGGCCCTAAAACAAAAACTGAACAAGCGAAAGCCGGCTGGACCCCAGTGAATTCCAAGCTGAAGGACTCTGTGTGTGTGGCTTCAATGTCCATTACTTCCAAAAACAGACTGCCGAATACCAGACTCGTATATAACTAGGACTTCCATGATTCAATAAATGTTTCGTAATGATTACCCTTGTCTGCGTAGTGGTCAAGATTTGAGGTTAAGACTTTAGTAGGACAACCTTTAGTAGGTGACTCAAGTTGATGACCAGTATCGTGAGCACGCGTTTTATAGGCAATGGGTGTAGTGAGTGGATTTCGGGAGCAGAATACAGTAGTCAGAGTCTCACTGTCTTGCTGAGACAACCCGAAGTCATGGGTATTCCACCTTGCCCTAGGCACACCCGTGTTTGGTCTTATCAGGAATTAGCAACCTTTTCATTCGTAATTATTGAAAGTTTGAACTTGTTCTGGTTACTGTGGCCTGAGGGAAGGCTGTTTGAAATATTTGTTTTCTCATCTCATTTTCTCCCCTTCCCTCCCTCTCTTCCTAGCTCTTTACCTTTCCAAACTTGAACGACGAAGAGTTAAGAGGTTGTGAGAACAGTACATGGTCAATTTAGCTTGAAAAAGTGCTGTACTGTACATGCTGGTCAAGCAACAAAGTCAAAAAACCCCCAAATTACTCAGTTAACCTCTTTGCTGCACATCAACACGAACTTGATCGATTGACCATATTCCCTTCGCACCCTTTTCCTTTGTTTAAAAATGCATTTCTTTTCTTCTATTGTGCCGTTGAGAACTGTCTACCTTGCTCAATTCATTTTAATGGTAGCAGGTTCGATTCAGGCTTAGATCACTTCTTTTTTGATGCAAGCGAAGTCCCAAATGCATTTGTTTTCCGCGCTCTTTACTTGTCCCATGGGTGTGGGAGCGGCGAGTTGCGTTGGACACACCAGTGCTCGTCCGATCACTGAAGTTAAGCAACGCAAGCCCCAGTTAGTACTGACATGGGTGGTCGCTCGGGAAAGCTGAGTACTGCTAATACCCAATAATTGTCGCATTGGTGTAGTGTCTGTGCAGTCTATGCATTAGAACTATGCAGTGGACGGGTCTCTAATGACCTTGTAGTTGACGGGACCTTAAACACCAACAACAACAACCCAGCTAGTGCTAACATGGGTGGCCGCTTGCGAAAACTGGGCACTTCTAACACCAAATAATCGTCGCATTAGTGTAGTGTCTGCGCAGTCTCTGCAATAGAACTATGCAGTGGACGGGGCCCTAATGACCTTGTAGTTGTAGGGCCCTAAAACACCAACGAAACAAAAAGTGATGGGTGTGTACGATGTCACCGCTACACAGAAAAGAACCCTAAGGACATGGAGTAAATTATACGCGTAGATCGGCTAAATTCCCAGTTGTACCAACTCGCCGTCACCTCCAATTTTACAGTCCCGTCCGGGGTGTCCATAAAAATTGTCTTTTACTACCCTCGATGAAGTTAAGCCGATGTTAAATAGGCAGATGGTGTGATAGTAGGTCGACAGCCGACTGCGTAAACTCGCCGTCCAATTATTCGTGGTGCTGACGGGACAGATGAACACCCTCGACCCTGCCATAGGCACAAAAGGGTTAGAAACCTTTGTGCCAGCCTAACCTTTGTATAATAGTTGCTTGAAAAATTATCTTAATGAGGTGCATATTTGCGCTACCTTGAATTCTTTTTATTTTCTTGAAATAATCTATTGATGAAAAGTGATAAGGAGAGGGTTATTTGAAGAAATTTCTTAAATGTTTTTCTTACAACAAATTTTTGGGTTTTTTTCTTAAAGTCCCCAAAATAATTGGCTTTCAAAATTTACTATTCCAGAGCGAGAATGAAGGGGTGCTTTTTGTTGTACGTGTAATTCGTCTGAAGAAACAAAAAAACGAGTGGAGAAATTATTTCTTTTAATTGAATCTGAATGTTCACGAATTTTTCTTCACCCAAAACTCCATCCATATTCGGGACAAGGACAAGAATGAAATGTGAGTTGTTGGTTTTTTTTTATATAATTTTCTTTACTGAAGAAATAATTTAATCCTTTCTTATCGAATTTAAGATATGTGGGTAGGATGCTTATAGATAGGGTGAGAAGAGAGAGAGAGTGGTTCAAGAAGGGGGGGAAACTTTATAAAGAATTTCGACAAGGTGGTATACTGTCCCAGATGAGAATGCGAACCATACGGTGTTTACACGAATTAACCTCTTCCTCATCTTGAACTCTTTTTGAAAGTTAAGATCCGTCAGGAAAGGAGCCAACTGTTTGACTCCCATTTGGAAAATATTTCACGATTTTCTCACAATCTCTCTCTCTCTCTCTTTCTCAATTTGGTTTATTTTTTGTTGTTGTTGCTGTTAAAAAAATGAGGAATTTCACAAATGATGTCATCATCATTTTTATAAAGAGAAATTCCTACAGAGGAAGACGGAGGGGGGGCAAGTAGACGTATTAAATATTAAGAAATAACTATTATTTTACCCCAGCAAACACCTACACCCCATTCTGTTTAATTTCATTTTTTATTTCATTCTGATTTGACCCAAAATTTCTACACATACATGCACACACACCTCTTTTCTTCACCCCTCACACACACACACCAATATATCCAGTCGTATAAAGTGCTCTTGTGTTAGCTAGGAGCTACCTGTGCATACCTGTTATGGACAACCCATCTCAGCAGGTCATAGAATACATGGTCGCAGTTTCGCTTCTGGCCCAGGTACGTGACAACTCCCCTCGAACTGCAAAGGGGAGTACGTATTGATTCCGTTCCCTATCGCAAAATTTAGTTAGGTGTCCCATGTGGGATTGTTGGTGTTTTCGGGCCCTTCAACTACGAGGTCATTAGAGCCCCGTCCACAGCATAGTTCTTATGCAGAGACTGCACAGACACTACACTAATGGGACGATTTTTGGGTATTAGCAGTACCCAGTTTTCCCAAGCGGCCACCCATGTCAGTACTAGCTTGGGGTTGCGCTGCTCAACTTCAGTGATCAGACGAGAACTGGTGTGTCCAACGCAATTCGCCGCTCCCCCATGTGGGACGAGTGCAACGTAGTCGCTACACATACCGTAAACGATTTCCACCCCCCCCCCCTTTCTGCACCTGCAATACCTCTAATACTTTCCCCGTTCAAACCAGGGCCGGTTGCCGATTTTTGTCCCAGTAGGACATAGGGTCTGAAGTATGACCAATCTGTTGGATGGTAAATTTACTCCGCCGGAGGCCAACCTAATGCTGCTGTCCCTATATTTATTACCGGCACCAGTAGGGGGCGGGCGTCTATACCTGTCAATTTTGCCGAACTACACGGATACCCTACGACCCGCCTCGGTGGCGTAGTGGGTAGCACGCTCGATAACTGCGTCAGTAGTTCTAGGTTCGATACTAGACTTCTTTCGGGCGAGGGAGGGGTCCCGAGTGCTTTCGGATGAGAAGTAAAACCGAGGTCTCGTGTGGTGTACGATGATGGCATTTGCACGTCAAAGAACCCTCTCCACTATCAAACGGGTAGAAAAGGCAAAATTTTCAAATTTAGGAGCTCGCCCCTTGGCGATTAATAACCATAGGGGCTGCAGCTTTGGTCGGCAACCAGCTGCGGAATTTCCAATATATCGCGCTTGTGTCCATTCAGAGTACAAGATGGGTACCTGCCCATGCCATAGGCGGGAAAAGGGTTAGGAGTTGTGCCATCTTACACACCGCACGGGGGTTCACGACTTTACTTCCAATCCAACAGAAGGTCAATTTGTTTGTTGGTGTTTTAAGGCCCTTCAACTACAAGGTCATTAGAGCTCCGTCCACAGCATAGTTCTTATGCAGAAACTGCACAGACACTACACTAATGCGACGATTTTTGGATATTAGCAGTACCCAGTTTTGCCAAGCGGCCACTCATGTCAGTACTAACTGGGGTTGTGGTGCTTAACTTCAGTGATCAGACAATAACTGGTGTGTCCAACGCAATTCGCTGCTCATGACAGAAGGTCAACAGGGCAGCCTCTGTCTTTCTCACGTCCGAATTTGTTTGTTTGTTGGAGTTTAAGGTCTCGTCAACTACGAGGTCTTTAGAGACCCGTCCACTGTATAGTTCTGATGTAGGGACTGCACAGACACTACACTAATGCGACGATTATTGGGTATTAGCAGTACCCAGCTTTCCCGAGCGACCACCCATGTCTGTACTAACTGGGGTTGTGGTGCTTAACTTCAGTGATCAGACGAGAACTGGTGTGTCCAACGCAACTCGCCGCTCTCTCTCTCACGTCCGAAAGAAGCCAGCTGCTGTCCGGAAGCCTTCATGCCATAGTTCACTTGCAGTGGTGGTGTAGTTGTTGGCGTTTGTGTCCTCAGAAGCATTTTTGGTGAAATGAAAATGGTGACATTGATAACCTACAGTATATTTCCGTTTTGTTTTGGATGCGATACAAAAGATGAACTATAATTATTGCAATTGAAATTTATTTGTTACTCTGCCAAAATCTAGACTATCAAATGTTTGAAATAGGAAATCAATTTGTGACTTGGGCGCAGCGGGTTCACAGGATTTTGGCATAGTTTCTCTATTCATAATTGTTTGTATGAATAGTGTACATTTGCAGTATTTTTTTTTTCAGCCTGAAATTTTGCGTCTTTACCTTGAACAAGGGTGACATTGGCGTGCCAAGGTGGCCGTCGTCTAGCAACATTGTCACGTCACTTCTTGGACAGCTCACAATTGATACATACAGTCCTCTTACTTAATATAATTGGAATTTGATTAGATTGATGGCGGAGAGTATCAAATAATTCAAAAAAGGCATATTTATAATGGTAGTTGCCAAAACATTCTATGTAATCTGTTCTGGAATGCGGAAATCGTCAGGTTTCCGGCCCGAGGGTTGACAGTATTATGTTTCAATTGCCATATAAAAGGGTTAGTTAATAACAGTTTATCCAACGTCTTTCTTCGCTTGTCATCTCTGAAAAGTAGTTACCAATGCTCGGTGCCGGATTTAGATATTGAGAGGCCCTAGGCTAGTTCAATTTTGAAGCCCATTTTTGTTAAGTTTTCAAGCCCGCGACATATTGAGGCTCTAGGCCTAGTGGTAAATCCGGTAGGGCCTACTGCCAATTCTACCTATGTATTGCTTTTTTTTTTGTTGTTGGTTTCGTTGGTGTTTTAGGGCCCTTCAACTACAAGGTCATTAGAGCCCCACCTACTTCGTAGTTCCAGTGCAGACACTGCACAGACACTACACTAATGTGACGATTATTCGGTATTAGTAATACCCAGTGTTCCCAAGCGGCCACCCATTTTAGTACTGAGAGCGGCGAATTGCGTTGGACACACCAGTTCTCGTCTGATCACTGAAATTAAGCAGCGCAAACCCAGTTAGTACTGACATGGGTGGCCGCTTGGGAAAACTGGGTGCTGCTAATATCCAAAACTCGTCGCATTAGTGTAGTGTCCATGCAGTCTCTGCATTACAACTACCCAGTGGACGGGGCTCTAATCACCTTGTAGTTGTAGGGCCCTAAAACACCAACAAACAACAACGACGTGTTAATACTAACTGGGATTGCGTTGCTTAACTTTAGTGATCAGACGAGAATTGGTGTGTCCAACGCAATAAACCGCCACTCCCCTATGCATGTATTGCTGTCGACTTCATACTCCACCCAACTGAGGAAGAGTGCCATTCCTATTTATCTGAATTAAGATGCTGTTAGCCTAGGCCGGAATTGAACCTAAAACACAATATTTAAACGGCTACCGTGAAGATTACCGACACGGACCTCTCCTTTATTGACTAGTGTAATTGTACTGTGCTACACTTAGGTGCAAGCCAACGCACAATACCCTCTTTCGTGTTAATTATGCCTTCAACAAGCTAAGCTCATGGTTTTGGTACATTTTTATTAGGCAGTAGTTGAGGGTTCAATCTCCGGTTAGGGCGGCGGTTTTTAATTTTGTTTTTAAGATTAAATTACAAATGGTAATGAAGCTTAAACATGAACACATACACTCCTTTATTACGATTTAATTTGTTGAACAAATGAATTTAAATATGGTTATGTTTTTTCGCCTTGAATTTCAATAATAATTCCCACGGTTTTGCAACTCGTCAATAAACCGTGCACACGAGGCCAGTGTCGGGGCAGCACTCCACACGAAAAGGTCAGATATATGACGCCATTCCTAGTTGATTTTGCAGAAAAATAGAAGGCTGATCCACCCAGGGAATTTTGAATTTGGAGGTGCAGATTTGCCGTGGCAGAGAGAGAGAGAGAGGGGGAGAGGAAAGTCTGGGACACTCCCTGAAGTGTCCAGAATGAAATGGCTAATGTCCCGTTCAACCTAAAGACGAGTTTGCTTTACTTGATGGCGTAATGAGTTACAGTGTCCGTATCCAGGAGCGCTATTGTTGCCTTTTGACGCGGTTGTCACGGGGACTGTTACTATAGAAACCGTTTTAGAATGTCGATTCATGTTTTAGAACTGTTATAACGGGATTTTGTTATTACCTTGTAAATTATTCCTCTTTTTAAAGAAAAGGTAGCTGGTGTTGATTGAACCTTGACTTCTCCTTTTATTTATCAGAGGGCAACTTGATACAGTTAGTCATGTGAAGCCTTGTTGAGTTTTTCTTTTCTATTTTGCGTGAATCGCAAATTTAATTGTTGATGGCCTTCAAAGATATGAAATTTAAGGGACACTTTCTCACCTGGTATCTTTAATTCAGAGTCTGAATTCTGACTCTGCCACTGAAGGTCAACCATTCGAGGAATTAATAATTAGCATCTGAAGGTCTAACTAATGAGCTGTAGCGATCGCAGCTGCAATTCGGTATTGCAGAAGAGTCGTTTCAGGCAGAAATAAGTCATTTCACATCGTCCGGTAATTGAGGAGAGGAACTCGACTTCCAGTGCTCTTAGTATCGATGTTTTCAAATGTTATTTGAACCCTTGTTTAGCCAGTTTAATGCATATGATTTAAATTGCTCGCATTCATTTCCACTTTCTTACTTATTATCGCATTTATGCGTTCCTCTTCTTGCGCAATAGGATTGAACCTGTATTTCAAGGTAGACTGTCTGATCGGCAGTGTATTAGAAAGTAATGACTGCCATCTATTGGCGAATTTCTAAAACACATACGCTTTCACGAGATCTCGTAGCGCCATCTATTGTCGAAAGTACAAGTCTTGTTAAAAAGCCTTTCACTCCTCAGGTGGCAGCACTTGCTTTCATTCTCATATGCATTTTCACTAGCACTTCAACTTGATAATGTTTTCCTCTAAAACAGGGGTGGCCAACTTTTGTGTACATAAGATCTACTTTTTATCTTAAAAAAGTGTCGCGGTCGACTTGCTGCCATAGGCGTAATCAAAGTGGGGAGGGGGAGGTTCGATACTGGACCGAGGTGTGTCTAGTATCGAACCTAGAACCACTGACGCAGACCTAGAAACACTGAGCCACTACGTCACCGAGGCGGGTCTTAAGTCAACACCTAGTGAGGGATCAACCAAAATTGGCTTCGCGATCGACTTGTTGGCCACCCCTGCTCTAAAACAGGTCTCCAACTTACCAGTGGATTTTATCCGGCCCGCGGGAGGATTCATAAAACAGTGTGGAGAATCTTGCATTTGATTTATGACAACATTACAATACTTACCATTTGTATAATTTTAAATGAAAAAAAGCACCATGAATTGGGTTGTGGCCCACGGGCCTTCGAAAAATTCCTAACCTGGCCCGCCAGTCAAAAGTGTTGGAGACCTATGCTCTAAAATGAAATTGAATTAAAGAAGTCCCTGAATTGACTTCTTTTCCCAACCGTTTGGTGAGGTGTATTCCAGCTATGGGTTGGAGTGCTGCACATGATAGCTAGCATTCAATGTAACAATGGTGGTTCTTAAATGACGACCTTCCGGGTTGGTGCCTATTCCGGCTTCTTTCCCGGGCTAGATGGAGGGAAGTCATAGCCTCTTGCGGGGTGTATGCACTGTCATCGCTACACCTAAAACAACCCTTTCTGCGTTGAGTAAAATATACGTGTAAATCGGTAAAACTCGTAGGTGTAGAAGCTCGGCCACCTGGCGCCGGCGAACGAAATTTTCCTATAAAGAATTTTCCATTTTCCTATAAAAAAAAAGGTCGCGTGTCTGTTCCTAATTCTGATGGGACAATGAGTATTTGAGGGAACTGAGTATCTGAGCAGTGCCGTAACGGGGGTATGAGGCGCCTATGACAAGTGTCTAACTTTCGCTTGCCCGTAGCCCAGTAATGACAAAAAACTTAAACATTTTGCGCCCCAAACTCAGTTACCCCCGTGGCGGCCGCCTTCTTCGCAACGCCCTCGCTACGGGGCGCCCTCCACAATACCGAGGTGGGTCGGCTTCTTTCGGGCGAGAGAGAGAGAGGCCGCGAGTGTGCCTTCTTTCGGATGAGAAGTAAAGCCAAAGTCCCGTGTGGGTGTACGATGGCACCTGCACGTAAAGGAACCCTCTCTACTACGCAATGGGTAGATGAGGCAAAATTTCCAGGTGTAGGAGCTCGCCCCCCCCCCCCTGGCGTCGCGTCGGTAGCATTCCCCGACGATAAATGGGAGCGGCGAGTTGCGTTGGACACACCAGTTCTCGTCTGATCACTGAAGTTAAGCAACGCAAGCCCAATAACAACGCATACCAACGCAACGCATAACCAACGCATACCCAATAATCGTCGCATTAGTGTAGTGTCTGTGCAGTCTATGCATTAGAACTATACAGTGGACGGGTCTCTAATGACCTCGTAGTTGACGGGACCTTAAACTCCAACAAACAACAACAACCGACGATAAATAAGCGTAGGGATGCAGCTTTGGCCGGCAACCGGCTGCAGAAAAAAGTATGACCAATATATTGCCCTGTGTCCATTCAGAGGGACAAGATGGGTACCCGACTCTGCCATAGGCAGTTGCTTTTGCTTTGCTACTCTCCATTCAAAGTATTAGTTCATCGTCCATAGATGGCGCCACGTTCGCATATTTGTTTTCATCAGGTCATTCACGTCTTGTTGCAAACTATTTTTATTAGATGATTTGAAGTTTTTCTTTAGGTTTTTACAGCAGGTAAAAAATCCCTGCAGTTTACTTTTGCAAGATTTATTTCTGTAGTCAACGGTAGGAGATATATGAACCAGACAAGACAGACAGACATATACAATGAGGTGCATATACACTGTATACTTTATTTAAACGAAATGTACGCCCCATTCGTCAGATCATTTATTATTTCACTCTAGTCACTATCAAATTAAAACTGATTTGATTGTTCTCGGTGATTATTGACCCCCCTCGAGGAAACTTTGCTATAAATACGAACTGAAATGTGATTGTTGACTCGCCCATCAACTCTCAAAAATAAAAGAAAGTAGCCGCAAATACTTGAGAAGAAGGGGAGTCTTCTTGGGTCATTCAACTGCTCAGGTTACTGGGGCCCGTCGTCAGCCGACTACGCTTTCAGCCATTTTAACCACTGCTGCTGATTTCGACTGCGCAATAATTACCTTACTAGTGTTTCGTTTTCATAACTTGAGGGTTGTGGGTTCCAACCTGACAGAAATTGTTGAGAGATTTTTACCCCTCTCTCCCAACCTCCAAAAGCAAGCAACTCCTAACCCTTTTCCCGCCTATGGTAGGGTCGGGTACCCATTTGTCCCTCTGAATGGACACAGGGTGATATATTGGTCATAGTTTTTTTTCTGCAGCCGGTTGCCGGCCAAAGCTGCACCCCTACGCTTATTTATCGTCGGTCTAGTGTTCGTTGGGGAATGCTACCGACGCCAGGGGGCGAGCTCCTACACCTGGAAATTTTGCTTCATCCACCCGTTGCGTAGTAGAGAGGGTTCTTTTACGTGTCAGTTCCATCGTACACCGAAACAGGACCTCGGTTTTACTTCTCATCCGAAAGAAGGCACACGAGCGGCTTCTCTCTCGCCCGAAAGAAGCCGACCCACCACGGTCCAGTATCGAACCTAGAACTACTACCGATTCCCCGCCACCGCGGCGGGGAATAACCCCTCTCTCCCAACCTCCGCCGACCATATATGAGTGGTTCACTTCACGCCGTCCCGTTACAGTTTTGAAAGGTTTATAACTCTCACCATATATCAATATTTTACATGACCCTGCTGTGAGCAGGGCAATATTTTAAAGTAGCCCTTGACATGTCTGGTTTTCGTGTGCCAAGGACCACATACAGTATACAAATGACGTAGCGTTTGTCTACTAGCAGCTAGCTCCTGACATTTAATTAAAAATCTTGCCTAATTTATTCACTCTCAATTTTAAACTGTGCACGGTCAGGTTCACTTGACTGCATGAAACTTTTGAGTTGTTCATGGTGTGCCGGTTCAAACCTGACTTAGGCAGGAGGATTTTTCCACTTCCGAATAAGAAGTAAAGCACTGGTTCCGAGTGATGTAGACGTTGTCGCTACTGCACGGCAAAGAATCCTTTCCGTCCTTACTGGAAAGTAAGGCCTTGACCCCTTTCCACAGGGAGCAAAATGTACGTGCAGGACTCCCAGGTGTAGCACAGCTTACTACAATCCTATCCTGGCGGCGTAGCGTCGGTAAATTACACTAGCCAACAGAATCTGTCCCAAGGCGAAAGAATTATTAATGAACTTCCATATGTCAGTGTAAGGGACTCAGGGCTGGACAGCGTCAGACCTTGGTATATTTGTATGCTTAAAATTTTGTCGTAAGCTTTGAATTACCGAGCCCTGGTGAACCAGTTTGATGTTATCATGGCTGCCGAATGCAAATTTAATAAATTAGCGTACGTGATGACCAATTGATCCATACTTGTTGTCCTAAAAGAGAGAAATTAAAATTTTAATATTTAGGACAGTTTCCTCCTATTTTTTTCTCTCGATTGTCTAAAAGGTTTTTTTTCCTACTACCGGACCTACACGTGATTCTAATAACCGGAAATTTCACTTTTTATTCAGGACATCTGACGCCCAAACAGGAAACAACTAGGAGTTGTGTCTATTGTTTGTTGTAAAACCTGTTAGGAGAGTCATTCGTACGCTTTATTTTAAATACAATTATTGTTACTTATGACAACAGGTTGACCCCTGAAAACATTTTAATGAGTTTTCTGGACACAAGGTGGTGCTCTTACTCATCTTTAAGGCTTATTCCTATTTTACGGTTGGCATGTGATGCCCCAGCTGTTTTCAAGCGTGCTGTTTACACTGTTTTCTTTGACAGCAATTTAAAAATAGTAAGAGAGGGTCTCCTCAGGTCCGATCTTCCATTCCGTAGAAACTGACAATTCACTAGTCCCAACTGGGTTTCGAACTCAGTACACATAACTTCAGCTACTGAAAGAGATGACAGGGTCAGGTACCCAGTTTTGTACTTCTGGATGTACACATGGGCGATCTGTTGGACGGTATCGGGACGCCGCCGACAACCGATCAAAACTGCAACCCCTATGCTTATTCGTGGTCGGCCTGCCGTTCGTTGGAGTGGGAGCGGCGAATTGCGTTGGACACACCAGTTCTCGTCTGATCACTGAATTTAACCAGCGCAACCCCAGCTAGTACTGACATGGGTGGCCGCTTGGGAAAACTGGGTACCGCTAGTATCCAAAAATCGTCTCATTAGTGTAGTGTCTGTGCAGTTTCTGCATCAGAACTACACAGTGGACGGGGGCTCTAATGACCTTAGTAGTTAAAGGCCCTAAAACACCAACAAACAACAACCGTTCGTTGGGGCACTCCACCGCAGAGCCGTAACGGGGTATGAAGCGCCTGTGGCAAGTGTCTAACTTTCTCTTGCCCGTAACCCAATAATGACAAAAAAATTAAGCATTTTGTGCCCCAAACCCAGTTGCGCCCGTGGCGGCCGCCGTCTTCGCCACGCCCTAGTTACGGCCCTGCTCCACCGAGCTCCTACAGCAGAGAATTTTGCCTCCCCTACCGTTACGTAGTAGAGAGGGTTCTTTTCCGTGCAGTGGTGACATCGTACACATCACACGGTAGGCACCGGCTTTAATTCCCATTCCGCAGAAGGTTCAATAGGGG
>JAAFCE010005724.1:16431709-16475089 GCA_013389805.1 Trigoniulus corallinus | reverse complement strand
ATCACTGAAGTTAAGCAGCGCAACCCCAGCTAGTACTGACATGGGTGACCGCTTAAGAAAACTGGGTACCGCTAGTTTCCAAAAATCGCCGCATTAGTGTAGTGTCTGTGTAGTTTCTGCATCAGAACTACACAGTGGACGGGGCTCTAATGACCTAGTAGTTGGAGGGCCCTAAAACACCAACGAAACAAACAAAAGTGAACCCCCCCCCCCCCAGTAACGACCCAGCAAGGAGGTACGTAGGCTAGAAATAATAATCCGGAGCTCACCCTGGCACCGGTAAATGATTAAGCATACAGAACGTCGTTAAATAACCAAAAAAAAGTGTAACCAACTCGTCTACATCACCCTCTCAAGTATACATATCCAGATATGGGACCGTTACAACTTTCTTCCATTTTCAGAAGAACCTTGGGGAGGAGGAGGGGTGGTCTCAAAGGGTCAAGCAGGCAATTAAATAAATTTGATTTTCGTCCATTGACGTCATATTAGTTTAATTACCAAAGACTCAACCGAGAGGGGCGGGCGTTGCTTGCTTATAGTCCGTTTTTTAGTCCAGAAATCCCATACCCTTTTTCTGTCTTACTAAAAGCTGTCGTCCTCACCGGTCTAGCAATAAAAAAAATCAACACGAACCAGATTATCTCTAGCAATTTCCGGTTCATATTTACAAAAAGAAACGATTGTTCACAATCGTATTATTTTTTAAAGATAGAGAGAGAAAGGAAGTTGTTTTTAAAATCAAATCCCTTGCTCGCTACATTTCGATATTAGCAAAATCATAAAAGAGGGCAGAGTTTTATCTCTACACTTCTCTTTTTGGTCAATTCAAAAACTAAAGTGGTCAAACGAGTCGCCTGTGTTTTCCTATCAGATCTACCCCACAGCTTTCATCTGGGAGAAGCATAACCACCCCCCACAATACCTTTCTTTTCCACATCCGAGACCTCAAATTCCACTTTTGCTGCATCATCTTTATCTGTTTAACATTTTTTTCCTGCAGCGCCATCTGTAATTGTTAAAAAAGAGATGGCTGTAATTCAAAATTGATGGCTTATCATCTCGAAAGCACCTATTCATTCACTCAAATTACCCCCAGTGATTCGAGGACCACCTTGGCTGGGGAACGTTGGTATCCTTTTCGCAAAAAAAAAAACTTCCAACCCTTTTCCCGCCTTTGGTTTTGTTGGTGTTTTAGGACCCTTCAACTAAAAGGTCATTAGAGCCCCATCCACTGCGTAGTTCTAATGCAGCGACAGCACAGACACTACACTAATGCGACGATTTTTGGGTATTAGCGGTCACGCGCGGTTCCAGGATGGGGTTTTGGGGGATGCAACCCCCCCCCCATGCACATATAAACTTATTCGCATAATATATGCGAGCTTGAACCTGGATCCGCCACTGTTAGCGGTACCCAGTTTTCCCAAGCGTCCACCTATGTTAGTACTAGCCGGGATTGCGTTGCTTAACTTCAGTGATCAGACGAGAATTGGTGTGTCCAACGCAATACGCCGCTCCCACCCCGCCTATGGTATGGTCGGGTACCCATCTTGTCCCTCTGGATGGACACAAGGGTGATCCATTGGGTCCTTCCGCATCTGGCTGCCATCCACAGCTACAACTCCTATGTTTATTTATCGTTTGTCTACTGTTCGTTGGGTTACTGCACCGACGCCAAGGGGCAAGCTCCTACACCTGGAAATTTTGCCTCATCTGCCCGTTGTATAGTAGACAGGGTTTTTGACGTGCAAATGTCCCCGTGCACCGCACGGGACCTCGGTTTTACTTCTCATCCGACGGAAGGGGTACTCGGGGCCTCTCTCTCTCGCCTGAAAGAAGTCAGCCCCTGGAGCAGTAAATCGAGCATGCTATCTATTGGGCCACCGAGACAGCTGGTATCCTTTTCGATTATAAAAAAACCGTCATTTGCAATTTGCGTACACTTGACACTAGGTGGCAGCATTGTTAACCTCCCCTTCACGCTGCGTTTACGATTAGTTGTATCGATAAAAGGAGACCAGTTAGGCGGGCCTGTCATAGCGCAGACCGTCAGATATTCACTCAGGCGCAACAGTTGCCATACTTTCACCGTTCCCTCAGGGAGGAGGGAGTACCTTCGCGGTGTTGTTAGGACTACACTACCCTCACCTCACAGTGACGAAGGTAAATGACATGTACTTCCACTTCCCCACAGGTTGTCACTCATCTAAAAGTGCCCCCTGATGGGTCCTGTAACAGAAACAAACAAAAAAAATATGTGCCCCTGCTAAGTTCGTTTACTTCACTATTTAACGGTCGGCCTGTCAAATTTTGAAGATAATTTACCAACACCAAGGTGCGAACTCGTACATCTTAGAATTTTCCCCACCTGTGTACATCTCTCTCCCATCCGACGGACGCCTTTTTTTCTTAACCGCAAAAGGTATTCCCAGTGTTGAACCTGCGTGCTACAATCACATGATTCGAGATCAATCCCAGTTCACCTAATTCTAAAAGCGAAAAATCGTGGCGCCAGGGAGGAATCTTTGCACCAGTTGAAGGTCAGAGAGCCGTTCCTAAGTTCTAGTACCAAGGTCAATTATGATCATCGCGTGCAATGGGAAAAAGGTAAATAATTTTAAAGTATCATTTTTACCTGACTGGCACCATACTGACGCCACTATAAAAATAAGGAGGCGGGAGGAGTTGTTTTCACTCAGGGCATCGTGTATATGACCTCTTTCATGAATCATCCAGGGGTGAGCCATTATGACCTAAAAGTTCCAAAAATACAACAACGGACCCAAATATGACTAAAAAAAAAAAGAAGTCATAAGCAAAGGTTATCATACGGTAGATTAAGCAGTAACGTACTTACCTGATGGCTCTCAGGTTCGATTCTGCACGTGGTTTTAGGACGACAAGGGTATGCAAGTGCCAAACTCACCCCAAAGAACCCTTGTTTTAAACAGGATAGGCAACATTTCTCGTGTGTGGGAAGTAGCCTCCACTGGCGTCCACAAATGGCCTTCAGAGTTGATAGATGGCCGTTAACTAACCAAATAATTAATCTAAATCATAGTTTACAGTACTTGCCACTTGACTGCTTCCTGGGCGGTGAAGGGAAGTTGAGGGGTTCAATCCTGGGGCTGATTATTTCTTTTTTCAGACGCAACAACACCTGCAATCACACTTGTTATTAGCGGAATTATGTTGCCATGACTTTTGGCATCTGTTCTAAGTGGCCAAAAACGTTAACAATTTAACGAATGACTGACCAACGGCTAACAATAACCATTTTAGACCAGAAGCACGTCTGATAACAAATATATGACCACACACGTTTATGATAAAAAGTTGTATAATATAACTATTATGAATTTGACATTGAAAACTTTAAATAGGATTTTCTTAGACGTTCATCATAATTTTCTCTCGAAATTTAGCTATAAACTTTTTTTCTTGTTTCTTTAAATGGGGTACATGCAGCAACTAAATATGTTCATTGCATAACTCACCTCTGAAATCCATGACCTCTCCATGAATTGTGGGTAATGTCAGGTGATGTCATATCTGTCCAAATTGTTGAATTTCGACCTTGGATTCCTTTAATAAGTTGGGGGATCTTTTTTTTATCACTGCCGTTGTGTTTCACCTTCGTTGCATCTTATTTGACGCCTGTCGGCTGATGTAATTGATTGTTGCTTCTCATAATATCACAAGGACTCTTCCGTCCCACCCTAGACCTAACCTCCTTCTCCCTTTCTGCAGCTTCAAATGAAGATTTTGGAGAGATTCGTGCACCTTCGCCTAGCCCAAGATGTCATTTCTGCAATCCACTCTTAAATGAAGTGGTAAGAAAATCAAGAAATTAGTGAGGGTTTCATTTAGGGAGGGCTTCATTAAGGTTTTCGTAGGCCCCAGGAGCACGCTCGTCGGTCCTTACACTCTTTCGGATGCTCTACTCACTTCCATAGACCCTAACACACCGATGAGAAAGGATAAAGTTGTAAAAGCAACTCCTAATCCTTTTCCCGCCTATGGCAGGGTCGGGTACCCATCTTGTCCCACTAAATGGACACAAGGGCGATATATTGGACAGTGTTTTTCCACATCGGTCTAGTGTTGGTTGGGGCGCTCCACCGAGTTCCTACACCTGGAAATGCTCCTCATCTACACGTTGCATAGTAGAGAGGGTTCTTTTACGTGCAAATGCCATCGTACACCACATGGGACCTTTGTTTTACTTCTCATCCCAAAGAAGGCAAACTCGGGGCCTCTCTCTCTCGCCCGAAAGAAGCCAACCCCACTTTGGTCCACTATCGAACCTAGACCTACTGACGCAGTTGCCGAGCGTACTACCCACTGTGCCACCGAAACGGATGAAAAGGGATAAAGCTGTGACCTTGAATATTCATGACGTCATCTTTGGCTCACAAATTATACTATTCGATACTTATGTTACGTCTTTCATGAAACGGCCTTTTTTAAAAGATAACAGTGTACATGGATAAGAGGGGGCAACCATAAATGCCGTCTTTTTGTGACGTCATGCTGTTTCTTTCTATTGTATTGGTGCTTCTAGAGTTGCCAATGCAACCCGTTACCTTTATTATGGTCCACATAATCTTGATTATGATCAGTTGCTTTCATTATACATACAGTACAATGCTATCATAAAGAGGTGGATCCATCTGATAGTTGAAATGATCCATGGTCCTAAAAAATCGTCGATGATACGATAGTATTCAGAAGAAACTCAGGATTCTCCTTTCAGAGCAAGAGGAGGAAGATGAACGGGCTGAGGGGTCAAGCAGGACATCATTTAATTATGAATTGCATTAGATTACTCACACGTTTAAATATATCGCCGTTCATAATTAATATGATTTCGTGACCTTTTTGGTTCAGTATGAGGTGAGGTGCTCATTAAAACAATTGGGGTCAATCGGTTCTCTAAAGGTGCTAAAGGCTAAAAAAAATAGAGGTCACATCTTTATCACACCTTGTTTCTGTCTCTTATTATGTGTTAAAATTTAAATTAATTTATAGCCAATTGCCCCTCCTTCTCCCAATGAAAAAATAATTGTTCATCGACCGCCTTTTGCCGAGAGTATTTCACATGCGAATCGTCTCATTGAACATCTTGACCTCATTTGGGTAGTTAATATTTCATAGAAGGAGGACGGAGTAGAGAGGAAGGTCCTAAATGAGGCCAGGGTGAATGCGCTGAAATTACATTAAATCATTTTAGGCTACTAAAAGCAGGACTTTACTCACGTACGTCAGGTGAAGCCAAAAAATATTGTATAATCCATTTTCGCAAGTAAATTGTAGTATCATCTAAATGGTTTATGTTAATTTATGAGTTCGAGACTACTGGTTCGATCCTGAATTACACTTACTGGCCTGTTTCTGAATTGAGAGAAAAGTTTGCAGATTAAGCAGGAAGGAAAATAAACAATAAACTGACACAGTGCAAAGGACCTTTTTCTAAAAAAAAAAATGAAGGTCAACAAAATGTCAATAATACCTAAACGCTTAGAAGACCATCTTCTGCGGTGACGTTATCATGATGAGGCAAGGATTGGGGTCTTAAGCACCCCAAACACCATCAACCAGTTTGTCAATTCCTTACGAGTTTCATTATAACTTGGCCCAGGTGAGGTTGTATGAAACTAGTATTTCCTACACGTGTGGCATCACGAGAGGTAAAATAAACAGAGTGTGGTCAAAATAAGGCACGAGAGCAGGTGATCAGAAGGGTTATGACAATATGTAGAATTGATAAGAGGGTCTGCCTATGAACAGGTGTAAGTGGAGAGTCAGAACTTGCAGACTGATTCGACATCTACAATAGGCAAGACAGCAGTATGACAAGGCATCAGAAAGTTCAGTAAATGTTCACCTGTTCCCTAATAAATAGGAACGGGGGTCTGCGCCTTTGGCTCACATGCTGTTTTTGGTCCTAACAACGTTCCAAGAACATATGAAGTTATTCTTACCATTTGTCTTGTGGGAACGAAGGCATTTACTGCTTCTCCGCTAATAAACGTTTAACCTGCTTAATTTGATGTAAACGCGGAACTTGAGCGATTCTCAAAGTGATGCATTTGATGATTAGCCTGATTCCACCTTTCTGTGCCACCAGAAACTTCTGTCTACCATCGAAAAGGTACATAAGAATCACTGTTAGACAGACACTAAGTTGCCCTCTACTTCAGTTTGAAAAATGAACTTGAAGGATTCGCAACAGTGGCGTAACTTGTAGGGGCAATGGGGTCAAATTGGCCCGGGCGGTTGGAAATTAGCCGCCCTGTACGTGTACCGTGTCTGTTCAGGACAAGCAACAGGGATGGGGGAGCCCTTCAAATGTCTCTTGCCCTGGGCACCACAACTGTAGTTACGCCACTGATTCGCAACGTTATACAGTATATTATGGAAAGAGGATGTTTCTATGTTTAATACTTGCAATTGTAAAGCAGGACTTGCTGTGAAGCTTATTTGCATTATGTTTTACTTGGTTTATATAAGTCGTATAATGTTCATTCAAGTAATAGGTAGTAATGACTTCAATGGTACTTAATGTAAATGTATGCGAAAAAGCTCAATGTGTGAATGAGACCTACTGGTGTAGTCAGTCTTCTTGAACTTGAGTGGTAGAATTACTGTATCACTCTTATGGAAAGATAAAATTTAGATTTCTTGAACTTTGAATCTCAATTTATATGTCGCTTCTTCCAGTCACTTTTGAGTGCTAAATATGCATATGCAGTAGTCAGACAATTGAAAAGTACAGGAAAATGTCTGCTATCACTGAAATGAACGCAAATGTAGCCTAATTCTCATCGGTTAAAAAGGTCGCTAAACCTTTTAAAAGTATCTTATTCTTCCTCTTTTCATTGCAAATTTAAAATTATGTTTCCTCGTTCTTTCAATGACGTAGTCGAAACATTCAAATTACCAAAAAAAAAAGGTTGTTTGGACGACTTTGAGATGAAAGCTAACTGGAAATGATTCCTGCTTAGCTTTACTTGATTCTCGCATTCTATTTTCTCGTACGAACGAGACTCTCGTTCGAAGAGTCACGCCGCGCCGCTAGCGTGAATTTCATTTAGAACCCGCTCGATACAAAAACAATTTTTAAAAGATAACATTGTTTGAGTGAATGAAAGCGGTGACCAATTTTGACCATTGTTTATTGAAGAGATTACAGTGAATTGTGTCAGCGTGGACGATGAATTTAACTCATAAAATAATGCGCCATTCTATCTGTCATCCACTCAACAGGTAATGTTCACTCAATGTAACATTTTAGGGTTAATTTCCAGCCGCTTTCAACGCAGAACAGAACGTATCTTATGTTCATGGTTCAGAGGTTCGATTCTGATAGAAACGAGCGGTTTCTTCTCTGAACGAGAAGGAAAGAGTGTTGATAACATTAAGAGTGGACAGTGACCAACAATATGAAGCAGAGCATGTCATTATTGGCTAAATGGCAAAATATGTATGGGATTTTATTAGCCACCAGGTGGCGCCCTTACTATCTTTGCTGTTATTTGAAAAATAGGGCGAAAGGCAAGCTTGAAAAATTTAGAGAAAGTAACTCTGAAATTACCATAAACTGTAAACCATTTATTACAAGAAAGACAAAAGAAAATGTTTTAAAAATAGTAAGTAGAATAGATATTTACACACATGTATTTGAAAGTTTAGAAAAACTAATTACATAATTAAATTTCGCGAATAATTGTTTAAAAATTTCATTTCAAGAAGGCCTGCCAAGTAATGCAGCCAATGGTTTTAAATTTTCAATAATATAATATTTTATTTACTTCTTAACAAAACACAATAACTGAATCACAATTTCAAGAAGAAGTGTTTTAAATAATTTCATTTCGGATAAGGAAGCACATGAATATTTTCATTTTGAAATTATTGTTGTCAATTTGAAACATAAACTTTTAAACTTGTACCCTAGCGTGGGTACGGGGTTAAGGGATCAATTCCCACATCAGACAGGGTGAAATTTTTCTTTTAATTTTAAATTCACTCATTCAAAACCATTGTTGTGTAAGCTATTTCCTATTAAGGCCACAACAGATTTCTCCTTCTTAACTTGAATCCTGTATACCCTGCTGAGGAAGGGGTGGAGTGAGAGAGCTGTACCGACCTACAAACAAAAATGCACTGATGAAATTAGATTTACAAAATAGGGATAATCATTTTTAAAACAACCCAACCAGAACCGGACGTCCGGTTGAAGGTTTAAAAACGTAGTGAGAAACGTAAATCTCTTAATACAGAATAAATAAACACTATCATTTCAGCCACTGTCCGATCACTGTTTTCTGGTCAACAACAAAAAGAAAAGCGGTTTAAACACAAGCTTCTAAAAATCAAAAAAATGGATAAATGGCCAGTGTTGCGCAAAGCTATAAAATTATTTATAAAAAGGATTAACGTCATTTAATTCCATGACGATTTAATGTAACTTCTAGAATATCTTAAAAGTGATTGAGGAACAAAAGTAATGCCATTGACCATGGTCAGTTTTCTTTCTTTTTGCAAACAAGAAAAGTCATTACTTTGTGGAGTAAAGTCAAGTAAATATCAAAATGTCCTGACCATTTCGTATGATTATCGACGCATACACGGGTTAAAACGTTACAGCATAATTTCGATGGTCATCACAGGGGACAAACGGTTCCACTGTTAACTAGAGCTCTTGTTTCTGTTTCGATGGTCTTCAATCTGTTAGCTGCTTCTCTCTGGAGTCTAAAGTCAATTGCCTAGTCCATTCTTTTGTGGTACTATAGTAGAAGACGAAAGTTGGCATTGCGAATGGAATTTGCCTCAATAATGGTATCCATCGGGAAGATGTTTTCGTCGTCCTCCATCTGTCGTTGCCCTATAATCAGCATCAGAGGAACTGTATCTGTAAAACCTTGTGTCATCAGTGGGGGAATCAAAATAATATGTAGGACGTTTATGAATTCCTTGAGAAGAAGTGGACGACGAGAAGGACGGCGGTGTTGGTTTGTCCATGCTGTCACTGTGATGGCGATTCGTTGTTCCAGAAGGCTTGGCATAGAGGTCAGAAGGGTCCTGCTGGCCGACGCGAACGGTTTGATGATGGTTACTTCCACCACTGCTTCCACTTTCCATCCGTCTTAGGACTGTCGACACTTGTGAATGATGAGGATGACGACCTCTGATTTCCTGGTGATCTTGAGAGTCCCATTCCAGACGAGAATCTCTATATTGATGGTCATTAGGTGATTCATATTCCCAAGATTTCTTTCCTGGACTTGTTGCCGACTTTCCAGATTGGTGAAGCCTGGAAGTGTCACGATCCAGACCTGGATAGCGTTTATCTTTTGGAAGTTCCTGATAGGTGGAGGGCGTAGAACTTCTATGTGTACGATGACTATCAAGATGATGGTGTGAGGATGAAGATTGACCTTGGTCCAGTCGTCGAATTCTTGGTAATGGAACATAAGCGTCTCGATATGAGGCTGGACTGCGATCTGATGGGGAAGTGGCTTTAGTAGTGTGAGTTGTAGGTGGCGATTTAGTTCTTCTGCCTCCATAGTCGCGATTGTAGTGGTCATTTTGACTCCACGAGTCTTCGTTGTTCTCTCGATACCGAGGTCCATGATGGCTATTTTCTCGTCGAATTCTTGGAATTTCAGGAGAAGCTCTTAAATGATCTTGACTTCGACTATGGGATAATTTTGAATGTTGAGTCAGTTCTCTGTCCATCAAGTCCCGACTTCCAAATGGATCGCGGTCACTTCGAGAACCGTATCCTGTGTCTCGTTCAGAATAAGGTAAATAATCTTTATCTTCTCGACTTTTGACTCTTCGAAGTAGGCTCTTTGACTCCTTTGGGGGACTGTCGTACTGGACACTTCTGTGCGGCATGGTTCTACTTGAACATTTGTCCATTTCTCGAGGACCTCCAAGTCGATGCCGTTCCTCCGTCAACCGACTTCCGGAAACGGCATTTCCGTTCCTGTCGAGACTGGATCGATACTCGACAGCAGCACCACCACCACTACCACCTCTGCTTTCGCGATACCGTTCTCGAAAGGGAGGAGGCTTTGGAGACGGTGGACGCATTGAGGACGAGGGGGGTGAAGGCGACCTTCTTAGATCCTCACTCGAGCGAAGCATTACTCTACCACGCCCGCCTACGACAGACCGTCGTGGGTGTTTTGGGGATTGCACCAAGATCATATCTCTTTCAGTAGTTGCTTGTGGGTCCCGATGTTTACCCCACTCTTCATCTGAACTGGATTCCTCATGAAGATGTTTCTTTTGAGGCGGAAGTGGGGGTGTAGGCTCATAATCACCATTGGACCTCCCGCGTTCATGGGTTGGTGAACTTGGTGCTTCGTCAGATCCTATTCCACTGGACTTTCCACTTGAATCAGGTTCTCCTCCTAAACCTTGTCCACTACGCATACCTGTCATGCCATCCTTAATGCCACCTCTAGTCATACCTGAAGTGGAGGTCCTCTTTGATGGTCCATTAGAGACACTCTTCAGGTGAACACTTCGTCCCTGGTCAATGTCCTCAAGTTGTTTTCCTTTCATACGGTGGACCGTGTCGTAATCTCTTGGAGGTAATAACAGTGGCCCATTATTTTTCTTATTATTTAGTTTTTCTCTCAATTCAGCTGCAAGGGAGTCGTACAGACTGGACATCCTCTCGTCCAGAGCATAAATGTCCTTGTCGGAACTTCCTCCACTGGAATCTGATTCAGTTGTCTGTGTACTACGTCCATCTGAGTTGAGTCTTCTAGGAGCTGTTGAAGGCAGTAGTCCTTTGGCCTGCAAACGCCTCTCTAGTTCCACAAATTTGCGTTGATTCTCTGGTCTGTCCACCAGAGATTGCAGATGTTCGCGAAGCATATTGGCAGTTTCCACCGTGTCACATCTGTAAGCGTGGACATGCACTGGACACTTGGAGGCAGGGTTATATATGAGTAAGATACAAGCCACCACGTCATCATTGGGCTGAGAGTCTGTGGTCACACATGTGATGGAATGATCCGGAATGAAATGCTTCAGGGTTTCTGATTTTGTCTTGCTACCTCCCTGGTTCCATGAGATGTTCTGTATGATCTTCAGTCCTTTGGAACTGACTTGAAGGGTCACTTTGAGAGGTTCCACTTCATTTTCTCTCTCGGTTAAATATCTCAGTGCAGGACGAATGTATTCATCTCCTCTCAAACCACCGCTTTCTTTGGCTCCAAGAAACCAGACATAATAAGAGGACTTCTTGACTTCCTTCCGTTTGGTGCCACTGAACGCCATGTTGATAAGGTTTTTTTTCTTGGTTTCCAAACTGATGTTGTAAATACAAAGACCGGAAGTAGATATTAAGTCAGACTTGTGACAAACAAAATAAAGTCGGTTCACATTTCATGGCTTCAAATGTTGATATTGACCAGCTGTTCATAAGTCTAAAGATGAAGGTTTCGAAAAAGATGGTGGCTTTCAAGGTCTACATTTTTCTTCAAGTTTTTTTAGTTAATGGTTGTGTCCAGAGGGGACAAAGAAGGATGTCCTACTGGTTTTTTTTAAAAACTTCTGTTTAGTAGCGGCTACTTTGCTGAATGAAGGAAATGTTGGGTGACTGCTGCTGCTGTTGCTACTCCTGTCATCAGTTCTGGTTGGTCGAATTGCAAATTCCTCTCAACGTCAGGTAAATGAAATACCCCGTGGTTCCACAAGAGGGCGAGGCAGGTAGTGTTCAACGTGTTATTGAGGACGGCAACTAATAACCACCACTAGCTTTTCTCAGTAAATTTGTGGCATTCAAATCAAGAAATAGCCGTTTTTATCCGAAATTTCGTCCCAATTCACGAATAGAAGTTACTGTAAGCCTTCTTTCTTACTTTTCATCATGGTTTGTTGTTGTCAGACAAAACTCTCAAGCACCTAAAAAGAGGAAGACAAAAAAATGTTATTAATAACTTTAATCTTTATTTTAGTTTCAAAGTTGAGATCTTAATACGGGACATTTACTGTAATTACTAGACATGATTGCTCGACCTAAAATTTTTCTCTCTTAATTTATACAGTTAGCATTCACAAGGTTGAACTAAAGCCTGTATTAAACACGATCTCTGAAATGTATTTATAATCTCTTCTGTGTAGTGCTAAAAGTTTGGAGGTGGAAAAGAAGTTACTTGTTTAATTATAATGTCAAAATTCAAGTACCGGCAATTTTTTTTTCGAGCTGGATAACATAATTTTATTCGAAACATAACGCAATAAAGTATCTTTTGAATGGCCCTTAATTAGTGCCTCCATTGCGTGAGGTGCGATTGGAGAATTGGAATTTGTTGCTTGCTCTTTTTTAATTTCTACTGTAAAGGACTCCTTGTCAGGAAAATAATGGTGACGTACTCTCTAGGGACGATCTGTTGCCAAAGGTGCAAAAGGTAAAGCACTTAGGATCAGGGTTCCAAAGCACCGGGGAGATAGATTCGCATATTACCCATAGGATCAATGGGGGATGGTTAAAGTGGAACAGGCAAGCGGAGTCCTGTGTGCTAGGAAGGTCCCAATCAAGTTTCAAGGGAAGTTTTACACAGCAGTGGTTAGGCCAGCTATGTTCTATAGGTCAGAGTGTTGGGTAGTGAGGAAGAGCCACGTCAACAGAATGCAACCAGCCGAGATGCGAACGCTGCGGTACATGAGTGGGGTGTCGAGAGCTGATAGAATTAGAAATGAGTATATTAGAGGTAGCCTGTGGGTGGGGGCATCGCGGAAAAAAAATGAGGGAGAGTAGATTGAGGTGGTATGGACACGTAAGTAGAGAGGAGGAGTTCGTTAGGGCCATTACAGGAATGCAAGTGGTTGGAAGCACCCGCGGCAGAAGGAGGCCAAAAGAGACGTGGGAACAGGTTGTCCATAAAGATATGGTAGTGTGTGTGGAGTGGACGGGGGGCTGGTGAGAGATAGGCGAGAGTGGAAGGGCTAGAACCCGCAGACCCGATCCTACCAAAGGCGGAATAAGGGTATGATGATGGCTGTAATAGACTACATGTTCCTACCATGGATGTATTGTCCCGCGCCCAAAAAAAAAGAGTGCAGCTGGAAATAGTGACCTGCCCAAGTAGCAAATGAATGCTTTTGGAATGCCCGTCAAGGCCCGGAAGCTTAACCTTCGAACATTTTACTACCGGTAATTAAAAAGTAAAAAACCTATTGGTAAAGAAATTCATTGAGCTGTACTCCTTGGGTGCACGGGCTATATATTTAGTCGCAAATGACCAATATCGTTGGGAGCGGCGAATTGCGTTGGACACACCGGTTCTCGTCTGATCACTAAGGTTAATGCAGCGCAACCCCAGCTAGTACTGACATGGGTGGCTGCTTGGGAAAACTGGGTACCGCTAGTATCCAAAAATCGTCGCATTAGTGTAGTGTCTGTGCCGTTTCTGCATCAGAACTACACAGTGGACGGGGCTCTAATGATCTTGTAGTTGAAGGGCCCTAAAACACCAACAAACAAGAAGCAATGCCGTTATTCATCGGTATTTGAACCCGAGTAAAGGGAAAGTTTTCTTCCGGGGTCTATATACTGTACAGTATGTTTTAAAATTAATTTTTATGATAGCAATTGTCATTTAAAAGCTGCTAATGTGGGTGGAGATGAAACCGTCCATAATTAAATTGTTCCCTAGAGCCTCGCTCACTAAAGTTCGGCATAATCGAAAAATGCTGATAATTAATTAAAAATGTCAGCAGCATATTTTTAAGTTGTTGTTTTTTTCTTGTCGAGGGTGTTTTAAGAGGACGAAAGCATTTCAGGACGTTGACAAGGAAGTGGCGAGTATTCCAACAGGTAAACCAGTTATGCACGGTTTCGAGTTATTCTGTTAAATATTGTTTTAAAAAGACTCATTCGTGAATTAGTTGTAGGTAATTGTAGTGAGAAATTTAATTTCTCATCATACGAGAGAGAAAAAAAGTCGCTCTCATCCCCACATCACCTCTGTACTACCGTGTACCGACAAAAGACTACAGGAACAGGACCGCCTGTTGTCTGCTTGCGTTCTTTTGCCGTGTGCCATGTTTGTCCTGCGGTCTTCTGTCATGAAGCCCTAAACGACATTATCTTGCAAGGTTGTTGGTTGGTTCATTGATGTTTTAGGGCCCTTCAACCAGTGGCGTTCCGAGGGTATTCTGCGCTCGGGGACAAATACCGAAATCTGCGCCCTCTGGCCGGGAGCGGAAAAATGCGTTGGACACACCAGTTCTCGTCTGATCACAAAAGTTAAGCAACGCAACCCAGAGTTAGTACTGACATGGGTGGCCGCTTGGGAAAACTGGGTACCGCTAGTATCCAAAAATCGTCGCATTAGTGTAGTGTCTGTGCAGTCCCTGCATCAGAACTACACACGACCTTGTAGTTGAAGGGCCTTAAAACACCACCGAACCGAAATGCGCCCTCTGGCACCCTCTAAACTTAATGCGAACCGCATTTTTGCGTTCTCTGTCTTCTGCGCCCGGGGACATCTGTCCACCTTCGCCCCTCCCCCGCTCGGTACGCCACTGTTTTCAACTACAAGGTCATTAGAGCCCTGTGCACTGAGTAGTTCTAATGTAGAAACTGCACAGACACCTATACTAATGCGACGATTATTATTGGTATTAGCAGTACCCAGTTTGTCCAAGAGCGGCGACACACCACTGCGCTGGACACACCAGTTCTCGTCTGATCACTGAAGTTAAGCAGCACAACCCCAGCTAGTACTGACAGTCCTGTGGCCTCTTGGGAAAACTGGGTACTGCTAATACCCAGTGTCGGTGCAGTCTCTGCATAAGAATAATGCTGTGTACGGGGCTCTAATGACGTTTGTAGTTGAAGGACCCTAAAACACCAACAAACAACAAAACAGCCCGGTTTTTCCAAGCGGCCACCCCCATTTCAGTACTAGCTGGGGTTGCGTTGCTTAACTTCAAGGTACCAACTTATAAGGTATGGGTGCTGTCACGTTTTGAGTCTAAATTTTGCTGTTATTATTAAATGTTGTTAATTAAGATCTACCTTGAAATGATAGCTTCATCTCTCTCTTTTTTTGTATTCATAATTTAAATTTTCTGTTTAGCGTAATTTTTTTCCGGCTTAGCATTTCACCTGTCTAATATTTTGATATCATCATCATCATCATCATCATCACCACCGCCGTGTCGTTGTCATCTCATATTTAATCATGAGTTTGCATTAGCGACAAGAGGACAATGGTCGGCTTTGTTTTTTCCCTTCTTAGAAATATTGTTGTACTTTAAGGTTCAAATAACTTCAGCAATCTAATCGGAATTAAAAATCCACAGATTAATAAACAAAGGAGCGGGAGAGGAAGCCAAGTGGTTTATTATTCATTATGTGGAACCTTGTCCAGGTATGTGTTATAGCCACTGATATGGTTGTTGTCACTGCAGAATTTTGGGAATTCCAAGGTTTATATTCATTAAGCGTGCAAATATGTTTACAGCACATGTCATTGGTCATTTCATTTCTTTTTTTTTTATTATAATAATTTTTCATATTACTTATTCCGATGAGAATATTTGGAGGTAAAATAAGAAAGGATACATATATTATTATTATTGCTTTAGAGGTGTTTTTTTTTCCAAAAAGGTAAAAAATTATTATTGAGCAGAAAGTTTGAATTAGGTTCACAAGTTCAGCTTCAACTCTTAGGTTAGCTTCTTGTTATCACGGTCTGTTTCAAAGGTAAAATTCACATTTTCTTCAAAAAGGAGGCGTTGAAATACATGTTTTTATACATATCATTATTGTTTAAAAAATTCATTTTTTTTATGGTTTACTTTTTTTAGTAACAAAAAAGGAAGGGGGAGAAATTGAAGATGCCAAATCATAGTGCGTTAAACATTTTTGTAATAGACATGGTGCAAAAAAAAAGTACTGTGAATTTCACCCTATTTTTTTGCTGTTGCACAACTATTGACTATGTGCATTCACCCTTGTCCATTTCTACAATATTCCAGAGTGGCTTAGGTTTTTTTTATTTGGGTTTGTTGGTGTTTTAGAGCCCTTCAACTACATGGTCATTAGAGCCCCGTCCACTGCGTAGTTCTAATGCTGATAACTGCGCAGACACTACACTAATGCGACAAATTGTGGGTATTAGCTGTACCCTTTTTTCCCAAGCTGCGACCCATGTCAGTACTACTAGCTGGGGTTGCGTTGCTTAACTTCAGTGATCAGACGAGAACTGGTGTGTCCAACGCAATAAGCCGCTCCCTATGTGGCTTAGGCAGAAGGACAGCGCAACCCCAGCTAGTACTGACATGAGTGGCCGCTCGGGAAAACTGGGTACTGCTAATCCTAGCTAATACCCAAAAATCGTCGCATTAGTGAAGTGTCTGTGCAGTCTCTGCATAAGAACTATGCTGTGGGCGGGACTCTAATGACCTTTGTAGGTGAAGGGCCCTAAAACACCAACAAACAATTAGGTAGCAGGAGAGTTAAATCGAATCGTTTCCAAGCTGGTGCATATGATGACGTATTCCATCCGTTTTCCTTTGACCAATATATCAACCTTGTGTCCATTCAGAGGGACAAAATGGGTACCCGACTCTGCCATAGGCGGCAAAAGGGTTAGGAGTTGCTTTTTCCTTTGACAGATATTTCAAACACACCAACATATACAGTAAATGTCGCGCTAAGAGGCTAAACACCCGCCTAGATGATAATGTGTCGTCATCATCATCATCATACCCTTATCCCGCCTGTGGCAGTGTTGGATCTGCGGGTTCTAGACCTCCACTCTCGCCTATCTCCCACCACAACACCGTCCACTCCACCCACTTCCATATCCTTCCGGACATGTGTCAAACGATTAAAATGTGAACGGTAAAAAACTTCACAAACACGTCTTCGGAAACAGAGAAGGGGCGTTACTCCATTTTCATTTGAATTGGGACGACTACCGGACGCGTGTCTAATACCTGGTTATAATGATTTGTCTTTTCAATAGACGAGGAAGAGAAACTATCCTTAAATCCTCTGAAAGGGTTTCAGTAACGTGTTATAATTCCGGATTATCAAGTGTTATCAGCTTTTTTTTTAAATGACCGGGCACAAATATCTTTCCTGTATTTTTTTTGTTTTGTTATTGTTTCGTTGGTGTTTTAGGGCCCTTCAACTACAAGGTCATTAGAGACCCGTCCGTTGGGTAGTTCTAGTGCAGAGACTGCACAGGCACTACACTGATGCGACGCTTACTGGGTATTAGCAGTACCCAGTGTCCCCAAGCGGCCACCCATGTTAGTATTATCTGGGTGGGGTTGCTTAACTTTAGTAATCAGCCGAGAACTGGTGTGTCCAACTCAATAAGCTGGGTCCCCATCTCTTTCTTGTAGTCGACTCTGTTAATTGCAATATATTTTCTGGGATGAGATACTATTTGTCATTAAACTGTTCCGTCTCAGAGGGTGGGGGGAGCGGCGAATTGCGTTGGACACACCGGTTCTCGTCTGATCACTGAAAAAAAGCAGTGCAACCCCAGCTAGTACTAACATAGGTGGCCGCTTGGGAAAACTGGGTACTGCTTATACCCAAAAATCGTCGCATTGGTGTAGTGCCTGTGCAATCTCTGCATAAGAACTATGCTGTGGACGGGGCTCTAGTGACCTTATAACTGAAGGGCCCTAAAACACCAACAAACAAACAATCAGAGGATGGGGGAACTTGGTCGTCGGTATTGCTACGGGAGATAAAAAAAAAGGAGTCCATATTCAGAGCGAACAATGCATTTTCCTAGTAAGTGTACCTGTAACCAAATCAGAATAGTGACCTCTTTTTTGGGGTTGAAGATGACCCTCTTGTTATTGAAGTGGATGATCGAAATTGTCATACTGTATGCTTTGTTTCTCGGTTAATCGATGACAGGTGACGATGACGACGACACTGATTATCATCGTAAATTAAAGTGGAACTTTTATCTAAATGTTGCAATCCTCACATGTGGGAATGAAATTAATGAGAGCATAATGAATTACTGATGATAATTTTCGGTTAAAATACTAAAGGTTCTGGAGTGAATTTTGAGGACTGCTGGAGGATGGTAATAATCAAGGCGCGATGGATGGATGGATGAATCGTTAGAGAGGTATTTAGGTCTATTGTTGAAATGCTGTGATGGCAGCGCCACTCTCGGATAGTGCAATATGGGCCAGATATGATGAAATGAGGGAGAAAGAGGTGAGAGAGAAATTGCTCGATTGTTACTCTTAATTTGTGCTCAAAGGGGGTAGGGGGTATGCACATATAGTGATATCCCGTAGAGTGAGGAGGGTATCTGCTGCCCCATGTCTTCGTCTTCCTTAGCAGACCTATTTTCGCCTACAATCAGGGTCGAGTCCCATGAAGTTGAGGAGAACCAAGTAGTAGCATAGTACGGACTGAGAACGAGTGCTTTTAAAACACCTTTCAGTCAGTCTTCCGTCTTCACATGCAAGGATAGAATTCTCCTTATATTCTATTCCAGCACCTATACAGGGTTCCCATCCCCAACTGCGCTCAGCCAGAGATACTTTCTGCTTGCTGCTGTCTTCCTCTGTCGACCCCCCTGCCTCCTCCACTCTCTCTCTATCTCCCTTTACTTCAGCTCCCTAACAGAAAACAGATTGTTTGTTGGTGCTTTAGGGCCCTTCAACTACAAGGTCATTAGAGCCCCGCCCACAGCATAGTTCTTATGCAGAGACTGCACAGACACTACACTTATGCGACGATTTTTGGATATTAGCAGTACCCAGTTTTCCCAAGCGGCCACCCATGTCAGTACTAGCTGGGGTTGCGCTGCTTAACTTCAATGATCAGACGAGAACTGGTGTGTCCAACGCAATTCGCCGCTCCCCACAGAAAACAGAAACCACCTATGCTTGGTTCCCTTCCCGAACTGCGCCCAGCCTCTGTCTACCGGCCTCCCCCACTCCCTCTGTCCCTTTATTTCAGCTCCCTAACAGAAACTTTTACGGATGGCATACTCGTTGGTGAAGACACGTCGCGTGTCATTTTGTGACACACGGGACACATGGTTGACTCGAAACAATTTGTTTCTGTGCACACCAACAATGATACCCTTGTTTTTTGTTATGAATAATTGGGGCAAAAATACGTTAACTTTTTTGTTTAAAAAGAAGGATTAAAAAAAAAAGTGGTTCAAATCTAATCGCGATGTATGGTGAATATGAACTGATTCCGAGTTGCCGAATTTTTAAAACTGAGGGGTAGGTTTTTCTTTATTTAACTGAGTAATGAAATTTTCGTTTGTCTCTTTACGAGTGCACATCCGTATTATGATTTAATACAACGGTTTTTTCTCCCTCTCTCTTTAAAATTGTAGGAAATTGTGAAAATTAACCAAAGGTATTATCGACTCACCTGACGGTTTAATTTCGTTTGTACGGAAGGACCCAAACAGTAAGTTGCCGATGTTATTATTCCGATTGATGAAATTTTCCGACTTAGGTTATTATACGAAACGTGGATTTTGTTAGCACACAAGATCACTGCAAACAGGTAACACAAATGCGTTAAATGGTCGTAAATCCTCGCTACGAAATAATTTCACCCCGATATATTCCGGTTATCTTGTGTCCTCTTAATATTTGATTTAATTAAGGATGAGGTGTCACAGGAAAGTCAACTGAACACCAAAGTTATCGTAGTCGGTCCTGTTTTCCTTAATTTGTTTTGTTTCCGTTTTCTTTCGCCAACAAGTTGTCGTTAAAGTTTTCGTACGAAAGTAGTATCTGTACACCTTTCCTTGTTGAGTAGACGGTTTGTCAGTGCACTCATCTCCTACGTTGGACCGGAGTGCAACTGAACGTGTCTGTTACCTTTTCTCAACCTCCTCCTCCGTCGAACAGGTACACAACCCAAACCAGTCAACCTCCTAATTGACCGGGCTGGTTCACCTACAGACATGCGCATTGGAGGTTACCTCTTCCTCCTCCTCCTTCTTCTCTCTGTTGTTTCTTTTTTTTGTGTGTTGTATACTTCAGTTATTTGTTACCTAGCACTCTTACCTCTTATGTCTTTGATTGAATTCTCACCCCCTCCATTTCCTATCCGTTGCTTTCCTCCATTTTCGCCGTCCTTCTCCTCCTCCTTCTTCTTCTTCTCAACAAGTCACTCCTCTTCCACACTCAGTTTTCGGGTAACGTGTGTGTTTGTCATGGATTAGGTTTGGTGACGATTGGTTTGGGACGGGAAATCCCTCCGCCTAATCCTGAACAGTGGAAACTTGGGCGATATCCGTTTAATAACAAAAATTATCATCGCCTGTGTTTTTTTTTGTACGCCCTAAATGATTCTGTCTTGAAAGACCATCCTTCCTCTCTTCATCCTCCACCGCACCTGTTGTTGAATGTTGAGCTAACTGTCGTAGGTTGTGATGTGTTTTTTTTTTTAAAACTCAGGATTCGCCCAAGACGCGTCACGATGACGAAATTTGAGGTTCTCCTGGTTTTTGTTCATGCTGGTGGTGGTACTGCTACTGCTGCTGTCACGTTTTCTTGATAATATGTACCTGCGGAGGCGTTCTTGATTGGTATGCCGCACCTTTGTGCCAAAGAATTTGGCCGCTAAGATTTCTCTATTTGGGACATCAAGCTGAGAGCCTGGTAATTAACGGGTTGCAGACAGGGAAATGATGAGGGTCACGGAGGCAAACTTACTTGTAGAGAATGGGAAATGAGGCTGGTGGCCGAAAGGTGCTTCCTGATGATGGCGGATAGTCCGTGAACCTAGGAACCTGCGTACCACTATCTCCAGAATGAAACAGGCTGCTAATTGATGGGATCGGCTTATTGCGTTGGACACACCAGTTTTCGACCAATCACTGAAGTTAAGCAGCGCAAACCCACGTTAGTACCAACTTGGGTGGTTGGTAAAGAACGTTGGGTGCTGCAAATTTCCCACCTCCTTCTTCCTCTACACCTACCTCCTCTTCTCCTGCTAGCAGCCTCTTAAGGGTCCATCCTGTTATGGCTGCTTGGCGTAATCCCCAACCCGTGAAACTCATACTAATACTAACTCCAGCTAGTACTGACATGGGTGGCCGCTGGGGAAAACTGGGTACTGCTAATACTCAAAAATCGTCGCATTAGTGTAGTGTCTGCGCAGTCTCTGCATAAGAACTACACTGTGGACGGGGCTCTAATGACCTTGTAGTTGAAGGGCCCTAAAACACCAACAAACAAACAAATGCTAATGGATTTACTGAGTCTGGTCCGACCTGAGGTACCGAGCTTTCTCCGGTGGGTGTTGCTGTCTCAGAGTTGGATTTTAATGATTGGGGACTTTTTGTTTTGAGATTTTCTTCGGACCCTCTTTCCTTCTGTCCTGTCTCCCGCAGTCTCTTTCTCTCCTAAATATGAGGAGAGCAAAGCTATGAGAAGGTGAGATGACTTTTAAGGTTGAATTTGTAGTTTTTTTGTTTCTTCAAGGTGTAATGGATCAAGGAGTAACAATCATTATTCGAATTACTTCTGAAAGTGTATATACAGTAAATTTTTTTTATTAATTTGGTGACTTCCGGTGTGTGTGTGTGTATTTTGACATTTTAGGCCTCAGTGAATAAGAATTGTGGGTGTATATTTTAAAAGAGAAAACAAATAATTGAAATGAAAATTAATCTTGCAGTATGAAGAAGACATTTTTGTTGTCGATATCCCAACCCCTTTCTCCACTTGCACCCCTTCCCCGCCTTTTTTTTTTCTCCCTTTTCACCTTCAACTGTTGTGCTGGGACTTCATGTAGAAAAGTCGCTGTTAATAATTGGTACCATCAGTAAAATAATCGAAAGTTGTTGAGCATAGGCATCGATCAAACGATTTTTTTTTCTCCCGAAATGTTGCGCAGAAATGGTTTTTTTTAAAATGATCACGAAACGCGGTTTCGGAAACTGGTTTCGATCATCTCAGTCCACTCTGCAGAGAGAGAGAGAAAATGTTGTGATTTTAAAACAGGTAATTCTAGTGATTTTTTAAACATGATTAGTCGAATTTCAGGTTTGAAATTGGCAGACATTATCCTCGTTGGTTTTTTTTTTAAAAATGCATGGTGGAGGTGGGGTGTGAGGTGAGGACTCATTAATTTTAATGTCCGAATATGGTGGTAAAGGGTGTTATTGTCCGAATTATGTCTTTGTTATTATTGGGACTCGATATACATATGCATAGAAACGTTGATGTTTACAATGGCATAAGTAGGGCTGCAAGATTTATACTCTCTCTCTCTTTCTCTCCTGCACCTTAGAGTTCTGCAGACCTACACGATGGCTTGCGTAGCGAAATGGTTGCGTGATGTGCAGGATGAAAGCTCACGCACGTTACTGGACCACCTACGGCTTTTATTTTCCTTAATTCAAAAGATTTGTGTTATTTCGCTTGCTTTCTCATGCAGGATTCGGAAAAGAAAACCAACCACCAATGGCCTCCTTGACTTAAGGTCATGCTGTTCCAGACTCGTGAAGGCAGTATCATCTCTGGTCGGAGGGTTTTTAAGCCCTCATATTGGAGAACGAGCGCTCGGTAACTGCGTCAGTAGTTCTAGGTTCGATACTGGACCGAGGTAGGTCGGCTTCTTTCGGGCGAGAGAGACAGAGAGAGAGGTCGCGAGTGTGCCTTCTTTCGGATTAGAAGTAAACCCGAGGTCCCGTGTGGGTGTACGATGGCACTTGCACGAAACAGAACGCTCTCTACAATTTTCCGGGTGTTGGGGCTCGCCCCCCCCCCCCCCCCGTGGCGTCGATAGCATTCCCCAACGAACACTAGACCGACGATTAAAAAAAACCGTAGGGGTGCAGCTTCGGCCGGCAACCGGCTGCAGAAAAAACTATGACCAATATATCGTCCTATGTCCATTCAGAGGGACAAGATGCGTACCCGACCCTGCCATAGGCGGGAAAAGGGTTAGGAGTTGCTTTTATATTGGAGAACGAGAGCTATTGGTGGCTCAGTGGTTAGCGTTGTAAATATATGATTGTAGGTTCGATGCTGGCCGAAGTAGATCACTTCTTCTTTTTCGGGAGGTAAACAACTGTTGATGTCACACCTGTTCATAAAACTCCTTGTTGTACGCGAAGGGAAATGTGTACGTGTAGATCGGCAAAAATACCATCCAGTAGTTCTCTCCTACGTTTCTGTTTGCCCTGGGACAAACTGGTATCCGACTTTACCTCAGGTCGGATGGCCATTTCTGTCTCATTACAGCTTATTGCGTTGGAGACGCTAGTTCTCGTCTGATCATTGAAGTTAAGCAACGCAACCCCAGCTAGTACTGACATGGGTGGCCGCTTGGGAAAACTGGGTACCACTAATGCCCAAAAGTCGTCGCATTAGTGTAGTGTCTGTGCAGTCTCTGCATAAGAACTATGCTGTGGGCGAGACTCTAATGACCTTGTAGTTGAAGGGTCCTAAAACACCAACGAGCGTGCAGTAGCAACCTTAGATACAGGCTTTATTTTCCTTTCGGCGGAAGGCGCGCTGGGGAGCTCTCTCTGGGGAGCCGACCCACCTTGATCCAGGATGGAACCTGGAATCACTGACGCAGTAGTCCATCACGCTACCTCTGCGCCATCGAGACGGTATTTGTAAGGATATGTGTGTGGGTTGAGTTTGTATGTATTGTGAAGCACGAAATAAAAAGTGTTAAAAAATGTACTTAAAGAAGTAGATGATGGGAAGGAGGGGGGGGGTCCATTTTTTCTTAAAAAAATTGCGATTGTTGCGAGTTTGCCTTGGTAATTTGTAAACTGGATTCCAGCGGCAGTGTTCACTACCCACTCCTTTTTTAGTCTCTCTCACTTTGCATCCAGGTTTTCAGGTTTTTCACCGTGTACTGGAAACTATGTCGACAGACGTCAATTCATTGTGTTTCTTATAAAAAAAGACTCTCGAATTAGAGCGATATGAGAAGCCGGTTAAAAATTAAAAACTTTATGGCCATTGGATGGATTTGTATTTGAAAACTATTCATTTTAACTACTTGTATAGTACGTATTTTTTCACTAAAAAATGCACTAACTATATTTTTTATTATTTTTGAACATTTCAACGTTGCTTCATGTAGGTGTAGTTTTTTTTTATAAATTTGTTGTTATTGTAATAGAACTTTTTTATCTTCAGGAAACGTTGGGGGATATTTTTCGTGAGGGATTGCGAGACGGATACAAAAAAAACCCGCCTCGGTGATGCAGTGGGTGGCTCGCTCAGTTGTTGTTTGTTGGTGTTTTAGGGCCCTTCCACTACAAAATCATTAGAGCCCCGTCCACTGCGTAGTTCTAATGCAGAGACTGCAAGACCCTACACTAATGCGACGATTTTTGAGTATTAGTCGTACCCAGTTTTCCCAAGTAACCACCCATGTCATTACTAACTGGGTTTGTTGTTGTTTGTGTTTTAGGGCCCTTCAACAGCAAGGTCATTAGAGCCCCGTCAACAGTGTAGTCCTGATGCAGAGACTGCACAGACACCACACTTATGCGACGATTTTTGGATACTAGCGGTACCCATTTTACCCAAGCGGCCACCCATGTCAGTACTAACTGGGGTTGCGTTGCTTAACTTCAGTAATCAGACTAGAATTGGTGTGTCAGTAACTGCGTCAGTAGTTCTAGGTACGATACGGGACCGAGGTGGGTTGGCTGCTTTCAAGAGAGAGAGAGAGAGGCCCCGAAACTAGGCCGCAGTGGTTCGATACTGGATCGCGGTGGGTTAGCTTTTTCGGGCGAGAGAGAAGCCCCGAGTGCGTGTTCCTTGGGATGAGAAGTAAAACCGAGGTCCCGTGTGGCGTACGATGGCATTTGCACGTCAAACAACCCTCTCTACTATGCAACGGGTAGATTTCCAGGTGTTGGAGCTCGCCCTCCTGGAGCCGGTGGAATGTCCCACCGAATAGTAGACTGACTGTAAATAAGCGAGGGGTTGCAGCTTTGGTCGGCAACCGGCTGTGGAAAAATACTGTTCATTCAGAGGGACAAGATGGGTACCCGACCCTGCCATAGGAGGGGAAAGGGCTAGGAGTTGCTTTTTTTGGGAGATGGATACAAAAAGCCGGTTGATGTTAGATCTTTCAAAATGATCTCTTCTCAAGCTACCTGTTTAGGTAGATCACCTGGTAGCGTGTGGGCTTTAACGCCCGGCTGTTTGCTAATGAAGCTTTTTACCGGTGCCTAGGTGAATCACCTCCTATACTAGGAAATTTTCCCTAATTAACACTTGTGATTTGTCTAAATTTGTCTGAAGGTCCGTATACGTGGAGTGACACGCTGTAAACGCCACATGGGACCTCAGCTTTACTCGTTAACAGGGCATTCGACACTTCCCTCCCTTCCCTAACTCGTTAGAAACCACCTGGGTCGGGTTAAAGCTCGGTCCTAGTTTTTTTCGGGTCGAGAGGAAGAGAAATGTGAAATGCACTTTCTTTCGGATGGGAGGTAAAGCCATGATCTCGTGTGGGGGAGGAGGTATGTTATCTCTGCTCCAGGTAAAAGAATCCTTTATATCAGACTTAGAAGGTCAGGTGTAGGAACTTCTCCTCCTCTTCTTCTTCCTGGCATTGATTGTGGCCTCATTGGCATATTTTCTATAACCAAATAAAAAGTGATGCTGCTCTTAACCTGATGTGCAGTAAGTTCCATCCTGTTAGAGAACCATGATATCTACCTTTTAGGTGATACTAGAAAGGAACCTTAATTGAGTTTTCTTCCGTCCCGGATGAGGAATTGTAGCCTTGGCTGTAAACGGCTGGTGCGATGTCACTATTGCACGTTTAATCTTTTCTGTATGGGAAAGAACTGTACAGTATACTGTAGACATGACGTTGTAGCTCGTACCGGGTCTTGTGTCCCTTGAAGTGGGTTATCAAAAGGCTCCAAACCTAATTCTTATTCGGGACCCTCCTGAATTTATGATACTGTAGAACTGGTTATGAGTCATTTACTAAAGTGAGTTATCGTTCAGGAAGACATTGAGATAAGGTGGTAAGTGATTGTCAGCCCTTCCCCCTTTCCCAAACTAAAAGTATGCTACTGCTGATAGGCCCTCCTCTCCATTAATGCTGGACATGGAATGTGGTGTCCGAGAGTCGACAACTGGGGAAATGTTATCATGAAATATACAGTTGTAGGTGACCTTTGAAAATATGTGTGCCAATAGGTGTGCCATATTGTTGAGAATGAACTCGATTGTGGACACTTTAATTGATACATAAAAAAAATTATCGTTTTGCATTCCTTAAAACTTTGCTTCCTCTAAACAGGTCTAAGGTATTAAAATGAAATATCTAAAGGCGTCTCCCTTTCCCCCCCCTTCCCCATCGCACCTTCGTGATTTCGTTTCTGAAATTGGGACCTGAAAAGGACGGATGATTCGTATTACGTTGTGGAGTTTTTTCATAAGGGCGAGTCTGTTACAGACACCCTCTTTACCTTATCTCGCCATGCCCAAGGGTAGCACCACCAGGTTGGCATAATTGTTGGATGGCACATTCACGTCATTGTTTTAGGGTGTGACAGTTGAGGCGTTACTGTCCTGGGACAGGGTGCATTCATTTATTTTCTTTCAAAGTAGTTGTCGTCGCCCAGAGAGTCTGCCATTAATGGACTCAGTCCTTGAGAAGTTTTTCATTAACCCATTTTGCTTGTGACACTCTGGGATGCATTCTGACTTGCATTCTCATTATGGGACGAGTACATTCCTATTTCGGACAGCTAGTGAATTTTGGCCCTTATTTTTCATTTTATCATTGCTTTACAGCCTGATTACCTTCACAAACAACCTTATTCCCTGGCTCGATTTCGACCAAACCGAGTGATTTTTTTTTTGCTAGCCCTCTCTTCCCCCTCTCTCTCCTCTCTCTGATATCGCTAGACCGACCCTTAGACCAATAACCCCCCTCCCTTTCAACTTAAAATATCTCTTCCTAGCTCCCCCTTCCCCGAAAAAGAAATAATTATTTGAATGTGTAAAAAATTTAAATATTTTTAAGTTGATCATCAACGCCCTTGGAGAGGGGGAAGGGGTTGTTTTTTGGGCACTGACATATTTCTGTCTAGAAATTACTATCATACTAAAAATAGAGTTGAGTGCCCAAATTGCGTTAGTTAATTAAAAGAAAATGCGACGCGCGCAAACATAAAATCGGCGTACATATTTATATGGTTAACTTCCGGCAAGTTTACTGTCCATAAATCATTTCCGGGCTTGAGGAATTCTTCGTGGTATTTCGTGTATATTCCATCAATTATTTTTACTAGTTGTTCACAGGACCCAAGTCTCTATTATCATTAAGGTTGATCGAAGAGGCAATTAAGGAGAGGGGTGTGAGTTTAGTTTTTGGGCGGAGGACTTTGGGGAAGTAGAGGCTCTTGCCTGACCACTAACTAAACCGGTAGTCCTCGCGTGGTTTAATTTTTTTTATATCCCATAATAATATTATTATTAATAACCAGTGGCTCCTACAAGGTAGGCAAGTCGGAGTGGAAACTCTCAGAAGCCTGTTCGTTGAATGCCATTAGGGTCATTTTGCTCCTTCCCACGTCACCACCACCTTCTTTTGTTGACTTGGTCACAGGGCGGTACGCTGGTCAGTCGGTATATCAGTGGGATCTCAGATTTTATTATTTCTTTTTTTTTTTTTTTTGTTGTTACGTTTTGCTACTGAGATAACCATATGATTGCGGTTGTATTTCCAAAATTTTTGATAAAATGACCAGTCGCTCTACTGATAGTTAGTAGTTTGCACCGCTGCGGGTCAGCGGCGCCTTTGTCGTCATGTGGAGAGACATGATTTCCACCCCAAATTTATAGTTATCTGTTTTCTTATTATGCTTGTTGTTCACTTTCGTCTTAATTATCAATATTACTAAGGGGGAAAATGAAAACTGACCACCACCTTCTCCCTTGATGGACGACCCACGGCATACCTGAGCACGAGATTTAGGCATCAAAGGATTTCCACAGGTTGTTATTTCCTTTGTCCACTTGGCTCATAAAGAAATAGTGGAACTGGCATGAGTATTGTAGGATGATCGGACTTCAGTTCGGATTAGAGTGGTTATGGGCTCTAGGTCGAAAAGAAGGAGCCCTGAATTAGGATTAAAATAAGGTATGTTGAGGTGCACATGACGTCCCGTTTTAGGGTTGGAACTTGCGTACTTCCGACTCGAGAAAGAGTTCGTTCACTCATGAGTACCAGTGCAAGAGGATTGAGCAATGTCGCCCGGATCCGAGAGAAAAAGTTTGCTTTAAAGTATTTAGCATGATGTCCGGGCCCCTGTGAATCCCGGACCCGGCGAATTTTGCCCTATTATTTCTCCTCTTCTATGGTCGGACCCTCCTGTCTGTCCGTTTTTTTACTTCGCTCCCATTTCTATCACTGCCCTTATATTTCTATCCTGCCGGTCATTTCCTACCCCTGTCCAGCTCTTGAACATCATACCTTCAGGCGAAAAAGGGTTAAATTAAGATCATGGCATACGCGTGCAGTGGTGTGGTTTCCGCATTCCTCCTTTCAGCATTTGTAGGTGAATTAGACTGTTTTGATTTGTAATCACGTGGTGATGACGTCTCTTTGTTGGTGACCGTGATTCCGTGGCTGAGGGGTTGATTCCAGCTTCTACTTTCCGAACGAGACAGGGAGAGGCCGGGCCTTCAGTGTGCTTTCAGTCGAATGGGAAATAAAGCCATGGCTCCGTGTGGTGTGCATCATGGAGATCTGCAAAATTTTCAGGTGTTGGAGTTCGGCCCGCTCCGTCCCTTCTGGCTTTGGTTGAGGAAAAGTACCGCAACGAATCAAAATAAACGAACGATAACTAAGCATAGGAGTTGCCGCGTTAGGTCGGTAGCCGGCTGCGTTAAATACCTTTTAATAAATCGCTCGTGGGTTTCCGGTTCGTGTGGGGAGCAGGTTATTGCGTTTGGACACACACATGTTCTCGTCTGATCACTGAAGTTAAACAACACAACCCCAGTTAGTACTGATATGGGTGGCCGCTTGGGAAAACTGGGTACTGCTAATATCCCAAAATCGTCGCATTAGGCAAGGCGCAAAATGAGGCCGCAGAGTGACGCAGCCCTGCGAAATTCTGCTAGCAGGCAATCACTGTTAACGTTGAAAGCCATTTTAGTTGACGCAAATTGCAAACCAGTATGTTGAAAAACTGCGATTCATTGTGCGGTGATTGCCTGCTAGCAGAATTTCGCAGGGCTGCGTTACGCTGCGTCACCCTACGGCCTCATTTTGCGCCTTGCCTTAGTGTAGTGTCTGTGCAGTCTCTGCATTACAACTACGCAATGGACGGGGCTCTAATGGTCTTTGTAGTTGAAGGGGGCCTGAAACACCAACAAACCAAATCCGGTTCGTGAATGAGCTCCCGACATTGCTCTAAAATGGATGCCCAACTTAGGCAGGAAAAGGGTTAGGAATGATGATGATGATGATGATGACGGTCGTGTTTATGTACTTTTTTTTCTTCGTCATCATCATTTTCTTCTTTGTTTTGAAATTTTTTTACACGAAAAGGCGTGACGTGACGGCGATTCAAGTGGCGGACATTTGTTGTTGTGTGTAGTGTAAGAGGAGGGGGGGGTCCTCCAAGTTGATGATGGTTCATTGAACTTTTCATTTTAATATTTGGTTGCATTCTTCTTCTTCTTCTTCAGACCAAACTGATTAAGCTTCCATACTGTATGTGTGCTCTCGTTTTTTCTCGCGTGAATAGAGATTTGGGTGACGTCATCCGTGATTTATTATAAAATTGGTGATAACAATTGGAGGTTGTTGAATTCCTTGTTGTTTTTTTTTTAAAAAAGAAAATTTAGTTTCATAATAGAAATACAGTATGGTATATTTTCCTCCGTAACAATTACGATGCCCTGAATTTTAAAATGAATGCAATAATAATCTTATACTAATCTTAAAATTTATTTATAAAAAAATATTTTATGAAAAAAAGTGGAATTAATTATGATGTATTCACTGTTTGCATGTCATAACCGGTAAAGGTGGAAAATAATTTGAATTTTCTTCACAGTTGTTGGTGAATTTCACTATTATATTTCATACAAATGTAATTTATTAGTTCAGATATTATTATTATTATTATTACAATTACTATCGTTCACCTCATCAGTTATTTGTTTCCGCGTTGCAATGGAGGAGAAGAGCAAAAATCGACCCGCTTCTGTAGTGCAGAGGTAGCGTGCTGGACTACTGTGTCAGTGGTTTCAGGTTCGATGCTGGATCAAGGTAGGATGGTTTACTTCGGGCGGGCTCCTTCCACTGGATGAGATGTAAAACCGTGACCTGATGTGGCTTGTGCGATACCGCTTTTGTTTTGTTTGTGTTTTAGGGCCCTTCAACCGCAAAGGTCCTTAGAGCCCCGTCCACTGCGTAGTTGTAATACAGAGACTGTACAGACACTACGCTGATGCGGCGATTTTCGAGTATTAGCCGTGCCCAGTTTTCCAAAGCAGCCACCCATGTTAGTACTAGCTGGGGTTGCGCTGCTTAACTTCCGTGATCAGACGAGAAGCACCGCAACCCCAGCTAGTACTAACATGGGTGGCCGCTTGGGAAAACTGGGTACCGCTAGTATCCAAAAGTCGTCGCATTAGTGTAGTGTCTGTGCAGTTTCTGCATAAGAACTACACTGTGGACGGGGCTCTAATGACCTTTGTAGTTGAAGGGCCCTAAAACACTAACAAACAACAACAACGACGCCACTGCTGCAAGGAAAAGGAACCTTTTTATAAGGAATAGAGTATATAGATTGGGAAATATTCCCCAGGTGTAGGAGCTAGCCCTGATGGATGGGAAGTGGCCCATTTAATCAAAATAGGCCGACGATAAATAATGTTCAGGGGTTCCATCATCAGGTTGGTAGTTGACTAAGTTGGGTTTTATTGGATTTGTTGGACGGTATTTTTACCGTCCAACAAACAGCCCATGTGTCTCAATGGGACAGAAATGATACTCAATCCTGTCTTAATAAGGAAATCCTGGCTGAGCCACTTGCCCCACTTCGTTCTTCGAGGCCGTTATTTGAGGTACCCAGTCGTGGCCTGTCGTTACCAAACGAGCGGTTGTATTGCGTTGGACACACCAGTTCCCTCGTTTTATCATTGAAATTAAGCTAGTACTAGCATGGGCAACCGCTTGGGAACGCCGGGTACTGCTAATACCCAAAATCGTCGTAACAGCATAGTCTGTGCTTGGACGGGGCTCTGATGACCATTGTAGTTGAAGGGTCTTAAAACACCAGCAGAACATACAACAAGGAATAAGGTTTTTATAGACCCCAGGAATGTGTAACTCAACTGTTGGTTCGGACTCAAGATTAAAACAACTCCAGGTCCTTGTGGAATCCTAGGCTCAGGCTACATAGCCCATACGTTGACCACCCGAGTTGACCACAAGTGATTTATCTTTCTGTAAAGATGATGCCAGTGGCCCATATCAAGGAAGAGGATGCAGTGTAAAAGGTCACTAAAACAAGGGGCTACCGGTGCAGATTAGGACGTTTGATGGGGAGGTGTGAAAGAAGGGCGGAAGAGTAAGGAGGTCAGTGGGAAGTTCGAATCGCTGGCGTGACCTTGCTATAGACGGGGCAGGGGCATGATGGTGATTACAAATTTAGGAGAAAAAAACATTGCTGTTGGGATAGCAGTATTGAAATGAATATTACGTTTGTATTAATTACGATTGAAATTGTCGTAATTAATTATAATTAGTTACCTGGCAGTCACTGAGCAGGTATTATTGTTTAACATCTATGCGTTGATGGTACCTGTCCTCGTTTCCAAAAAAAAAAAAAAAATGTTTTAAGATTAGGGTCAACATTTGGCTTGTCAGTTTACGTGTGTTTGTTTAGGTACGATAATTGCTCACCTGACACTGAAAATAATTTCATTTATAATAGCCTTTGTAATTTTTTTTCTGGCTGATATTAAGTGGTCTTTTCGTGGTGCTCTCACTCTCTCTTCTCCCTTCATGACCCCCCCCCCTTCACTCTCCCCCTCGTTATCTTTGGATGTCTTTATCTTAAATTGTCGCATTGTTTTAAGACATGGCCCTGCTGTTATTTTGATCTTAAAATATTACTTGCCGTTATTTTACTTTCTTTCATTTGTCGATTCTGATCACTAATTATTGATCAGAATCGTCAAATTATAATTAGACGTATAGTAGGAACCTGTTCCGTATTTAGGCCTGATTGTATCTCTGCAGGCCGTTTACGACCACACTAAAAGGGTTATGCGGCGTTAGGTCTTCTGCAGGATTCACCGTCCTATCAGTTCCCTATGTCACCCTTTATGGTCCATCTTGTTCTTCTCCATCTCCCTCCATCTTTCCTCCATTCCGTCTGTTTAAAATCCTGGACGTATTGGTGTTCCTCAACCCACTTGAGAGATCTAATCATAATCGGGGAAAGGGTTAGGTAACATCATCATCTCACCCTTCTCTCGTCTGAGGCAGAGTCGGGTCTGCATGGTCTAATCCTCCACTCACGCCTATCCCCCACCACCCCGCACGCTTCCATGTCCCTTTGCACCACCTGCTCCCACGTCCGCTTTGGTCTTCCTCTACCTCTAGTGCCCCTAACGTGGGACTCCAAGTGCCTCTACCTCTAGTGCCCCTGCGTGTGCAGCCAAGTTGCGTCGGACACACCAGTTCCCATGAGATCACTGAAGTTAAGCAGCGCAAGCCCACGTCAATACCAACATGGGTGGTTGCTAAAGAACGTTGGGTGCTGCAAATTTCCCCTTTCCTTCGTCCTCTTCACCTACCTCCTCATCTCCAGCGAGCAGCCTCCTAAGGGTTCGTCCTGTTATGGCTGCTTGGCTTACTCCCCAACCCATGAAACTAATCCAGTAACAGGTAACAAAAGTGTGCAATTGGCGGATTCTACAAATTCGTGACCCGCCCCAGTGGCGCAGAATTAGCCTGATGGACTACTGCGTCATTAATTTCTGGTGCGATCCTGGGCCGAGGTAACAAAGAGAGAGAGAGAGGCTAGGAGGTTGGGAAGTAAAGCCATGTTCTACCGTGTGATGTGCACTATGTCACCACTGCACGGACAATACCCCTTACTAGGTGCAGGAGCTCGTTCTCCGCTGAACAAGAATGGGGCACCCGATCTTGCCATAGGGAGGGAAGGTGTTGTTGTTGAAATTCGTATATTTTTTCGTGCATATTTGCTTGCGAATGACGTGATCGTTCCCTTATTGTCCGATTGAAAGTGCCAGGATCGAACCTTGAACTCCATATTCATGGCCCATCACGTATGGGGTCAGTCCATTGGAGAGTTCGTGTTCTCTAGCGCATGCGTCGTGTAACAATTTCGAAGGACATATTATTATTATGATGTCACGACACGACGGGGTAGCGAGGTTTTCTGCAATTTTCGTGATTAGTAAGGTGATGATGATGATGAGCCTAGAAGACATTTGTAACCTTTTGAAAAAAAAAAAACGAACCACCCTTCTCCCTTCACTTCCGCCTTCTGTAACGAATCAAGTGGTGATGGTCACTTTTTTGGAATGGGTGGATGGTTGGCTGCCCTTCGCAGAAAGTTGCAACTGAATTTGTTAGTTGCGTCCCGTAAAAAGAGATCTTGAATGGACTCGCATGACGATGTCAGTCATCCCAGGAGAGAGGGGGGTTCTTCTTTTTTTGGACTCCTTCTTTTTAGTTGGTCAAATAATACCGACTTTGTTCCGCATTTCGCAGATATTCTCACATTGCAGGCTGTGTTTTTATTAATAAGACGTGGTAAGGGTAACTTTCTTGGTCCCCATTTTTCAGCCAATGTTCTTGGCGGCTATCAAAGTAATGTTGCCATGCAATTATTTTATAACAATTTCAGGTTGCGTGCATCAGTATCGCATTGCCCGAACCGGTTGCGAAGTGAAATCGTTTGTTGTTTACGTGGGTTTTTGGCCTTTGCCCCCCCCCCTTTCCCCTGACTTTCTCCTTCTACTTGATTTTAAGCGCTTACTTCATGCCATCATACACTTTGCCGTTCCCGGAATCGTGGAGTAGGACTAGATTACATACCTGGAATTTATTAGAGACTGATATCGTTAGATTTACCTTGGTAGGTACGGGGCATTTGTCATCGTTGTCGACTCGAGGTCATTGGTCGTAGGTTCGGTTCCGCAACGCAGGTGGTTCCTTTCTTTGGACGGAAAGTAAACCTGATGTGTGCGTGTACGATACAACACCTGTACAACACCAGAACTTCTGCCGTCTTCACCACCTTCTTCACCACCGTCTTCACCACCTTCTGCCGTCCTCGGTAATATTTTTCAGTTCACACTTGAGAAATAACAAATTCCGGATATAAGTGATTAGTGCACCTGTCCTGACTTAGGTAGACCATGAGCCATTTTGTTCCGTTGATGCTTTTATAAGACAGGTCATTCCACTCCTCCTCTTCCTCCTGTACACCAAATTCAAGTGGTGGCGTTGGATATCCGACGGAGGGCGCACTGAGGATCTACTCTCTCCCTCGTTCGAAAGTAGCCACCAGTTTCGTCTGATCTTGGTAACACTGGGTGCTGCCTAATACCCAAATCGTCGTAACGGTGTAGTGTCTGTGCAGACTCTGCATTAGAACTATGCAGCGGACGGGGCTCTAATGACCATTGTAGTTGATGGGCCATAAAACATCAACAAACCAAACAAAATCGAAAGTAACCAAACCACGTCGGGCCAGGATCGAACCTGAAACTACTGACGCAGTAGTTCAGAACGCTATCTCAGCACTATCGAGGTGGGTGTTTACAGTACTGTAGCAAAACTTAATGCAGCCAAGAAATGCTTAATTGGAGACCTTCTGTACTATTTGTGATTGTTGGTGTTTAAGGTCCCGTCAACTACAAGGTCATTAGAGACCCGTCCACTGCATAGTTCTAGTGCATAGACTGCGCAGACACTACACCAATGGGACGATTATTGGGTATTAGCAGTACCCAGCTTTCCCAAGCGACCACCCATGTCAGTACTAACCGGGCTTGCGTTTCTTAACTTCAGTGATCAGACAAGAACTGGTGTGTCCAACGCAACTCGCCGCTCCCACTATTTGTGATGGTCTTGTCACATTCTTGGTAGTGATGTGGTAATTCTTTGGGCTTTTGCTTAACATTTGAGTGATCGGAGTTCAATTCCTGATTTGTGAGGTGATGGTGTCGTCATTGTTGGGCTGCAGGGCTGATATTTGTTGTGTCTCACTAAAGAAACTAATCCCTATTTCGCCCACGAGAGGTAGCTTAATAGTTACCTCCTCGCATATACAAAGGATCCTATTTTTAATCAACCCCCCCTTCCCCCATCACCGCACATAAGCCTCACTGTACTCCTCTTCAACACCTGTAACCTATTTTCTTTTACTATCCTGTACTTGGACGTCAGTGTCCTATAAAACTTTTCCTTTGTCTTACAGTATATTTGTGGCTAATCTATCATGCAATGTCCCCTCCCCCTGACTCCTTCCCTTTCACTTTTTCTTTTCCTCCTGATTCCTCTTCGTCCTGCAATTTTCGACCCACTTAGCAGTTGTTTACACCTGGAGGGGGGGAGGTATTTGTTAACACTCGATTATTACCACAACGATTGGCAGCGGCCAGTTTGGGTTTGTGGTACGGTGGTTCGATCCTGACCTGAAGTTGGTAATTTATTTCCTCCAAGGGGGGGGGTTCTCTAGGTATTTTTCTGTTCCAAATAGGAATCCTTCTCAGTCTTCTCTAAGTAGAAGAGGCTGTTTAGTGTTGTTTTCTGTGAGTCTCTTGAGTTCATGGTTTTTAGGGTAGATCCGCGGTATGGCTGATTTTTTTCGGCTGAGGAGGGAGGGTAGACCGGCAAGTCTCCCAGTTGTTAACACTTTCTCCTCCTCCCCTGGCATCGGTAAATGGGTTCGTTCATATGTTGACAGTTTGATGTGAAGTTACTTTGCTGGCACATGGAACTGTGACTCAGGAATGGTCTGCTTGAGAGTCCATGGCTGCAGGGTCGGTCCTAGCCGAGGCAGGGTGGTTTCTTTTCTTTTCCAGACGAAACAGAGGACAATGTCTGGTATGGGCATGTGATGAGAAGAGGGGAGGAGGACCTGTTATTGGCAGCACCCGGGACAGGTGAAGGCTTCAGCAGATGTGGGAGCAGGTTGTACGAATGGATCTGTTGGGTAGGCTGTACGGCGGGTTGTACGTGTGGGGTGGATGAGAACCTGATGGGTGATAAGTGGGAGTGGAGGGCCAAAACATGCGACTCTCACACACATCATCATACCCTTATCCCGCCTGTGGCAGGTTCGGGTCTGTGGGTTCTAGCCCTCCACTCTCGCAAGTGGCTAAGATGCGAATGCTACGGGGTGTCGAGAGCTGATAAAATTAGGAATGAGTATATTAGAGGTAGGCTGGGGGTGGGGAACATCGCGGAAAAAAATGAGGAAGAGTAGAGATTGAGGTGGTACGGACAAGTAGTGAGAAAAGGGGAGGAGCTCGTTCGGTCCATTACCGGAATCCAGGTGGTTGGAAGCCCTGGGACAGGGGAAGACCGAAGCAGATGTGGGAGCAAGTTGTCGGTAAGGTACTGGTAGTGTGTGGAGTGGACGGGGACCTGGTGGGAGATAGGCGGGAGTGGAGGGCTAGAACCCGCAGACCCGACCCTGCCATGATTGAACGGGTTGTATGTCATTCTACAATTTTCTTGGGAGCGACGAATTGCGTTGGACACACCAGTTCTCGTCTGATCACTGAAGTTAAGCAACGCAACCCCAGCTAGTACTGACATGGGTGGCCGCTTGGGAAAACTGGGTACCGCTAGTATCCAGAAATCGTCGCATTAGTGTAGTGTCTGTACAGTCTCTGCATCTGAACTACACTGTGGACGGGGCTCTAATGACCTTGTAGTTGAAGGGCCCTAAAACACCAACAAACAAAAAACAAATACAATTTTCTTAAAGAAGGGACCGAATGAGGAGAGGGTTAATAAATGTTAATTAAAAGCGATTACGAGTTATCTTTTGCAAATGAAGTACAAATTTAAATCATGTGTCTGGATCATTAAATCAATATGTCAATGACAATCGCATTTCATAAATAAATAATTTTTTTTTAAAAAAAATTCCCCGACGACATGGGAGGACAACATTTTGATTGAAGACTGAATTTTAAATAGTAATTTTAATGTAGGGTTAGAGTCATTATTGTTCTCGTCGTTTTTATCAGCTTAGAGAAGTGATAAAAATGCTACATTTTAAAAACCCATTAACCATTAGTGCGTTTCAAAGTAATCACATTAAAATATTTTATGAAATTTTTTTAAAGTAACAAAAGTATCTTCAACCCTTTTATCTTGTAAAGGATATTAAAGGGTTGGAGATATTCATGCAGGGTATTGACATCTTGAAATAATTTCATCTTGCGATTGAGACTTCCCCTTTCCTTCCATCTCTCCCTCTCCTCCATAGAGCGGCGAGTTGCGTTGGACACCCCAGTTTTCGTCTGATCACTGAAGTTAAGCAACGCAAGCCCAGTTAGTCCTGACGTGGGTGGTCGCTCGGGAAAGCTGGGTACTGCTAATACCCAATAATCGTTGCATTAGTGTAGTGTCTGCGCAGTCTCTGCATAAGAACTATGCTGTGGACGGGGCTCTAATGACCTTGTAGTTGACGGGACCTTAAGCAACAACAAACAAACAAATCTACTCCATAAAGATACTTTATTTTTGATTAAATTGTTGTCTGTGATTATATAAAAGTTATCAAAACTGGTTGCTTTAAAAAAAAGGATTATAATGATTTAAATTTTTGATAAGTTGTCAAAATGCTAGTGATAGACCTGCCTCGGTGGCGCAGTGCGTAGCCCGCTCGGTAACTGCGTCAGTCGTTCAAGTTCGATACTGGCACGACTCCGGTTGGCTTCTTCCGGACGAGAGAAAGGCTCCGAGTGCGCCTTCTTTCGGATGAGAAGTACAACCGAGGTCCCGTGTGGTGTACGATGGCCTCTGCACGTATAAGAACCCTCTCTACTATGCAACGGGTAGATGAGGCGAAATGTCCAGGTGTAGGAGCTCGCCCTCCCCCCATCCCCCGGTGGAATGCCCCAACGAACGATAAATTAGCAGAGGAGTTGCAGCTTTGGTGGGCAACCGGCTGTGGAAAACCACTGTCCAATATATCGCCCTTGTGTCCATTCAGATGGACAAGATGGGTACCCAACCCTGCCATAGGCGGGAAATGGGTTAAGAGTATCAGTATCGGACAATTTAGTTTCACCGTGTGAATCAGCTGTGAAAGCTATCTATCTATTGTCGTCAAGGGTGTCAGGTGGGCGAGATCTATTCCTGGAAATGTTACCAAACTATACGTCAATTCTTTCCGTGTAGGAAGGGGTGTTTTATGTGGTAATGTCAACAAATTCGCATACGGGGCGGTAGAACGGTGCACTTGATTCCCCTATCTTTTGCGCGAAAGGAGCCACCGACTTCAGTCGGAATTGAACCAGTACTAGTAGATCATATGTTGAGCTATCTATAAAGCAAGACGCTCATTGATGGGGCGGAACAAGACAGGGTAATGACTGCTGGTTTCTGTTACTAAGGCCCAGCGCAAAATGAGGCCGCAGGGTGACGCAGCGTAACGCAGCCCTGCGAAATTCTGCTAGCAGGCAATCATCACACATTGAATCGCAGTTTTTCAACATACTGGTTTGCAGTTTGCGTCAACTAAAATGGCTTTCAACGTAACAGTGATTGCGTGCTAGCAGAATTTCGCAGGGCTGCGTCACACTGCGTCACCCTGCGGCCTCATTTTGCGCCTTGCCTAAAGAGAGTGAAGACGTCCCGTCGTGAAGCCAAGTTCCTATAGAAATACTGTAGTTATTGGAGCTTGCCTAATCCACCTTCGTCATCGGCAAATAATCTTCAGAACTGAAAAGTCTATGTTAAACACCGGTAACTTATTCTTGAACTCGGGGAAACAAGAAACTACCCGGTCTGACCTATACCGAATCCTGTTATGGGACGCTTGCTTGGAGTAGCTTTTTCCCGTTGTTTTCAGTTGGATTTCTTTTATGTCGGTTCTTCATTTCGTCGGTAAGAACCCCCTCGGTGGCGCAGGAGTTAGCGTGCTCGAGTTACTGACTTAGTGGTTCCAGGTTCAATACTGGATCGAGGTGGGTTGGCTTCTTTATCGGGAGAGAGAGAGAGAGAGAGAGAGAGGTCTCCAGTTCGCTCTCCGTCGGACAAGTAGTAAATCGTACATCTCTCAGATGTAGGAGCTCGAACAATAGACCAACTATAAATAAACATGGGGGGTTACAGCTTTGGTCGGCAGCCGGCTGCGTAAAAATACCGCCCAGCAGATCACCCATGTGTCCATTCAGAGGGACAAAGATAGGTACCCGACCCTGCCATAGACGGGAAATAGGTTAGTAGTAGTTATTTTTCTTCTTTCCGTCGGTAAAATAGGCGTGGTGGTGGCGGCGTTGGTGGGACATTGTGTAACGCACACGAATTTGTCTGAAAAAAAAAAAAAAAGAGTTGCGAAAGGGGTGCAAACGAAACGAAATGGAGGTGAGACGATATGCGAAACTTGTCATCACCATCATTTCAAAATGTCAGTGCATAAGAAGTAGGTCAAGAAAAAAAATATTATGTTTTTCTTTTATATTTTTATTGGGTCATCTACCTTCTAATAAATTTAATGAAATTTTATATTTACAATAGTAGTAGTAATGTCCCAAATCCGCCCCTCTAACCCTTTCCTATGCCCCTTCCGTCCCCCCTCTCTCTCTCCCCTCCCCACTCATAGATAGTAATTTACGAGACACACCCTCGAATATATTTTCTTTAGTGAGGTGGGCTGAGGGGGAGGGGGGGGGGTTAAACGTTGGGGGATAGTACAAGGAGGTAGACAGGTGGTGATTATTGTTTGAGATACCGGGTTAAGTGACGTCACAGTGGGGAAATACTTCCAATTCCTTGTCAATGACTCAAAATATTGGAAGTATATTTTGTTATGTAGGTTAATGTTACTATTTGACATTTATTAAGTCTGTTATTAAAAAATTAAATTAGAGATGTGACCCTCAGATAAAAATGTCTCCTTCCCTCGCCACCTCCTCCTCCCGCTGTCAGTGACCTCTGTTGTTTTCTGGGACGTCGATTAAGGAATAAGATAAATATGGCGACATGCAGACAAAAAAGGTTCCTTCCAAGTGATGTGTGACGTACGTGGAAGAGAAAGAATTTTTCTCATACCCGTCGTCTTTGGTGTATTGGTATGTGAAAAACGCCGGTCTTTCCAAAATTTAAGAATGTGGCCTTCAGGTTAAAAGGTTGCGGTTTCCATTCTCAGACCGGTCACTTTAAAAGGTTACAAGCACTTTGTCGTTATTATTGCCGGTTACAATTATCATTATGGGTGTACAATATACGTATACAGTATATAAATTTACAAAGAGAGGGGAGTGACTGACCACTAGCACCTATATTTAAACCTGAGAATGTTGGTTGTCCCATGTACGTTCTTACTGACCTTGATAGTTCAATTGGTAGAGTGGGCCTGTCACGAACTCAAAATATGCAGATTCACACCCTGGTTGGGGTGTTTACGAAGTCACCACTGCACGTAAAAGATCTATTATTACGTGGGCCAAAATATACTTGTAGTTTTGGCAAAATTCTCAGGTGTACGAGGTCGCCCGCCCCATCGGTCGGTAGAGAAGAAAATGGTCCCAACGAAGAAGAATAAGCCGACGATAAATAAGCCTAAAGGGGTTACAGTATTAGGGTGGCAGCCAGATGCTGTATGTAAAAATGTAGTCCAACAAACAGATTGCCTATGTGTCCATCCAGAGGGACGAAGATGGATAGATACCCAACCCTGCTATAGGCGGGAAAAGTTAGTGATAATAATGAATGACGATTACTATCACCGCTCGCCTCGGTTTTGGTTTGTTGGTGTTTTAGGGCCCTTCAACTACAAGGTCATTAGAGCCCCGTCCACTGCGTAGTTCTTATGCAGAGACTGCACAGACCCTACACTAATGCGACGATTTTTTGGGGTATTAGCTTGGAATGGCTCAACGTACAGTAGACCGATGATAAGGGTTGCAGCTTTGGTCGGCAACCGGCTGCGGAAAAGCAGTGTCCTTGTGTCCATTCAGAGGGACAAGATGGGTACCCGATCCTGCCATAGACGATAAAGGAGTTAGGAGTTGCTTCATATCATTAGACTACCTTGGAAGGTAAGGGACATTTGTCAACGTTGTCGACTCGAGGGTATTGGTCGCAGGTTCGATTCCGCACCGTAGGTAGGTCCTTTCTAGCAGCAAATGTATCTATGGACAGGAACTAAACCTGATGTGTGCGTGTACGATACAACACTTGTACAGCACCAGAAAGAAAGGAGAAATTGGGCACCTTCTGCCGTCCTCGGTTAAATTGTTCAGTTCACACTTGAGAAACAACAAATTTCGGATACCGGTATGGTTGTTAGGTCAAGCCCCAAGTGCACTTTCCATCGGATGGGACGTTAAGCCTTGGTTCCATGTCAGGATAGTTCGATGCCACCCTCTGCACGTACAAGAATCCCTTTGTACCCGAACGAGTAGCTGTTCTGACATCAGCCTTGACCAGACTCGAGTCTTCTACCCTTACCGTACGTACTTATGTTCTAGGCACCGGTAAAAAAAATTGTTGTGGTTATTTCAGTTGTCCTTCAAGGTGTGCTTTTTTGTAGTTGTTGATTCGAGGTCAATTTAGGGGGAATAATGGAGTGGTTGTGGAACTGGAGGATGTGACGCATGAGCAGTATTGAGGTGCAGCCAAGTTGCGTTGGACACACCTGTTCCCGTGAGATCACTGAAGTTAAGCAGCGCAAGCCCACGTCAATACTAACTTGGGTGGTTGGTAAAGAACGTTGGGTGCTGGAAATTAACCCTCTCCTTCGTCCTTTCACCTACCTCTTCATCTCCCACGGGCAGCCTTCTAAGGGTTCGTCCTGTTATGGTTGCCTGGCTTGCTCCCCAACCCACGAAACTAATCCAGTAAGGAGATAGTGGTCGTGGATTCGAATTGTTCAATATTCTTTTGGAATGTTGGTGGTGAAAGTCAGTGACGTCACTAGTGTACTACGAAGGACGTATTATAGTTGGTGTGCGCACACGCATCAATGCTATCAGATAGCTAATCTGCAGTCCTGGGTCGAACTTTTCCCTAATTACCTATTTTTTTGTATAATTGAGTTCGTGTAATGGAGATTTATAGTCGTATGTAGGTGGTAGTAGTTGGTGCGTATTTTTATTATTATTTTTATCTGATTTTCTTATAAAATTTTGAACGGCTTTTATTGTAGGAGTAGATGAAAAGAATGAAATTACAGCATATACATACACACACACACCTATTGCTATGGGTAACCAATTGTTGACTCTGGGATGATGGTCAGTGCTGCCCGCTGAGTGTGCTGGTTATGATAATCATATCGTAGGTGGCAACATTGGTAATAATAACATGTTTTATGATCCGTTTTTCTTCCCCCTCCCCCCCTCTTCTTTTGCAGTTTTGGACACACACACTGCACCTAGATAGTTTTATGTTAAATTGATTCTTCAGGTAGAGAAGAAGGAGGGGAAAAAATTATCTAATTTCATGGGAGGAAGTGGGAAATGTTTTGAAAATGAATGGCACTGCCTAAAATTTTTGATTCGACATGGTAGATGATGACGTCACTCAGTTGTATTTTGTCCAACAACAACAACAGTAATGATAATAATTGAATAGGGCTTGACATTAAAGGATACTGTTCTCAACTGTTAGCTAAAAAGGATATGAGGTTGAACGAGTTTTGTTTTCAGAACTAGAAACAACCGTGAGAGCCCCTTGCTGCGTTTTAGTGAGGGTCGTCCAGGTGACTGACGAACTAGTTTCTGACTCACAAACAACAACTGCAACACCAACAGTCCTGTCTGTTCCCCCAAATCCCTTCCTGACAACTCCATTTGTGTAGGAGTCGACGCGGCGCTCCGTCCGACGGGTTTTTTTTTTTTTTCCTCAAGGTTTTCTATTATTTGCACCACCTAGAATGTCGTTTGTTATTTGCCGTTTATACTAGCTGTAGTGAATTTTGATAATGTTATTCCTACTCTCATCGTTGTTGTGTGGTCCAAAAAATATATCTTGACACTTTAACGGCAGAGTCCTTAATTGAATAATGCCCCGTTTGGGTTCAAGAGACTCAAGTTCGCATCCCACGCTGGATTGTAATACCCAGAGGATTCCCAAAGTCATAATCATCATTATTAGATCTTTTCCTTGCATCACTAAGG
>JAAFCE010005724.1:16369376-16418131 GCA_013389805.1 Trigoniulus corallinus | reverse complement strand
AGAAGAACGTACCATTGTTGTCATTTGTTTACCTCCATAAGGTATGCAGTACATCTGATTAATCGAGGCCTTGATTTCATTTGATGATATGGTCATTGATTATTAAGGTGACCTGTGATATTTTGTACGAGGTAGCTAAATTGAAGTAAAATTGCTAGAAATAATTATTACGTTAGATCTTTTCCTGAAGTTCGATTTCTATTCATGGTGGCCGCCATTTTAACGTTCGAATGCCGAGTTGAAGTTCGAATCCACGTGACTGTTGTTTAATTGAAAGGGGGTCATTCATAATCAGCATTTTCTTTTCAATGAGATTTTTAATAGCTATCTAATATAATAGCTGAATTGTCTAAGATGAATGTTGTGTTAAAACATACGGCATGTACAGTAAGTGTCCAGTTCATTATTAAGGTCATTTCCAAGAAGTCATCAGTATAATGACTTAAAGATTATCTCAAATAGTAATCTTACTTTAGTTACTTTGTAGAGCGTAACAGAGTGACCATTTGCACATTGTTTTATTTAGCTCATTAATGATCACACTTGTGGAGGGTAGTCCTAAGAGGGGTTTTTGTGATGTTAAGGTGGGAGTAACCAAGTGGCTATTCGCTATAGTCCACTGTTTTAGCCTACAAGTGTTGGAGCCTGGCAACTTTCAGCCTTTGCTGAATTCGAGTTCGAACCCAGCAAAAGCTATTATTGCAGTCATCAACTTTGCTTGGACGCCCTCTAGATTGACTTCACGCACCTCCTGTCCAATTTTTGTTGTACCATTGTGTTATCCCAGGATGGAATATTTTAATGCAACTGATTGTCTCTTTCAGTAGCATGTTCTCAGAGTTGTAAATAAATGAAATTTTAAATGGGTTTTAGCCACGGCCCTTTAACTTTCGAGGTCATTTATGTAAACCAAAACTGTAAGTTCTTCTTTATATGGGTCACATCTCTCTTTCTCTCTATCCCACCCCCCCTTCTCTCTCTCGGATGTTTGAATTTAGTCTGAATTTGCTTCGAGATTGAAATGAACAAGCATAATTAGATTGTAAATCATAAAATAAAACTGGTTTCTCAAATTATATGTATTAAAGTAATCGCGGTAACAAATTATGATAATTTATTTATTGAACACATCTGTTTTTTTCAATAACCTTCAAATTTATACTTTACCACATCGCTGAAATTAGGCAACGCAACCCTAGTTGGTACTAACATGGATGGTTGGTTGGGAACATTGGGTGCTTCTAATTTCCCCTCTCCTACATCCCCACTCTTAACTCCCTCCCTCCACCCGCGAAAAGCCTCCACAGGGTCCGGGGAGCGGCGAATTGCGTTGGACACACCAGTTCTCGTCTGATCACTGAAGTTAAGCAGCGCAACCCCAGCTAGTACTGACATGGGTGGCCGCTTAGGAAAATGGGTACCGCTAGTATCCAGAACTCCTCGCATTAGTGTAGTGTCTGTGCAGTTTCTGCATCAGGACAGGACTACACAGTGGACGGGGCTCTAATGACCTAGTAGTTGAAGGACCTTAAAACACCAACAAACAACAACAATCCACAGGGTCCGGCCCGTTATGACTGCTTGGTCGACTCCCCAGCCCGTTGGCGTAACATACTAATAAGTTGAACTCGACTCTTGAAAATTCCTTTACTTAGCGAAATTCGAGCATAAAGCTTATTGCAGTCTCTCTGTATGACATGTCAAAGACCTCAGTGAGGATCGAGCCTGGATATAATACTCGCCCAACAAAAACTCAACTTGTATTGCGTTGGGCACACCAGTTCTCGTCTGATCATTGAAGTTAAGCAATGCAACTCCCCACCTAGTACTAACATGGGTGGCTTTTTTGTTGTTGTTTTTTGTTGGTGTTTAAGGTCCCGTCAACTACAAGGTCATTAGAGACCCGTCCACTGCATAGTTCTAATGCATATATTGCACAGACACTACACTAATGCGACGATTATTGGGTATTAGCAGTACCCAGCTTTCCCGAGCGACCACCCATGTCAGTACTAACTGGGCTTGCGTTGCTTAACTTCAATGATCAGACGAGAACTGGTGTGTCCAACGCAACTCGCCGCTCCCCAACATGGGTGGCCGCATGGGAAAACTGGGTACCACTAGTACCCAATAATCGTCGCATTAGTGTAGTGTCTGTGCAACCTCTGCATTAGACCTACGCAGTGGACGGGGCTCTAATGACCTTGTAGGTGAAGGGCCCTAAAACGCCAACGAAACAAAAAATAGGAGGTATCTCTAAACTACACATTTACGTGCAGTCTACTCCTATAAAAAATTAATTAAACAAAAAGGCGCCGACTGCATCTGTTGATTGTTAGTTGAGACATAAAAGTGGCAGAGTGAAAATTTAATTTTAAATATAATTGATCTTCTTCCCCACTATTCGTTTTTAGAGTTTTCGGTTCCAAATCAGTGGGAATTTTAAAAAGTTCTTTACTAAAAGTATTATGGCCTGTTTACACGCTACAACTTTTAGCTGTGTTTTGTTTGCGCAAACAGATTGTGCGATTTTAATGCCGGCTACATCAGGATTGTCCAACCTGTGGCCCATGGAGGCTTGTAGTGCGGCCAGCGATCGGCCGCTAATTATCAATACCAGGTTCAAAAGTCTCATTGAAATGGTGCACTACTTGTTTTTACTTTTATATTTTTAATGATGCATTATACTTGCTATGTGACGCATAAAGTTACCTCACCCCGATTTGGGTTTCACGGCCCACAGTCTACTCTTGGAGTAGCCTAGTGGTCCACAATACCAGAAAGGTTGGACAACCCTGGTCTACACAGTTCTGACTTTTTTCAAAACTTTCTCACCCATTTGTCATACTGTATAAACGTGGTCAAGTGTGGATGAAGTTTTAAGTTTGGGCTATTAGTTGCATGCATTTCTTCATCATCATCATCATCATCATCATCATACCCTTATCTCGCCTATGGCGGGGTCGGGTCTGCGGGTTCTCGTCCTCCACTCCCGCCTATCTTCAACCAGGTCCTCATCCACTCCACGCACTTCCATATCCCTACAACTTGCTCCGACGTCTGCTTCGGTCTCCCCCTGCCTCGGGTGCTTCCAACCGCCTGCATTCCTGAAATGGACCTAATGAGCTTCCCCTCCCCTCTTCTCATTATGTGTCCATACCACCTCAACCTACTCTCCCTCATTTTTCCGCGCTGTCCACCACCCCCAGGCTACCTTCTAATATACTCATTCCTTATTCTATCAGCTCTGGACACCCCGTTCATATACCACAGCGTTCGCATCTCGCCTACTTGCATTCTATTAACGTGGCTCTTCGTCACTGCCCAACACTCTGGCCCATATAGCATAGCGGCCCTAACCACTGCCCTGTAAAACTTCCCTTTCAGCCTGATTGGGGCCCTCCTATCACACAGGACTCCAATTGCTTGTCTCCCCTTCAACCATTCCCCACTGATTCTACTAGGGGTCACATTAGTCTGTTTCCTACTGCTGCATGCATTTATACACCTCATCCAGGTGAGAAAGACCACAAACATGGCTCACTCTTATATACTGTAACTCAATGATGTCTGTCTTGGGGACTTGGTGGGGGATAGGCGGAAGTGGAGGGTTAGAACCCGCAGACCCGACCCTGCCTCAGGCGGGAGAAGGGTGCGATGATGATGAATTCAATGATGTCTGCCTAGAATTCCTTCAAATATTTTCGTAATTTCGTGAGCACGCAACTCCTAACCCTTTTCTCGCGTATAGCAGGGTCGGGGTACCCATCTTGTCCTTCTGAATGGATACAAGGGTGATATATTGGACATTGTTTTTCCGCAGCCGGTTGCCAACCAAAGCTGCAACCCCTGTGCTAATTTATCATCGGTTTACTATTGGAGCGAGCTGGGCGAGCTTCATCTACCCGTTGCCTAGTAGAGAGGGTTCTTTGGCGTGCAAATGCCAACGTATAACACACGGAGCCTCGGTTTTACTTCTCATCCAAAGGAAGGCGCATCTCTGTCGCTTGAGAAGCCAACCCACCTCTGTCCGGTATCGAACCTAGAACCATTGACGCAGTTACCGAGCACGCTACCCATTGCGCCACCGAGTGGGATTTTGGGTTTGTACTTTATGAAAACTGAGTGAAAAATACTGTGGGGTGATTTACACGCTACGTCAAATGCAAAATCGCACATTGTTCCGTCTTTAACTTCCAAAAAACTTGGAAGTCACACAAGCCGCGTTTTGTTCGCACTAGCCATGAATTTTTAGCGTCTACGCGCTACTTTGCGTGCGCAAACAGGTTATGCTTAGTCACGGAAGTGGAATGTAGTGGCTTGCGGAAGTGTTTAACTTGGGTGTAACTTGTTCGGCGTTGCGTTCTGCATTTTTTAAAGATCACGTTGTTTTTAAAAGTTTTGATAAGATGCCATATACTGAAGATCATGTCAGAAATAAACTTCAAAAAGAATTAGGCACTACCTACTTGGTAATTTTCAGTTTAAATGAATTTTAACTTTTAAAATATCTTATAAGGTTGTCTTTGTTCTCGTTGGTTTTATTAGGAAGTGACTGATTTCTCTGATGGATGCGGCGCAAAATTTAATGTTGTAGTCGTCTCTCCAAAATTTGAAGGAAAGTCTCTGTTAGACAGGCAAAGGTGTGGTGGATATGACTGTCATATTAGAGAATTGAACTTCACTTTTATTGATCGTCCGTCTTTTTTCATGCATGGTATTATTATTGTTGTTATTAAAGGATGGTTAATTCAGCGTTACAAGAAGAAATGACAACCATTCATGCTTTGACGCAGAAGACATATACACCAGCTCAATGGGAAAAATTGGCTTCAGCAAATCAGTGATCTTGAAATGTTGAGAAGATGGATTGTAATAATATTGAAGCTAAAGGTTTTTAAGTATTTTACGATCTATTCGATCCAGTCGTGATGCGTCATGTTTGCCGCCCTCCGCAGATTAAATAAGTTAAAGACAAGTGAAATTGTTGATGAGTGATTACTGGTCTAATATTAAAGTAGTAATTTTGTTACCTGTTTTCAGTTCATGGAGTAAGTTGATGAGGTTGAATAAGTAACTAACGTGTACTATATAACTTCACAAAAAATGTTTATTGACAATTCCAGGCGCATGTTGGGATACATAATATTCTAAGAAACTTACAAGAAAAGCGTTGCATTTTCTACAGTAATACAATATGCAAACAGCGCACTGTAATCATATTTTAGGGTTTTTGAAACCAGTCCTACCACGATTGGTGACACGTTAGCATTTATTACAAATGTTTTAAAATTTCGGAGCATTGAGGTAGGGAAGACATTTGAATTAAAACATGCACTTCGGTACTTTGTGCTGTAGACGTCCATAATATCCATACAGTAAGGAAGACACAATTTCAATAACTTTACATGTATATATGTTTATAGTCACTTTTAAGGAATATTTTAAGGATAACCTCATATGAGTATTATACTACTGTAATTGAATGTGTGTGGAATGATTGATTCTTGACATTTTTTTGGGTTGCATGATTGACGAATTACATTGCTACCTTAAAAACGCTCTTAGAGCTAATAGACATACTATTTTTTCCAGCTTCTCGACAGGGATATTTTGTTAAATTAACTGCTTCATAATTACAAACTAATTGAGAATTAAACACCAAGGGAGTTGGAAGAATGTCCTGTGTCAGAAATAAGGGTACTACTCCAATTTCGGCTTACAGAATTATGAGATTCTACTTCATCCACTAGTTGAGCCTTTTGCAACCACTCTTTCACTTCTTCTTTGTACATCTTCATACTTAATGTATGTTTCGTTCTAGATTTAATTCCTCGGTAAACAACTGTGTCCTGTTATTCATTTACAACAAGTATTCATTACTTTAAATAGTTGTGACCATAAATTCTTAACATAATAGATGGTGGGGGTGATGGGTATTACATTTCTTTGAGGATACATTCAACGTTAACTTCAATTGAGTTAATGCCAAGAATACTTACTGGTATGTTCAAATCTCTTGTATATAAATTTAGATCTTGTATGTTTTGAACTCTGTTGTAGCAGAAATGTAGTTCTTCTTTCGTTAGAGTTATGTGGACCAAAAATTCGGATTCATCTACAAATTAAATTACTATTTTAGATTTTGGATAAATTTGCTTGAGAAAGATACATGAATAAGATTTAAAATTTGGACCATCAATATTTCCACATCTCTGATACTGGATACGAAACAAGAAAGCCTCTAGAATAAATGCTACGATAATGGTCATCACCACCTAGATGGATAAGATGCCACAGTTGGAATAGGTACTTTTATAATATTATATAATACAATTCTAAATTACTTTTACTTACCATTGTCACAATATAAAAAGTCATGAAGTAGATTCTACTCCATGGAGAAGAGATGGCTGCGTATCCTTCCATAATCACATACCAATTATTTACAACTGTCAACTCGAAGAGTGTGACTTAAAAAGTGAAATTTAATTACTGAAACTGCAAAAGTATAAATACTTAAAGTGATTATGCATAACTTACCTCCAGCTGTAAACATGTTATCGAAATTATTTAAGTAGTAAAGACCATCAAACACATTCGTATCATTATAAGCATAATATTCTTCGATAGTAGTATTCCTAGAATATTAATATGTAAGACATCGAGAAATTATTTAATGAATTTGATTACAATACGAAATATTTTTTATACTTGCAACAGTTGCGCATATCATAACCAGCAAACATCTCCATTCCTATCACAGCAAAGAAATAGTAGAGTGTAAGGAGGACTAGAACTGCACTCAACATTCTTGGTAGCAGAATAAATAATGTTCCAAAAACATCTCTATATCTTTGCTTCATTTGGAAAAGCCTGAATATGTAACGATTAAGCAACGTGAAGGAAAAAATTTAAGAAAAACAGATTCTAGGATTAGCAGTCTTACGTAAGAAGTCGCAAAGGTTTCAGGATGATAATGAAGTAAAAAGAAACGTTGAAGTTCTCTGCCAAGAGTCCCGAGACTGCTAACAACATGATGGTGAAATCAAACCTGTGAATGGTGACTTTAATCAGACATGGTAATAATTATCAGCGACGTGAGCACGCCAAAAGAATATACAGGACTAACACATTCCACCCTGATGTGAAATATTTTGCAGTTCCTAGTCCCAAAATCTTGAGTGAAGCCTCGACGGCATAGACTGAGAATTAAAATAGGTGTTTAACATCACTACATGTATTTTTAATAAGCAATATCAAACCTTGATGTAGAACTCACATATAACAAACATGAGATACCACCACCTTGAAGAAAAATGGCCAACTGCTATAAAGTCAGCACCTGATAATGCAAAATAATTATTTCCAGCATACAGCAACATAACACGTTAAATTAGAAGGTAAAAGTTCGAAATATATTCGAGTAACATTATTTTCCTAGATCATAACTAGTTGTGAAGCTGAGATTCAAAAACACGGTTGACAACATGAAAGAAATGTAAAGTTTTGGGATTTGTACGTATTGCCAACAAGAAGTTTTCACTGCTAATAAATCATCTGTGGGCAGAGTACGTACATGCTTCAAAAAAGTATTTCTTCGTGTTGCCAAACATGTTTACGCTTTACATTACTTTTGGCTAATGGAGACGACAACTGTTGAAAATACGAAAGGGGTACAGGCTAAGTAAGTTTAACATAATATATTTCTTACTCGAAAGCTGTGCTGCTTCAAATGTTACCCAAATTCCATTCACCAGCACAATAAAATCTAGTTAAATCATTTACTCATCAATCATAATCAACATAAAGTTATCAGATATTGTCCAAGAGTAATATTTAAAAATATTTACACATGAGTCGATCAAACCATCTCCATGTCGCCAAAATGTAAATTCCTGAAAAAGATGAAAATAATTGAAACTGCTTCTTTATTTACAGAATTACTTCATGTGCTCAAGATACCTTTGAATACTGTTTTAAACGGTGTTGCAAACGAATAAAACCAAGCAACATCTGGTTTTAAAACCTGTAAATTACGATTACGAAGTTGTTAGAAGACAAATTATCTTACGAAAAAAAATTCTTGAAAGTGACAGTTACCATCCACTGAATGGAAACAGCTTCGTATATTTTATAAAATTCATCAAGAGTCAAAGCGCCATCATTATTCGTATTTAACCCTTTAAATATCAAGTAGACATCACGATGACCTGGTAAAAAAAAATATTTTTCACTGCAATAGTTTTATTAGATCTTAAGCAATAGTAGAATGAGTATGATAACATCACTCACTCTTTTTAGGAGCGTAAAATTTCATCAGCCCTTCGAAATGTGTAAACGTCAATTTATCTGGAGCCTGACAAAGAAATGACAGTCAAAGTAGTTTCCTACACTTGTAAGTTCTCAATAACTATTTAATCGTTACAGTTTTAGTTCAATGCCAAAAGATTGTCACATTAGAGCAACTACACTAATATCGGCTCCTAAGGAGTGAAACTAGGTCAATTTTATTCTGCTCAGAGGAGCCATTCCAGCTGTGCAGAGATATATGAACCAAAGTTGTTGGCAGGGTCGGGTCTGCGGGTTCCAGCCCTCCACTCCAGCCTATCTCCTACCAGGTCCCCGTCCACCCCACAAGTTACCATAATGTATGAGCCAAATGTAACTATGATGTTCAACTAACGATATTTTTATATGGACAGGGACTGCTCTGTGCAGTACGGTTCCACTCGATTTCGCTCAACTTGATTAAGGGTACACCCCCAGCATAAGTGTTCCCCTCATCCAACCATGAGTAATCTCATCTATTCTTTAAATTTAATTCTTCCAAAAAAAAAATTGAGACATGCTTCGCTATATCCGACTATAGTTCATTTGATAATTTGTTCACCTTTGATCTCATCGGGTAGTTGTCTCATTAAATGGTGGTTAAGACGAAAGTCCCGCAACAAATTTATAAATGTACCTTCTGATTTACCAACAGCTTGAAGGCGTGCTGACACGCTTTGCGTTTGTGTAGTAATAATTTTCGGAATTTATCCTTCTCATTGACTGTGAAGGCATCATAAACGACTGCCAACATCTACAATCAAAATAAATTGTTAGGATTTCAAAAAGTTCGAGGTTCAGCGAAGAAGAAAAAAATAATAGTTAAGAAATATTACCAGATTCATAAAAAAATAAAGCCCGATAGCGAGATAAATGATAAAAAATAACACAGAACATCTCGACTTGGCATATGCAGGCATCATCACATCTGGAAAACTACCAAATATGATTGCTAACCAAATGATGTGTATGACACTCACCTCTAACTGAAGTGTCAATATAAACTTACTTTGCTGTTGTCAAAAGTACAAATAAGTTTACAAAACTGTCCTGCAGCGTTGAGAAGTACTGAAAATAATTGTTAATTTTTTAAAGACAACTCCGACTAAAGACTTTACAAACAAGTATTAATGTTGTCATCTTACTGGATCATCAGGATTCAACGAGAAGAAATAAAAACCTGTAAAAATGCATTTTATGAGTACAAATCACATATTAAGGACAATTTTTAATTTTTTTTCAGATTTCAAGAAATACCTAGCACAGAGAATATTATCATGAAGAACATCAGAAGTAATAGCATGTCCATAATTGGAGGAAGAGACTGTAATATCTGACGTATAAAACTAAAACCAGAATATTTCAAATTTTAAAAACATTTCACTTTCCTAATATCTCGAGGTGATTTAAAATTTAGGATTTACCGTCGCACTCCTCTGCAGTAGTGATTATCAATAACAAAAATAGGACGGATGGCTCTGGTTACCCTCATGTGATTGGATTGCCGTATCAGCACAACAATAGCTTCAATGAACATAATTAATAATGCACAGGCCTGTGAAGAAAAAAATGAGAGACAATCTGTGAACTTTTCGTAAAATTGATATATTATTAATAATTTGTAGTTACCAACTTTAATCATAGTTCTCTTATGTTTTACAAAAGTGCGCCATCCTTGCCATTTTAATTTCATGACGAGTTCAGTTGCAACGATAAGCAGGCCTAAAAGTTCCAGAGAGCCATGCGCCTGGAAAATAACAGAATGAAGAAATTCTTCAGTATCAAAATTTGCTATTTTATCTAAGAAGTTCGCTAAACCTATTGTTAACAAGTTTCCCAGTAAGTGTTCTTTGCATCTTATTCGATGCTCAATCTCAGATATTGGAAGAACTAAGAATTGCAGGCAGAATTTCAAAGTAGGAGATCGCCAGCAATCTCTGGATGGATTAAACCTCAAATTATCGTCTTTAAGAGGAAGTTTTGAATGATCGATGCTCTCTGATGACCAAAGTCATTGTGGCTTCAAGATAATAATCACCGATCTCTTAAATGCAAGAGGGAAGTGTAATATATAATAATTAGCTTAATTACCCAAATAGGAAGTGCAAATAGTGGAATGGCTGGTCTCTCGACAGCAGCTAAAGCCAACAACATCAAGGATGCAAACAGATCCAAAGTATAGAACCAATGATTATGGACGATCAAATAAGAAGGAAGAGCATCTTGATTCTTAGGGTGAGAGTTGAACTTTTCATTATTTTCGCCTTCCTAGAAAAAAAAAAAGATAAAACAAAATTATTAATGATACACATGAACACTTGTCGAGGATAAAACGATTTAAAACGGTGGGATTCAGTAATTTATGGAGGTCGGTGATTCGGCAGCAGTACTACGAGATATGGACAAAGGGTTATCAAAAGTTAGCGCAAATCAGCCCAGAACAGGGTGCTGACTAACATTTTTTAAGTCCAAAGCTCGCTTCGGTAGCTTTGGGATTAAAAAGTGAAGGCTCTTGGTACGCAAACTTAATCATGAGTAAAACGAATCATCAGTAAGTGAACTTCTTCACACCTTTCTCCAGATCTTGACATCTCGTCGTTAATGAACCAAAGAAACAAAACCGACCACTAAAAATGACACGCACCTCTAAGAAAATGGCTGCCTCGTGATAATTCATTTCCCATCGCTTTCGCACATTCTCTACACTTTGTGAGCCTTCAACTGGTTGCATCTCGGTGTAGTTGGATGTTGAAGTGGCAGATTCATTTGGAAGGTCATTATCGACACCTGCAGGAAGAAAAAAAAACGAGATAACGTCTGACTAAAACTAAAATAGTCTGAAATAACAGTCTGCCATAAAGTCGACTGTTATAGGGCATTAGGCATGTGCCTCTAAAGTGTACAATTAACGTGAACAGGTGATGGTCATACGTGTTAATTGTGAACATTTGATCGAGATTTCTTACAAGAGAAATATGTCACTATAGTTTTTCGCATTTGTAATTTTCTATGAAGTTAAGTCGTGGCCTAGCTTTAAGAGTTAGTGGTATCTTCGATGAATTGTCGTGTCTGTTATCCTTATATATAAACTATATAAATATATTATCAATTTTCATAAGTCTAGGGATACTTTGTGGAGTGAGTCCAAGGTCTTGAGAGGGCATATCACAAACCTAATATGGGCGTCCCTAATATGTATTTCACTGCAGTTTAAAAAAGTCGAAACGAAAAGATTGCATGAAAGTTTACAAATGTCAAATCCGGATAATAACCGGTAGAGATCGGAATCGTCCAGAGTATGAATGACACAATATGAATAGGGTTCAAGATACGGAGTCTGTTAAGTTGAAGTCATAGAATAGGAAAACAAATGGTAATTATTGAAATATCCTGTACTTTTAATCTAATGAAGGATAAATATCCTTCAATGTCAATTGATGCTATTACAATTTAAAATACAGCTGCAAAGAATTACATGGCACTTAGCAGTTAGTATAGGAACCTTAGTAAAATGGTGTTAAAGACATCGGCATTTTTTTCTTAATTCAATTCTTCGAAGTAAATACAATGTCGTATAAAGTAGCTTTCGTTACCTGAGTTGTAATCGGGCTGAAAGGGGCAAGTGGTTGAGCCCTCTCCAGCAATAGGTACATCCATAGAAGATGAACACCAACACGGAAGATCATGACCCTTGTTCCCTATCTAAAATTACTACACGTCACATGACTCGACGTCACGCTGTCAGGTTCTAAAACGGAAGTTTCAGCCATTTTGGTTTGTATCGACGTCGAAGGTGAGTTGTCGTGCTCGTCCAACTATTTTGCTGAGTTTTTTCTTTTTATCGCCTGCCATCGACATAAATTTTTTAAATATCTAGTAAGAATATTACTGATCGAGGTTAAGTTCAAGTTGTTAATGCATTATTTCATTAGTTGTATAAGGATTATAAGTATTATTGGAAATAATGTTGCTGCGACATTGTGATTAGATTACTTGAAGTATTACTGAGGGTTATTTTTTAATTTGAAATAATTAACTACTAAACTTGTATTAGAATCGTTAGGTGTCTTGTACGTAATAAGTTTAATCGAATTGCTTCTAAAGATTTTCTGCCGATTTTCTATTTGTTAGATGGCCGATGCGGAAAGCAAGCCGCCCGCGGAGGCCGCGGCGGCTTCTACAAGTGCCGTGAAAGGCGAGGGTGGCGGCAAGAAAAGGGACGAGACTAGACGTCGACGCTCTGGAAACTATATGTTACCTACGGGAGTTTGGCGCTTCTCTCGTAGTCGTATGATAAAGAAGAAAGGTTTATATCGTTTTATGAATAGGGAGAAAAAACCTGCTGAGAGAACCGAGAAGGAACGCAAGCCAAGACCTCCCCGCTTTATAAAAAAGCCTATTGGAGGCGAAAAGAATGGGAAATTTCGTTTGATTCGCATTAGGAAATTCGTAAGTCCAAATAGTGCCTTTCTATTAATTTACATTATCGAAATACTAGGTATGCTCTTATTTTAAAGTTAATGCTTGTGTGACAGCTGTCAGACCCGCCTCAGTGTAGCAATAGGTAGAGTATTCGAGCCAGAGAAGCCCACAGTCAGTGCCAGATTTACTACTAGGCTAAGTACCCTGAATCCTAGGGCCTCAACATCTAGCGGGCTTCAAAGCTTAAGAAAAGGGCTTGTAAAGGGCCTCAAAATTGAAATTGGCTAGGGCCTCTCAATGTCAAAATCCCGCACTGTCCACATTGCACCTTCCTTCGAGTGAGAAATGAAACCGAGGTGCCGTGTGGTGTACCATGGCATTTGCACGTAAAAGTACCCCCTCTACTGTGCAACGGACAGATGGGGCGAAATTCCCAGGTATTGGAACTCTCGTGGCGTCGGTGGAGTGCTCCAACAAGCAGTAGGCCGACGATTAATTAGCATAGGGGTTGCAGCTTTGGTGGGCAGCCGGCTGTGGTAAAACACCGTCCAATATATCGCCCTTGTATCCATTCAGAGGGATGTGTGTATGATAGGATTCAGTGTATGATAGCTGTCATGCTTAAGGAAATACCCATGCTATCAAAATGTTGTTAAATTAATTGTTTTCCACCTTTAGCCTAAGTACTATCCGACCGAGAGGAGACCTAAGAGATGTGCCAAGAAGTCGTCGTTTTTTTGCAACCACCGAAGGAGGCTTCGTAAGAGCATTACTCCTGGAACGATTTTGATTTTAGTTGCTGGTAGACACAGAGGAAAGGTATCAACCATTCTTAAAGATCATACATTTAAAATAGCGGTATATGTAATAATAAATGGTTTATTTTTTTGTGCATAGCGAGTTGTTTTCTTAAAACAGTTGAAATCAGGACTCTTGTTAGTTACTGGTAAGAAATAGCAAATTTGCAAGTATGTGGTGGAGAGGACTGGCACATGATGTTTGCATCTATTTTGTAGGTCCTTTCAAGCTAAATGCTTGTCCACTTCGTCGAATTAATCAGGTTTACGTGATTGCCACCAGTACCAAGTTGGATATCAGCAATGTTGAGTTGCCCAAACTGAGTGATGGCTACTTCAGGCGTTATCATACTAAGAAGAAGAAGAAGGATGAAGGCGAAATCTTTGAAGCTAAAAAAGAAGTAATGACAAAGTTTTTTTTTTTTTTTTTGATCTTTAGAGTGTTGGTTTGTACCTTTAAATTGTTTTTGGTTTTACAGGTGTATAAAGTCTCTAACAGGAAGAAGGAGGACCAAATTAAAGTCGATAAGCAAATCTTTGAGGTGATCAGTAAACGTCCAGATAGTAAAATGATGTTCAAATACCTAACCTCACTATTCTCTCTAAAAAACAAGATGTATCCCCATAAAATGAAGTTTTAATAATATGGGGACATGGGGAAAATAAATATAAATGAAGGAATAACTGAATGGTTTGCGTTTATTTTGAACTGTCGTTTGAAGTCAAGATGTGTTCAGGAATGTTTTGTATTTCGTTTACAAGTAGATCATCTCAACAGTTGGTCCTGTGTTTAAGAGGGTGTGGATGGATAGGAGGCAATCGTTTACATGCCCCTGGCACAAAAGGATTTACACTAGTCTCGATCTGTCGCTCCCAAATGACAGAGATTTATCTGATTTAACCGTTTACCATTTTTAGTCCTGAATAAAGTTCCATTGCGTGGGCTTCCAGACATCGTTTATTTTCTCCATCCACTTGAAAAACAATAACTTTAGGATCTGTGATTAGGTCATTTTACATTAGGGTCTTTTATCAAGGTTTTTGGCTGACTGTAACTAGGGATGAATGTGTGGACTTGAGCAGAAGACGAAGGCCCTTCGTCCACTGGTGCAGTGCAATTGCAACCCTATTTGTTTAGGACTGTTGGGTGAGTTACGTTGCACATTCTTCATCCACTGAATGGAACTATCCTGCGACTAATGATCAATGGGTCTCTTTATTGACGTTGTAGTTGACGGGACCTTAAACACCAACAAACAAACTAATGGTCAACTTAAGGCCCTTTGTCCACTGCCGCAACGTAACTGCAGCTGAACTGAAATGCAATGCAACTAAAGTTGATAGCAATGTCATCTTCGTCCACAAATGCAACTCTTTGGCAATAGTTTCACTAATGGTGTCGAGTAGTTCAGATGAAGAAATCATTGTGCGAATTGCTTGACAGTTGCCTTTAAATTGCATTGCAGTTTCATTGGTGGGTGTCCATATCGTTAACAAGAGTCAGACTAGCATGCAACTAAAAAGGAACTAAAATGTGATTATTTTTCAGTCGAGTTGCAGTTGCGTTGCACCAGTGGACGAAGGAACTTAAAGTTCTTTTTGTCAGTAAAGTTATATGGCAGGGTCAAGTACCCATCTTGTCCGCAGCCGGCTGGCGACCAAAGCTGGAACCCCAATGCTTATTTATCGACGGTCTACTGTTCGTTGGGGCACCACCGACGCCAGGGAGCGAGCTCGTATACTTGGAAATTTTGCTTCATGTACCCATTGTATAGTAGAGAGGGTTCTTTTACGTGCAAATGCCATTGTACACCACATGGAACCTTCTATCTCGCCGGAAAGAAGCTAACCCACCTCGGTCCAGTATCGAACCTGTTACCACAGGCGCAGTACATCGAGCACAGTAACTTTCCGTCAACTTAACTGCGGTAATGAAGAGAAATGAATTTGTACTCCAGTGAAGCATTACCACCATCTTGTGTGCGTGTTTGCAATTTTTTTTTCTAATTTCAAAAAAAAAAAAAAAAAAAAAAAATCGGTTCAAGGACGCCATCTGGTGTTGCACTTGTCGGGTGACGTCATCTTAGCTTGTTGAGTGGCCATCTTTGCCAATGGAGGTTATTTGTTAGTGATTTGTAGTTTGTGTTCAAGATCTGAAAATTCCTTTGTCATCCTGCATTACAGAGACGTATTATTAACAAATAATTGTTAATCAAAGCCTGCATGTGATGGCAGAAACTGATAAATTGAATATTGACAGCATTATAGCACGACTTTTAGAAGGTAAATAGACGTTCTTTTTTCTACATTGTTTAATAACCCAAGTCAATCTACTAGGTAACTGACGATTCCGAAGCTTTAGTAATGGCGGGGAGAGATGAAACCGCCCGGTTTTTCCACAGTTTTGTTGAGGTTCTTTTAATTAAAAGTATATTTACGTACACAGTTATTGAATTCGCGTATAGTATTTGTAGATACTGATGCTTTGAAATCCAAATTTGAGCGAATTGATCATTTAATTTTTAACTGGATTGAAAGATGGAACTACCTTGCTTCCGTGCATTAACTGCAACTTCAATTTCAAAATTGAATGTTGTGACCTTCCTGTTTCATCCACCTGTTTAAAATCATTTTAAATATAACGATAGTCGTACTCTATTTCAATTTTTATTTTCTATCTAGTGTACAATTTTTAGAAAATCTTCAAATGAATGGTTATGATTGCTAATTACGGACTTGATTAACCATGGCATGATTTCTAAATGAACTGGGCGGTTGAAAAATAATACGAGAACATTTTTTTACAGTGGTTATCTGTCAGTCGCGCCGTTTTAGTTTATTAAAGTAATTTTAATGAAGAGAAAGTCAATCCAATTGTTTAATATAATGGTACAGTGACGCGTGAAGTTGATGTTATAGCTGTGATCAAAGATGAAAACCTTAAATGTTAGAAGGTGACAACGGCTACGCCACAATGAACTCTTGTGAGATTTTTAGGTAAGGTAAAGGTATGCATTTAATGCTTTCAAATTGGGAGTAATGGTTTCGTCATGATATCTACTGTGAAAATTGTTGGGATGAAAGGATAATAAAAGCCTAGGAGTTGCTAATCGATCTGGTGGAACCACCTTAGCGACCATTGTTTGCATTCTCTAGTGAGATTGTCGTTTTTGCGTTGGATTTAGAAGTTGGCGTTTATAATTATAAGTGATTCAGTTTTTGTCTACTGTAGGAAATGTATTTTGAGAGGTAGCAGGGAGCCTATTATTACAGCAGAGTTGAACTTCAACTGAAAGTGGTTTATTGACAAGATTTTAGGTTTCTTTATTGATTCAAGAGATGTTTCACGTCGTACTGTATTGAAACTGCCAACATCTCGCCAAAAAAAAAGGAATTGTGTACTCTATCATGTAATGTTGAAGCTAGTTTTCTTTTTAGATGCCTATATTTTCACACTTGAAATGCCTTCTATATTTGCTCTCAGTTATTCTTACTATTTTTGACCAGAATCCACTAATATAAACAGATGTTCAATCAAGCTGGTTTCGTCATCGACAGAGGTATCGTCATCGTTAGGTTTCACGGGTTTCTAACAAGGTTAACATATCAGAATATTTTTTAAGGCCATTGGACAACTAACGAGAAAAGAAAAATTATTTAATGACAAGATTTGGATTCGTGACGAAACAAGGTGATTCACTCTGGATTAAAATGTTTAAAAAAATACAAATCACCTTTAGTGGTTGAGTCTTGTTAAAATGTTTGTTTCCTCAGATAACAAGTGCCAAAAAAAATATCTTGTTTTTAATATGCCAGTCACACAGAAGGGAACGAGACAGCGAGAGAGCTGTTGTGAAAATAATACCTTGTTTCCTTCCTTTGACCAGGTGATTCACGTCGAAATACGCTTCACCACCGAAACCAGGATGTATGTCACCGGTTTCGAGTGGCCTGCACAAACCTCCTTGTGAAGTTTCGCCCACCAAGTCGGTCACTTGTTTCAGGGTTCAGCCGCCTTCTTCCTCTTTGTTTACCTGATTAACTTTTTGTAATCAGTCGTGTAGGTGAGATGAGATGGTTGCTAGAGATAAGGGGATGTTGAACTCCTTTGCAAGACAGTTTGGGCTTTTCATGCCTTCTATGGTGGTTATCGATAGGGTTCGAATACACATTTTCTCCTCAGCAATGAATGCAACTGTAGAAGATTTGAATTCGTGTTTCCTAGATGTTCGTAGGATGACGGAAAAAAAGGTCACCGAACTTGCTATTGAATGCTTGCTTTACCTTTTTTTTTTTATTCACTTATCAAGTCAGTTTCCGTGCTTTCGAGATTCGTTGCTGATATTTTGGACCTATGTGAGCTCTCAATTGTTGTCATTCTGGTTTCAAATGTTATGCATAACAAAAAAAAAATATTAGTAGTATTTTAATAACCAGAAGAAATAAGTCCTTATGACTAACTTGAACACCCACGCTTCACTGCAGTATATCCTTGTTTTCTTCATCAAAACCCATCTTTACCTGCTAATATGCTTTCTTTTCGCTGGTTACCACCGGTATTATCTATCTCTTGTCAGCCACACTTCCTTCTTACCCTGTCAGCTTTTGACTTTTTTTTTCTTCTTCATATCAGGATCATGTCTTTATTCTGCACTTTCACTCCATTCACCTCACAACCTACAACAAACAAATCTTGAACTTTTATCAATCTTGCTTGTTTCTTCCCCTCGAGATAATGTTCTTTGTCGTTTTCTTAATAAGCTTTACAAAACTCTTTACCATCAATCGACAATTTCACTAATGCTACGCCTGCAAATAATACCCCATATTCAATCAAATCACTATGACCTCTTTGTAAGGATCCTTTCATTAGGTCTATCATTATCTATCACGTTGGTGTTATCTATTAATTAATCATAATGTTTTTAGTTTTCCTTCCTTGAACACCTACGCTATATGGATCAGTGTTGGGCAGTGAGGAAGAGCCAGGTAAATAGAATGGAAGTAGCCGAAATGCGAATGCTGTGGTACATGAGTGGGGTGTCGAGAGCTGATAAATTAAGAATGAGTATATTAAAGGTAGCTTGGTGGTGCGGGGGCATCACAGAAAAAATGAGGGAGAGTAGATTGAGGTGGTATGGACACGTAATGAGAAGAGGGAGGAGGAGCTCGTTAGGTCCATTTCAGGAATGCAGGTGGTTGGAAGCACCCGGGGCTCGGAAAGACGAAAGCAGACGTGGGAGCAGGTTGTCCGTAAGGATATGGTATTGTGTGGGGTGGGCAGGGACCTTGTGGGAGATAGGCGGGAGTGGAGAGCTAGAACCCGCAGACCCGACCCTGCCACAGGCGGGATAAAGGTGTGATGATGATGGATACCAATAACACCCTTTTCCTCCACTCCCTTCTACGCATCCCTGGCACGGCCAAAGATTGAGGTAAAATTCCTTGGACCCGAGATGCAATGGTGCCTGACCATAATCCCACAATTTGTTTTTCAGGTGTTAATTAACCGTAGAATTTTCACAGACCCGGCAACACCTCTTGATGCCCCTGTGTCTGGATTTCATATGCTACTCTTATAAATAGCCTCTTTGTCACTTTGGTCCTTGTCGTTCCATGGCCGTTAGAGTTGATGTTGCAGGCTGCATGTTGACCGAGGTCGGTGGCTGGTTTCGTTCTCAGACTCCACAACTCTGCCTTATGTGGGGCATGCACGTCAAAGAGCCCTTTTTACACGCACACAAAAAAATGAGTTGAATTCCTCAGTATGGGACCCCGTCCTCATCCCACCCTTTTTTTCTTTTGGAGTCGGTTAATGGCTTTTAGGCGTGACAGTCCAGCAAGAAATTGCCAGCTAAACTAAACTTATTCCACTTGTCAGTTACTCGATTGTTGCCATGTTTAATTCTTCATCTTAGGTGGTGCCTTGGTTCAGTACTGACCGAGATGACCGTTATTTTCTTCTCCAGGTGAGAGTGGGAAGTTCTGCAGGGGGGGGGAGGAGGACTGTAACTGAGAGTTAAATATTAATTGACTCAGTAAACCAATTGTGGGTTGGAGTTGATTTATTTCGTATCATTTTTCTTTCGAAATGTGATGTGTCACCTAACTACCTGTATTAGGGTATCATTAATAGTTCGTTGTCACTTTTGTCATAACTTCAATTAACTGTGAATTTTGTTTTTCTTGTTTCGTCTTTAGCAGGACTTGTGCTTTCATTTAATTGCAAGGCTCTCAGATTTATTCCTTGACGTAGAGAGAAGTGTGCTTTTGCTGGCGCAATTTTGGCATCTCAGCCGTTTTCAAGTAACTGACACTAGTATGACGTAAAAAAAAAAAGCTTTTAATTTGTAGTCGTGGGGAGTTGAGGGTGGCGGCGGGCTACTTTACATTCTTTCTTCAGACACATGGCATATCTTTGTTGACAGCAACCAGATGCTCTGTAACTCTCCAGAGAGAAAGGGAGGAGGAAAAAAATCCTTAGATTTACAGTTAACCCCATTTTTAGTTTTCTGGAAGTCCGTTTTTTTTAAGTGATAGATGCCCTTCCTTCCCATTTGTGTTGGTTGCCATTTACAGGACAGTCAATACGGAGAGGTTCAACCCTCACCTTGCTCTCTTCCATCTCTCCCCCATATATTCTTCAGGGTTACCTAATTGGAATTTGGCCAGAGAAGGAACTCTGTAAGATGTTGTTACTTTTGTTTGCAGTCAGTGAACTGTGAGCCTTATTTGTTATAAACTTTTGTTTTGTGTATCTCGAGGAAGATTTGAAAATTTTAATTGTCCCGTGAACTGCATTATTGTATATACGCAGTACTTGAATGTCGAGCTTGAACCCTTTGATGGTCTCTTGCTCATACCTCTTGTGCTGCTCTTCCACAATGATGTTTTTCAAATTTCTGATGCAAATCAAAGTGTGTATTGTCTTGTCTAAGCTTGACTAGCGAGAAGATTAACCTTATTGTTTCATTTCAGTTCATCGACGTAGTAAAAATTTAGCTAATTTGAGGTTAGCAGTTGCACTTGAGACGAGAGAAGATTTTCCCTGCTGGAATACAACATTGGAATGGAGGACTAGCCTCAAAATGTCAGCTGTTTTTTAAGGTCGTCGTTAGGGAGCGCTACTTTATACCACCACAATCGATAATTCGGGTTTGAGGAGAGAGATGACATATCGGTTGTTAGCTCGTCTGTAATTCAATCGATTATGTATGTTGTACTCTATCAAACTATATTATTCTGTCTGGGGGGAGAGTTGTTTGCTTCCGCAAAATTTCTTGTGGAAACTAGAATTTATGATATCTGGATTTGGCGATATGAGAGTTGGCAGGGTCCTCTGGGGCCTTCGTCCTTCCTACACTTTAAAGACGATGTCTATGCGGTGTCCGCCTCGGTGGCTCAGTGGTAGAGTTTGCTTATTTCTTGAATTCATGGTTGTAGAATTTGTCCTAAGGCCGGTGTCGTCGTCTGTCGGGAGACCCCCTAGTGCTCTTGTCTTCCTTCCCATATTAAAAAGTAATGCCATTTGTAGGAACTTGCCCGAAGGTGGAAAGTAGGCCCGCCTCGATGGTGCAGAGGTATTAGATTACTGGATTAATTTCATGGGTTGGGGAGTAAGCCAAGCAGCCATAACAGGACGGACACTTAAGAGGCTGCTCGCGGGAGATGAGGAGTTAGGTGTAGAGGACATAGGAGAGTGGAAATTTGCAGCACCCAACGTTCTTTACCAACCACCCATTTTGGTATTAACGTGGGCTTGCGCTGCTTAACTTCAGTGATCTCACGTTGTTGTTGTTTGTTGGGGTTTTAGGGCCCATCGACTACAAAGGTCATTAGGGCCCATCAGTGATCTCACGAGAACTGGTGTGTCCAACGCAACTTGGCTGCACCTTACGGAATTGGGACTAAATATTGGTTTGGACTACATCAGTGGTTTCAGTTTCGGTACTGGACTAAAGTAGTTAACCTTCTTTCAGACAAGAGAAAGAGGCCTCCATTGGTTGGTTCGTTGAGGTTTTAAGGCCCTTCAACTACAAGGTCATTAGAACCCCGTCCACTACGTAGTTCTAATGCAGAGACTGCACAGACACTACGCTAATGCGACGATTTTTGGGGTATTAGCAGTACCCAGTTTTCCCAAGCGGCCACCTAGGTTAGTACTAGCTGGGGTTACGTTGCTTAACCTCAGTGATCAGACGCGAACTGGTGTGTCCAAAGGAATAAGTCGCTCAAGAGGCCTCCAGCGTGTGCCGCCTTTTGTCGGATGGGAAGTAAAGCTGTTGTCCGGTGTCTGCACAGAAAACAATGCTTATTACATGGAGAGGAAAAGGTTAATTAATGATTAATAGAAAAGTTGAAAGAAAAAACTAGACGTGTGTGTGGGTGACATATCTGCAGCTTGATGATAATGACCTCTAAAACCGAGCTCGGTAGCCCATTTGAGTTTTGAGGTAATTGTGCGCAGGTTCGAGTCTGATGGTTTCTGTTTTGCTGCTGTTAATTTTTCTCTTTTGCTCGTTAATCTCAGCCTTGTCATAGGCAGCCTGTTATCGGGTTAGTTAGTAGGAAGCCTACTGCTAACTAACCCGATAACAGGTGTTGCACTGTTTTTGTCACGTGAAAGCATCATCTATAGTTTCTTAGTGGTAGTCGTGTCTGACAACTTGTCATTGACACCCAGTAGTAGTAATAGTAGTAGTGTCTGCTTTCTGGTAGCCCATTTTATATGTAACCCTTTAAGCATGGTGTTGATGTGCCACTGTCCGGGATTTAAGCGTCAAAATGATTTCAGTTTAGTTTTGTCTGTCAGAGATTTTTTTTTGTTCTAGTATGATTCGGGTTAGACGTCACAGTGATGACGTTTATCTGTTAGTGACGAAATGTGCCTGCCAATGCTGCTGATAGTAGAATATTTTATCCGTTATTTGATAGTTTATTAAAGGGTGGTAAGATCGCACCCGTACATTGGCACTTGATTCCGCAATTGGTTTTTTTTTATGAAATGGTTTTATGCCCTCTTCAACTGAAAGTTGTTTGTGGTTTTTTCGCTCGAGGATAACGAGAAACTGAAATATTGAGGCAATTTCTGTAATTTGTACTGTCAATTAGTGCTGATGGTCAAATTGGTATTGAAGCACTTTCGTAATATCCAGTTGTGTCAGCGAGAGTTTCTTGAATAATTGTTTTTCCTCTGCTTTTGTTTTTCAGTTCGAGGTTCAAGACCTGGCAAGAATGTGCAACTTACAGAAAACGAAATTCGAGGACTATGTCTGAAGTCTCGAGAAATCTTTCTCAGTCAACCGATTCTGTTGGAACTGGAAGCGCCCTTGAAAATCTGTGGTAAGTGATTGATGAGTTGACGGGGCAAGTATCGATCCTCAATTCGGCCGGCTAGATGTTGTTCAAGTAGTTCGGTAGAGCTTCTTCAAGGTGCACGATCACATTCTGGGTGGAACTGGTGATTTCTTTCGGATGAGAGGTGAAGAGGAACTTCTAAATGTCTCCGGGTGCCTGTCTTGGTGTCAGTATTGCACAGAAATGAACCCCTTTCTACACGGAATTCCCAGGTGTAGGACCTGCCTCCTCTGGACATCTGCAAATTAGCTTAATAGAGGAACCCGTGCCTTAGTTTCTTACTTTTGAAATTTGGCACTGAGCAGCCTCTTTGTTCCTTGAGCAGGGTGTGCTACAAATAAATAATTGCACTAAATGATTAAATGTTAAAGGGTTATTTCAAACAACTGGCCTACTGTTGCAATTTCCTGTTTGGAGTTTTTTTTCGGGACGGGTGCCCTGAAAAAAATGACTGTAGTTCCTCTTTCTAATTTGGATGTTTATCTTAACCTGCCAGTCGGTCGCTCACCGACTCTTTCCCGTTTTGTTATTGGCATAATGAGCGATATTTATATCCCCGTTTCATTCTCTTCCAGATCTAATTTTAGACTTGGGGGGGGGGGGAGGGGTGAGATTTCAAATGGACCTCATCGTAGGTGTTTGCCTGCCATCTGTTTACCACGCCATTTAAGTTGTAAGGGGTTTTAAAGATGTGGATCAGTATCTTCCTTCGTCTTTTTTTTTCCCACCCTCCTTGATCCTCCGGCCCAAATTTTTTTTTCTCCTTTTAGCAGTCAAATATTACCTATTTGACTGACTCCCCTATGAATGTTATCTTTGTCAGCCCTCCCTAGTTTCTTACGCTACTTTTAAGTTATTAGCCAAGTAAGTACGTCATTCGGGTATCTGTGTTTGCGATTATATATCTCCTAGGCTGAAAGAGCTAGGTCATATTTTTTTTCTTCCCTCTCCTCACGATCCGTTAAAAAAAGCCGGAAGTTGCTTTAAACGAATTTGTCCCAGAATTCGAACTCGTTCTACCTTTGCAGTGTAAAATTAACACAAATTATTATTCAATTTATTCTCAATCTTCCTCGGAGCGGCGAGTTGCGTTGGACACATCAGTTCTCGTCTGATCACTGAAGTTTAACAACGCATGACCAGTTAGTACTGACATGGGTGGTCGCTCGGGAAAGCTGGGTACTGCTAATACCCATTAATCGTCGCATCAGTGTAGTGTCTGTGCAGTATATGCAGTGGACGGGTCTCTAATGACCTCGTAGTTGACGGGACCTTAAACTCCAACAAACAAACATCCATCTTCCTCTCTATCTCACTCCGGGAGCGGCTTTTTTGCGTTGGACACACCGGTTTTCGTGTGAGCACTGAAGTTAAGCAACGCAACCTCAGCTAGTACTGACATGAGTGGCTGCTTGGAAAAACTGGGTACTACTAATGCCCAAAAATCGTCGCATTAGTGTAGTGTCTGTGCAGTCTTTGCATTAGAACTATGCAATGGACGGTGCTGTAATGACCTTGTAGCTGGAAGGGCCTTAAATCATCAACAGACAAAACCCATTTCCCTCGCGCTTTCTCCCAAGTTCCCTCCCTCTCCCCATCTCTCTCTTTCCCTCTACCTTGCCAGCTTCTCTCTCTCTCTCTCTCTCCCTTTCACGTAAGCTCCTCACGTTTCCCCGTTCCGTCCCTGGGAGCGGCTTATTGCGTTGGACACACCAGTTCTCGTCTGATTACTGAAGTTAAGCGACGCAACCCTAGCTAGTACTGACATGGGTGGCCGCTTGGGAAAACTGGGAAATGGTCGCACTGGTGTAGTGTCTGTGCAGTCTTTGCATTTGAACTACGTAGTGGACGGGGCTCGAATGACCTTGTAGTTGAAGGGCCTTAAAACACCAACGAACAACAACAACCCGTTCCGTCCCGGATGGGAAGTAAAACCGTGCTTCTGTGTCAGTGCTGCGCATAAAAGAATCGGTTCTTTGTGGAGTAAAAAGTAAGCATGCAATTCTGCAAACTTTTGAAGTGTAGGAGATCGACTTCCCAGGTGAAAGACTTCATAGGGGGACAGGCAAGCAGATAAAAGCTATTAACGCTGGCTTGTCGTCAGGCTGCAGAAACAGAGGCATCACTTTAGATTTTGTAACGTGTGCACTCACAGCAGGCCGACCATCATCCACCATTAACTTTCATGTTTTTGTTACTCACTGTTTTCACTTAATCCCATTCCTTCACCCCGATATTTTTTGTTCTTGTTGTTGTTCCTATTCTGTCCCTCTTTTAGTCTTATTATTTCTTAATTTTTGCTTACAATATTTCTTCGACGTCATGACCCCAATTTTCGACCTTGTATTCATATTTCATGTGGTGGTGTGCGTGTTTGCTCACAATATGTCAGGGCAAAATGTTAATGTCCGGTTTGACAGGTACTGTTAGGAGTCGGCAACAATAAAAAAATTGTCGGGGGTGTTTTTTGTATGTAACTCAAGTGGTAGTAGTGTACTTGTCTTATGACTGCACGACTACCGGGTCGAATCTCACCGAAGATGCATCGTATTTTGAACTTTGATAAAGAATGGGGCCCTATTGTGGAGTTGGTTGTTTCGTGCAGTCTTTTGCCGTGAGAATTTTTAAAATCCTCTTATCATCCCTTGAGATGTGTTGGGAAGGGGTGGGGAACAGTGGGCCTGATGAGTATTCCAACCTTTGAGACTGTCATCACATATTTGATAACAGTGGGGAAAATCAGCAAAAGTCCCCAATGATAAGGAAACCTGTTTGTGAGTTTGTCATTCTTAATGTCCCTTCCTACCACCTGGAACAGGGTTGTCCTACCTTTCTGGTATTGTGAGCCACTCGGCTGCTCGAAGAACAGATTGCAGGCCGCCGGCCGTGAAAACCAAAAGGGAGGAAGTCAACGTTAGGTGTTACATAGCAGATATAATGCCAAAAAGCAACTCCAACCCTTTTCCAGAGAAGGGCAGAGTCTTGTCCCTCTGAATGGACACAAGGGCGATATATTGGACAGTGTTTTTCTACAGCCGTTTGCCCACCAATGCTGCAACCCGTATGCTTATTTATCGTCGGTCTACTGTTCGTTGGGGCATTCCACCGACGTCGGGGGGAGGGGGGGCGAGCTTCTACGCCTGGAAAGTTTGCCTCTTCTACCCGTGGCATAGTAGAGAGGGGTTGTTTTACGTGCAAGTGCCATGGTACACCATACGGGACCTCGGTTTTACTTCTCATCCAAAGGAAGGCGCACTCGGGGCTTCTCTCTTGCCCGAAAGAAGCTAACCCACCTCGGTCTAGTATCGAACCTAGACCTACTGACGCAGATACCGAGCGTGCTACCACACGATTTTTTTCTATTATTGTCGGCCGATCGCGGGCCGCAGGTTGGACAACCCTGATTTAGAATGTTGTTTCAGACCTTTGCGACTCCATTACAGTGGTCGTTGTACCTCTGCAAATGGAGTCCCTCAGTATTAAGCTTGATTCCAGGATAACTCAGAACCTTAAAGAATATGTTTATTAGTATTATTGCAGGCCTTTTGGATGTTCATATCTTGAGCCTTTGGTTTTTGCTGTTGTTACAGGTGATATTCATGGGCAGTATTATGATCTTTTGAGACTGTTCGAATATGGAGGTTTTCCTCCAGAGAGCAACTACTTGTTTCTTGGCGATTACGTCGATCGGGGGAAACAGTCGCTGGAGACCATTTGCCTCCTATTGGCTTACAAGATCAAGTATCCCGAGAATTTTTTTCTCCTGCGTGGCAACCATGAATGTGCCAGCATCAACCGAATATATGGATTCTATGACGAATGTAAGTAGCACTGTCATATGGATCTGCATGATGCATCGCATTTCAACGATACTATAAGCTAAATTATTACTCGTTTTATGAATTTCAGGTAAAAGGAGGTACAATATTAAACTCTGGAAGACATTTACCGATTGTTTCAACTGCCTCCCAGTGGCAGCCATCGTGGACGAAAAGATCTTTTGCTGTCACGGAGGTAAGTAGCACTGATGATGTGCATTTGGTGTACAGTCAAGAAACGGCGGAGTTTCTTATCATTCTCCTGACTTGTTCTTGAAGGTCTGAGCCCTGATCTTCAGTCGATGGAACAGATACGACGTATCATGCGACCAACAGATGTTCCTGACCAAGGTCTGTTGTGTGACCTCCTTTGGTCTGATCCGGACAAGGATACAATGGGATGGGGTGAAAATGATCGAGGAGTGTCGTTCACGTTTGGAGCCGAGGTGGTGGCTAAGTTTTTACACAAACATGATTTGGATTTGATTTGCCGGGCGCATCAGGTATGTTTGTTAGTCCCTGGAATCACTTTGGGCTTGATGGTTTCGTTTATACCGCGCGCGCACACACACGAACGTGAACATTTCATAATTTCGTACTCAAGGTTGTGGAGGATGGTTACGAATTCTTTGCTAAGAGGCAGTTGGTGACGCTGTTCTCTGCACCGAACTACTGTGGCGAGTTTGACAATGCTGGGGCTATGATGAGTGTGGATGAGACACTGATGTGCTCGTTTCAGGTCAGTTGTTGTTCCTCAAGCTTTTACTTGGTGATGGTGGTGTTGTGGTGACGAGAGTTTAGTGGATTATACTGTTTTGTTTTGATGTGTTATCCAGATTCTGAAACCTGCAGACAAGAAAAAGTTTCCTTATGGTGGTTTGAACGCCGGTCGTCCTGTGACACCGCCTAGAGGTCAGGGCAACAAAAACAAGAAAAAGTGAATCAACGCGAGCGGCTGTAATCTCTCCCTTGACACTGCGAAGACTTAAATAGTAACGATGCACTCCCTTCCATCCTTCCCACTCGCCACCGTATGACAGCCATCAACATCGTCGCATAGAGCATGTCATCCACACCCCCTTATCACTCTGCAGATTCCCCTACATTTCTTTTTCCTGTTTCCAAAACCATCCTTTCCATGTCATCCCTCGTTTTCCGTCTTGTCCTTCTTTTTCCTCCTCCTTTTGTCATCTCTTGCCCGCTCTCTTACAACCTTATATCATAAACGTCGTCTTAGCCGTCTTTCTCTCTCATCGTGTGTAGCCGCCACTGCCACTCATAGTGGAAGGGAAGTGGGCCTGGGAGAGCCTTTAGGGCTCGCCTTCTTTTTCCTGTAAGTGGTGTCCCTCTCGCCCATTAATCTTGTAAATATTTGGTAGCATAGAGAGCGAAGAGGCAGGGATGCCATCATTATAATGTGGTGTTGAGGGTATCACTGAAGTAAATTACAAAAAAAAGAAAGTAGTGGAAAAACGGACGACTTGGATGGTGGGAATTTCATTGGTCACGCGTATTTTACATGTCATGTACCCCATTTTTTTTTTCTTTTCCTATCCTTATGTTTCAAAATTTGCGTTGGACCTACGATGGAGTGTAGCATAGTCGCGACCCCTTGTCAGTCCTGCAGTATGAGCAGAGGACCATGTTGCCATTTTTTTTATAACTACAAGTGCACGACCCTGTTTTTCCGCCACAATCCTGTTTGTATGATTACATTGTTTTTACTGTTGGCATGAAGTGTTTTTTTTTTGTCGTGTCGCTGTGTCGTCACTGCCACACGGGCTCTCTCTCTTCCTCTCCCCCCGAAATCCATACACCTTGTTGTCCTTTGTTGTATTAACTCGCTCGCTGACGAGTTTTTATAACTGGATCTCAAGTTAGGATATTATTTAATTTTTCCACTCTGACCTCCGATAAAGTTTTTAATGCTTTTCTCCGCAGACTAGTTTACTGGCAGTTGGTCAAAGTGGCACTGGAACCCCCACCCAGTATGTTGTTGTTTGGCACTTGGATTATTGATGTCGCTTCTAACACGACTTGTAATATGCGCTGATCGTCATGATGGGATATTGGCGGAGGACTCCAAATGGTTCCTTCTTTCCTCTCTTCCCGTAATTGGGAATGATGTCTTTCCCTTGAGGTATTCTACTTGCTTTTTTGTTTTGCTAGTGGTGCAGATATGAAATTGTTGCTGGAAAAATGTGTGATAAGTCTGCTTTTTTTGACACGTAAATCCCTACCTTATGGATATACTGTTGTATACACCCGTAGACTGAGGCTGGTAAGAAATTTCCTTTGGCAAGGCGAATGTTAACTGGTCGTCGTATTTTTTTTCATCATGCGACATACACGAAATTCACTTCTCTGAAATATATATAGTTGATGATGGGTTGGCGTAACTGGCAACGAACTTGGAATGAATTTGGCGCGATATTTTCATCTAGAAATATATATTTTTAAAAGAATGTTTGAAACATAAAATGTTGGCAGTATGAAAGACATTCTCGCGTAGTGTTGAAATGAATGTTTATTCATCACAGATGCCCCCGTCCTCACCAGGTTTGTTGTTGTCGGTGATAAATCAACTGTTGTTTCATTTTTTGTTCTTTTCTTTTCCAACGATTTTTTTTCCTCAAGGTGGGTGCCCTCTGAAATATTTGCCCGATATTATTATTGTTTGTCGAATTGCTCTTCTGCAGTTTTCATTCTTTTTCTTGAAAGCCATTTTGTCTTTCGAATGAAGTAAGGGGGGTCGGGAAATCGAATCATTGTAGGTGACGTCATCGGTAGACGCATTCGAATGAATCTTTTTATTTTTTTTTTTTATTGTTTTCGGACATAAAATGTTGGTTCTGTTGATTTGTTTTTGTAAAATTTAAGGATTGAAAATAAGCTACTGGTCAGTGATAGGCGAATATGTATACATTGTGTAAAAGGAGCAAAAGTGATTCATAGGCAGATATTAAAAAAAAAAGATTATTGTCTGTCATTTTGTGCTAATGATTTTCTTCTGTATTCGGTAGAATGTTTGCCTGAACAAATTATCAAACACCTTTTTTTGTCGTCAGCATTTACACGTTACACAGTTTGCTAATATCGTAATCTAGTGATATCAGAAAGCTTTTTATGTCATAGTGATGAAATCAGTAGTAGTGGTGATTTGAAAAAAAAATCATCGAAGGCTTGGATCATTCTTGTCGAGTTATGGATTCACGTGAATATTTGGACGTAAACTTGGTGATTGAAAAGCTTTTGAAAGGTGAGTATCCATACAGTTCAGTAATATTATATTATACTACACTTAAAGGCACCAATCAACTTTAACTGATTTCAAGGTCGTGTTTATAAATATATACAGTAAGGAGAGATTATAATCCAAATCTTTAGAACCCGTCGTTTCAGCACCTTGCTACTCTTAAGAACAACTCGTTATTTACCATGAAAAGTAGATAAATGTAAATCTGTTGTCTGGGTGAGTATTTCATTTTACTTAGACTAAAGAAGCTCATTTACTTTTCTAGGTCGAGACATGAGACCTGGGCAAATGATTCATTTGCCTGAGACCGATATTCGATCGTTGTGTCGTGCTGCTCGAGAAGTGTTTCTCAGTCAACCGATGCTTCTCGAAGTGACGGCACCGGTTATGATATTTAGTGAGTGTTATATTTCCTAAAGCCCTTTCTCTTAGTTATGGTTCATGTGTCAGGTTAAATGCTTTCAGAAATATTCCAGCTTTCAGGTTTAACCCGTAGATGGAATAGCTAAAGATGTTGGCACTTGATATTGGAAGTTATTTTTGTAGAATAAGGACTAAACGACAGTATCTGCTGTGCCATTGCTTTACAGGTGACATTCATGGTCAGTTTTACGACCTCCTGAAAGTCTTCGACTTGGTTGGATATCCTCCATATAGCAATTTTTTATTTTTGGGAGATGCCGTGGATCGAGGGAAGCAATCTTTAGAAACAATATGCTTGCTACTGGCTTACAAAATCAAGTACCCTGAAAATTTTTTTATTTTAAGAGGAAATCACGAATGTGCTAGTGTCAGCAGGATTTATGGATTCTATGACGAATGTGAGGTCACTTATAAATGAGTATTTTTCCACACCATTATCCTTAACGATATAATAGTTATTTTTCAGGTAAAAGGAGGTTTAATGTCAAACTGTGGAAAACATTCATAGACTGCTTCAATTGCTTGCCAGTGGCTGCAATTGTAGATGAGAAAATATTTTGCTGCCATGGAGGTTGTTACATTGGCTTATCGCTTCACAAGAAATTCAGTTTTCTAACAAATAACTCATGATTATTTTTAGGAATTAGTCCTCACCTTGAGTCAATGAATCAGATAAGAAATATCTATCGACCGACAGATATTCCAGAAAGTGGTCTGCTCTGCGATTTGATGTGGGCTGACCCGCATAAAGAAGTTTCACTCTGGGGAGAAAGCGATCGAGGTGTGTCTTACAGATTTGGTGTTAAAGCTATCATTAACTTTTTGGACACTCATAGTTTGGATTTAATATGCCGTGGTCATCAGGTTAGTATAATCATTATGAAAGTCTATTTCTATCCAAAAATTTGAATCACACCTAAATATCCAACACGTATTTACCTTCTAAGTTCTGCAAAGGGAACTTTGTGTTAGAAAGTTAAGTAACGCAAATACTGTTGCTTTGTTCGAGCCTTGCATTTTCATCATTCAAAATTCAAATTTTTATTTTCTTTGGGTCTTTAGGTAAGTCATTTGGGAATGTGAAATCTGCTTCAAATACCTCTAATTAAAGCTTGTGGAGAAGAAAACGACCAGAATTTCTTTCTAGGTGGTTGAAGATGGCTATGATTTTTTTGGGGGGCGGAAACTTGTGACCATATTTTCAGCTCCAAATTATTGTGGTGAATTTGATAACGCTGGAGCTGTCATGTGTGTGGACGAGACCCTCTTATGCTCTTTCAAGGTGTGTAATTATTATTCATATCCAGTTTCTTGATCCCACACTTGATTCCTGAAGGGTGTTCGCCATACCCCCTACTTAAACATTATCAGACCAGAAGGTGGAAAGTAAGAGTGTATTTATTTATTTAATCTTCATTACACTCGTATAGATCTTAAAACCAAAGACAATAAGGTTTCATTATGTTACCTTAAATCCTGAGCCACTTGACGAGGACGCTGAACAAGATGGAGATAATTTATCCACGACCACGTTAGATGGTACTCGGACTCCGTTAGATACGCCACCAGTCGCCATAACAAAGTAGCATCATCATGTTTTGTGAAAGAAAGGACTAAAAAATCTTTTTGTAATCTACTATCTTGTATTTATTACACGCCTATTTGACTTCCGACTTTCTCTTGAATGAATAGACCGTTGAAATGATTTTAAAGTTTTATCATTAAAAGGTTTAAATATCTGAAAAGGACAGCACGACCTTGTAAATATGCTCGCATTGTCAACATATCAACAAGTCCAACTCACCTCAAACGAACACAGAAGATCTTCTCTGACAATCATCATGGCTCCAGCGTTGTCGAATTCACCGCAATAGTTAGATGCTGAAAATATGGTTACTAGTCCCCTCTCAGCAAAGAATTGGTATCCATCTTCAACGACCTAAAATTATACAGTGTAGATTTTTTTTCTAGACTTTCTGTTAACGTCTCAATGGTGTGCTCATACCTGATGAGCGCGACAAATCAGTTCTAAATTGTTGTCGGACAAGAACTTTGCCACTACTTCTGGGCCAAACGTGAAAGAAACTCCTCTTTCGTTAATTCCCCAAGAACACGTGGAATCTTGTAAATCACTGCAGTCTTCATTTGACAAATCTGTGGCCTTTACCCAGACTGCTGGGGTACTTTTGGATGAATTGTATTTTTCCAAAGTATCATCTTCTGCCAAACTGAAATCGGAGGCTGTGCACTGATCTTCTACAAGATTAATTGTTGTATATTGATTTATTCGTGATTCTGCAGTTTCCCACGATGGAGGAGCGATAGGATTGGAATCCGGATCCGACCAAAGTAAGTCACACATTAAACCCTCGGCAGGGACTTCTACTGGACGAGAAATTCCTCTAATTTGATCCATGGAGCGTAAGTCTGGACTCAAGCCTTAAAATTCCAATAATAATAAATACTATTATTGAGTAAAATAATGTGATTACGAAAGTATACAAACGGTGAGAAATTGATTAGCACCTCCATGACAACAAAATATTTTATCTTCGACGATGGCTGCCACTGGAAGACAATTGAAACAGTCCACAAAAGTCTTCCAGAGTTTGACATTGAATCGTTTTTTGCCTTTTTAATATAAAATCAAAAAGTGTTAACTGTGAATTTGATAAATGAATTAATGACTATACTGGACCTTACATTCGTCATAAAAGCCATACATCCGGTTAATATCTGCAGATTCGTGATTACCTCTTAACAGGAAGAAGTTATCAGGGTACTTAACTTTATAACACAGGAGTAAACAAATGGTCTCTAAAGAATTTCGTCCACGGTCGACATAATCTCCTAAAAATAAGTAATTTGTTGCTGGTGGAAACCCACCATTCTGCAAAATTCTTAACAAGTCATGATATTGTCCGTGGACATCACCTGTAAGTATTATAAAATTTTTCATCACAAAAAAATAGTTTTTTTTTTCCAGGAACATGTTGACAGAAATTTCATATATTCAATTACCGCATATATTTATAGGAGCCTCTAACTCCAGGAGCATTGGTTGACTCAGAAAAACTTCTCGAGATTTTCGGCAAAGTGCAGTTATTTCTCCAGCTTCCAAAGATGCCATTTTTCCAGGTTGGTAACGTCCAACTATAAACCACCAAAAACTATATTCCAATATTTCTGATATCAACTGATATTATAATAACATTTCTGACAGGTTGGTTATTAAGAGCGATTACCTTGTAACAGTCTTCTAATGATGTCGCTAACGTTGAGAGAATCTTCCATTTTCTCCCGCTTTGCTCTCAACTGTCAGAGAAGACTTGCCAGCCAGAACTTAACAGACATTGCACATTACTCACAAAACCGAAACAATATGACGTCAGTACTGTATGACATATTTTCACTTACCTGGTGATCGAGTCTACTTTTGAAGTTATTTGAAATACAACAGTTTTCGCTCTACTGTGCAACTAATGCTTATCAGAGAGGTGATAACACGAGAAAAAAATATCCCGTGCGAAGTTTAAAAATCATCCACTAGCTTGTAAGGATTTCCGAACTGCTCCTAATCTTAAAATTTCAGGAAGTTACCTTGGATGGTTTTAAACAGACTGAACATTTGGGTTGGCACAGAGGTCTCAAATTTGTCTCTTGTCATGCTCACTATATCGGTGATGAAATGTTGGAATTTCTAACCCAGTTTTATTTGTGATAATGTGATTTTCTTATCATTTTATATCTTTTAGGTATGTTTGATCCTACTGACAAGTCGGTTAATAGTGCGACAGATAAATTGGATTTATGGATGACACACTCTACATATGTAATTCAAGTAAAATATTGAAATATTACTCGATTTAATATTGACTTTTGGAAGTTTGTGATGATGGAACAGCCTTCTGAAAACGTCTTGAACATCGACAGCATCATCAATCGACTACTGAATGGTAAATATGCATTTAAGTTCATGATAGCACACTTTGGTGTGTCATGTGCTTAAGGTGAGTCAACTTGCAACTTTAGAAAGAAGTTCTGTAAACAGCGGTAGACCGACATCAAAAGTGTTTTATCTTACTCAAAACGAAGTCCAAGGACTGTGCACCAAAGCGAGTCAGATCTTTCTTCAACAACCGACACTTCTTGAATTGGAGGCTCCTGTAAAGATTTTTAGTGAGTAAATTGTCCATTGGTGGCCTCAGTTGGTAATGTAGTGATGTCGTTGATCTAATGAAAGCTTATATGTGATTAGGTGATATCCATGGTCAGTATGACGATCTGTTGCGGATCTTTGACATGGCTGGTTATCCTCCAGCCAGTAACTATTTGGCACTAGGGGATTATGTTGACAGAGGATCAAAATCGCTGGAAGTAATTTGTCTGTTATTGGCCTACAAGATAAAATATCCAGAAAATGTGTTTCTGCTGAGGGGTAATCACGAATGTGCTAGTATCAACCGGATCTACGGATTTTATGATGAATGTGAGTTTTCGTTTGGTTTGTTGGTGTTTTAGGGCCCTTAAACTGCAAGGTCATTAGAGACCCGTCCACTGCGTAGTTTTAATGCAGAGACTGCACGGGTACTACACTAATGCGACGATTTTGGGGTATTAGCAGTACCCAGTTTTCCCAAGCGGCCACTGATACCAGTACTTGTTGGGGTTGCGTTGCTTAACTCCAGTGATCAGACGAGAACTGGTGTGTCCAACGCAATGCACCTCCTCCCATGAGTTTTCGTGAAACTTGAATGAAGCTCCTGGATTTCAATGACAGGTGATCAATCTTTTAGGTAAACGACGGCTTAGCATCAAAATGTGGAAGACATTTATCGAGTGTTTCCGGTGTTTGCCAATTGCAGCCATTATCGAAGATAGGATTTTTTGTGTCCATGGTGGTAAGGAGCTCCTGTACTATTTCTCTAGTCTTTGATCTCTGACAGGTGCTATTGCAGTGCTAAAATGATCGAATGGAATGTTGTATATTCAAAGGAATAAGTCCAGATTTGACCTCCATGAGGCAGATCATCGATATTCAACGTCCAACGGATATTCCTGATTATGGCATGGTCTGTGACATTCTCTGGTCTGATCCTGATAAGAGTATTTATGGTTGGGGAGAAAATGATCGTGGTGTCTCATTCACGTTTGGACCTAACGTCGTAAGAACATTTTTGGAGACGTTCGAACTTGATTTAATTTGCCGTGGTCATCAGGTAAGTCTTTTTTTTTCCTGATAAAACGAAATAAACTGATTGGTTGAATTAATCCTTTACTTGTAGGTCGTGCAAGATGGTTACGAGTTCTTTGCTAATCGAAAATTAGTAACCGTGTTTTCAGCACCCAATTATTTTAATGAATTTGACAATGCAGGCGGTATCATGACCGTCAGTGAAGACTTGTTGTGCTCATTTCAAGTAAGTTTAAATGATTTATTTATTAGTGGCTGACCTGACATTATTTAACTGTCTGACTCGTTGCTAGATCCTGAAACCTAGGATCAAGAAACGATATATTTATGCCAGTACTCAAGGATCGCGTCCTCCAAGAGAATTGTCACCGCCTCCACTGTCAGAAACCATGAATGCCAAAAGACGGCCCAGTCTGATTGCAGCTTTGTTAGGAAAATTGAAATAAATTCCTTCCTGTTCAGTAAGGCTGAAAGTGTTTGCATGTCGGAAGAAGAATTACTCATGACAGATCGATAACTGGAGCTGGTTTGGATTATTGGATTAATTTCGTGGGTTGTTATTATTATTATTTATGGAGTTAGCCAAGCAACCATAACAGGACGAACCCTTAGGAGGCTGCTCGCGGGAGATGAGGAGGAAGGTGTAGAGGACGTAGGAGAGGGGAAATTTGCAGCACCCAACGTTCTTTACCAATCACCCATGTTGATACTAACGTGGGCTTGGGCTGGTTAACTTCAGTGATCTCACGAGAACTCTCTCACGACTTGTGATCTTGTCCATCTGTACATCCGTTATCAGTGTAGAATGGCATTCAGGGATCGTGGAGGACTTACTTACCCGTTAGGTACAATAGGCACAGTGTCTAGATCTGATTAAAGACCCATGGATACTCTTTGAAATGAAACTGCTTTGAACTCTGAATAATGAAGCTCTGGTTCCATGGGCTGGCGGCAGACAACATTGCAAATTTACGCAAGTAGCGCACTTTAGCTTTCTTTCAGAGTACTGTAATTCAATTACTGTAGTAGTATGTTTGACTTTTGAGCTCATGATCATAGGTTCAAACCTGGCTCAGGCAGGCGGAACGCGAACCTCCAAGTGCGCTTTCTATCCCGGACGAGATGTAAAGTCGTGGTTCCGTGTGGTGCATACCGATGACTCCGCTGAACAGAAAAAGGGGGTTACCTTGCCCATGTATAGATCGAGCACAAAATCGTTGGACACACCAGTTCTCGTCTGATCACTGAATTTAAGCAGCGCAACCCCAGGTAGTACTGACATAGGTGGCCGCTTGGGAAAACTGGGTACTGCTAATACCCAAAAATCGTCGCATTAGTGTAGTGTCTGTGCAGTCTCTGCATCAGAACTATGCTGTGGACGGGGCTCTAATGACCTTGCAGTTTAAGGGCCCTAAAGCACCAACAAACAATGCGACTAGATGTAAAGTCGTGGCTCCGTGTGGTGCATACCAATGACTCCGCTGAACAGAAAAAAGGGTTACCTCGTCCATGTATAGGTCGAGCACAAAATTATAGCTTAAAAACTCAATTTTTTACATGGGAATACTTTCGGTAATTTAATTTTTAGTGGTCTTCAGACTAGAAGGTCCAACTTTTTTTTTTAACATGATTGTTGTATTGCAGCTATTTTTTCTAGATCTTAATTATAACCCTTCTGGTGAAGACCTCGTCAAAAATCATAAAATTATGCAAGCTTTTCCTTGTTCATTTGAGTCCTGCGATTTCATTTTCATATGTTGTAGGTAAGACTTGGAATAGTTTTTAGTTATCCAATCGGGAAGTGGTCGATTCCACTCTTCACTTGTCATTGGTTTGGTTCGAGGTTTCCAAATATCATTGGAAAGCATTGCTTTCTGCCGAGTTTTCAGTCTTGTCTTCTCACTTTCTATAACACTGGCCTAGATAGCAGTTTGAAAAGAAAACAAATGACAAGACGGTTACTCAATTAGTACTTCAAATTGTTATTTAATATCCATAAATGTATATCGTCTCACTAGTGCTTCATGATTTTTATTTGTCCTCCATTTCAGACAGTTGTCATAGTCTTTTTTCCATTGCTGACAATCTAGTATGGTTCCATGTACGAAATACTGGTGAAAATGGCCTCCGAAACCTAAGAATTATAAAATTTATGATGAAGCTAATTTTCTGAAGGTTCTCATAAGAGTATCAGTTGTTCCCAATATCTCTTTTTTTGTCTCCAAGACTATTTTCATTCATTTTCTGTGCAATCCATGTTTTTAAGTTGGATAAGACACAGACTGATTAACCCTCTACAGTGCCAAGATGAACTTGCACGGGCTGTCATCTTGAGGCACTATCCAAGGAAAACAGTCTCGCCTAAGGCAGGGTTAAAGACCATGAACTCGGAGTTTCCTAACAGAAGAATGGACAGAGGAAACTGAGTATAATAGACAGGACAGGGCAGGGCACACTGTTAAGTGGTCCATCTGTTGTTATCGTGATTTCGTGCAATACTAATTCTAGTTCACTGTAAGCCCTCCACTCTATTTTCCCCAAAGGTATTCCATTGTTAAATGGTCCTTGGCAAGAAAGACCAGTAGTATGAGTCTGTCTGTGCCCTTAGTTCCTTCAACTTATATGAATGATCCTTTCTCCCCTTATACCCAGCCAGGGACACACTTCCAGCCAGAGGTCCATTGCACCCCATCAGCAACAGTCTCGTGAAAAGACCAATGCTGTGAGATAAACGCCTCTGACTCAGTGATATAATGAAGTCCTTATTCTGCCCCGGAACTTAAGCGAGGCGACTGAAGAATCTAACTCTCATTATGCTTAACAGACACTGGAAACCTCTTGCTACTGTAATCGATTGATATTGAGGCAGAAGGTGATGTTTTACTTACAGTCGCAGTCCTTATACTCTTCTTTATAAATTTCACAAGGCCGGACCTTGAAGAAACAGATAGAGTAAATACTGATATTTATTGATAATTGTAATGGCCTCATACGATCTAGAATATCCCTGTTGCTTACTGTTATTGTGCAATAGGTCAGACACCATGCAATAAAACCAACAAAGCATTAATTTACTTGCCAAAATTTCCATTTTGATTGTATAATGCAGTGTTGGGACCAGTGCTGGATTTAGATACTGAGAGGCCCTAGTCTATTTCAATTTTGAGACGCCTTTCAAGCGCTTTTGAGGCCCTAGGCTTCAGCATAATTTGCCTAATGGTAAGTCCGGCACTGGTTAGGACACGTGGGGTAGGCCGGCATCCCCCCAACAACAAGGCCAGTATTCCTGTGGGTTTTAGACGCCTGGCTGGGGTTCAGTGGACCCGCAGATCCGACCCTGCCACGGGCGGGATAAGGGCATGATGATGATGATTAATACTTGTAATGAGAGCTACTGTATATATCGACCATGTCTTTTTGACTGATGATTTGAACATCTTTTTTTCTTGTAATTAAATCATGCATAGAAATTTGATAGATAAGAAAAGACATTTATTGATCAGCACATACAGCAAATTTGAACGACTTAATCATAACACCACGAGATTAACAGTGTAAACTTTTAAACTAGTAAGGAACGAAAAAGTAATGGAATCTAAAGCCGGAAATGAAGTAGTCAAGTTTTTAAAATGTGGCTCGTTTGTTCTTGCTTTACAGTATGTATTTCCAGACGTGTACCTGCTTCGGAGAATCAATAAGAAAATCGTAAATCCTTACCAGCCATGAATAGTTTGGAATTTCCGAATCTGCAGCCGCCATGTTAGAAAGTGTCGTCTTCTTCACTTCCGGTTAGGAAGTGCTCATCTGCTGCGCATGGCGGTAAGATGTTACTGTTCGAATTCTGAAATGAAACTTAGATTAGTTTGAGTTGATGATGTATTTACTGCCTGAAAATAAATGTAACGTGTTTGGACTAAGTGCTTTCATATGCTTCTTGTCTATAGTACAAGGTTCTGGGAAATTAGGTAGCTATTTGTTGTATGACGGAGAATTCGATAAATGGAACGTTCAGTTTGTCATTGTTTTAATTGGCGTCCATTGTCATTTGTGAAATTTCAGATTTTAGTGCACAACTCATTCCAGAAATTGCTTTTACGAAAGTGCCTACTGTTAAGGTTAGTATACGTAATTTTGGAACTCTACCATACATAGAGTTATTGATATACTGTATAATTTTACACTTCGAGTCTTAGCATCATGTGTTTTCTGCTGTTTTTGTAAATTCCACATATTTTTATTTTATTTGCAGGTGTCTCTCGCCTTGCACACATTACCCATTGATTCAGTGGTCACTGCAAATTGTAGTCTTCAATACTTGGCTAACTTTCCTTTGGACGTCGACGTTTCCCAAGATTCTCCAAATTTAGGTACCGGTAATGAATCTCGTCCGCAGTTGTGGAACTCATTTGGTTTACTTAATCAGTGAAATTGTTGTCTAATGACAATATCAGCTAATTACCAATCAAAAAATTTTTTAGAGAGTGATGATGACGAGTTAATGGTCACATTGAGTAGAAGTTTTGTAGACATTTTTGCGTCAACAACTACTGGTAGGTCGAGCGCTTACTTCGTGAGCAATTTCACTTTCGACACTGGTAAAGAACTTAATAAAACTCGTCAACAATCATCTACACATAATGATGATGATCTATGGAAGCTTACACCTTCTTATTTCACCTTCAGTGTAGGTTAACTTAATTTCAGAATTTATTATTTGTAGGAAAATGGTGAGCAATATATTTTTTTTTTGCTAAGCAGAAAATTAAAGTGCAGGATGTGATTGTGATACGTAAAGCTTTCCCAGCTTTGCATCAAGTTGAATTCCTACTGCTTCAATGTACATTGTCATTAAGAGGTGAAACATCAAATAATGTAAAATTGAATGATATCACGTCGTTACTGGTTGCTGATCTTAGTCCATCTATTGATGTGAATTGGACTGCGGCATCTGTTCAAGGAAACCAGTTTTTGGATAGGGAATATCAAAATCCAGGATATAGGGAACTTGCAAGGTGTCCCTGTGACTTAAAAAATGGTGACTGTGATATAAACTGTTGCTGCGATTTGGTAAGCAAGATTTTTTAATAGCCTTTTTTTTGTAATCATTGGCTAAATATCATATATTTGTTTTCTATTAAGGATTGTAAGCAGACAGATATCGGTCTCTTCTCCTGTATCAAGGGCTCAGCTGGTGGATTTTCCACACCTTTATTCAGTTATCATAATTGTGATCATAATGTGAAGGAAATTCAAGATTGGTTTCCTTTTCTATGCATGACCAAGCACAATACCCCTTTTCTAGGTTTAAATTATATAAACTCGCCACCCATAATTCGAGAGCAAAAAATGTTGAGATCTACATTAACTAAAGCACTAAAAAAGTCGATAGTTTGGGAAGACGATTCAACGAAACGAATGATGTCTGATAGTAGTGTCTATAAATATGGATCTCCTATTTTCACTTTTAATAGTGATACTTATGATATAGGAACTCTTTCATTGCCAGCGAGAACGTTGACTGGACAATGTATTGAGGCTGCTCCATTGCAATTTCAAATTCTTCACGATACTTCTTGTAGCGTTGTTGTGACCCCGACTTCTTGTGTTGAACAGTCTTTATTAAGCTACACGTTTTATCTGTCAGAAAATTCATCAGATTTGCAAGTGTTGTCGCGAGCTGACACGTTACAAGTGGTAAATCTCTCCGTGACTTATGTGTGTTGTTCACCTGACACCGATTGGACAGAAGACGACGTTTGGCACTTTCTACCTTCATGTGATATTAGCATCTTGAAACCCAAATATGATCCTGACTTAATGATATGTGAGAATGTGGTTCATCGTGTGGTGTACAATTTCTGGTGGAATGGTCCAGAAATTGTAAAAGTTAATGTGTCAGTATTTCTTGGAAATATCTCTCTGACTCCTCTTAAGGATCTTGGACCCATGTCTGAGTTCACTCAGAATTTTCAGACATATTTCTTTCACTTCAATCAAAATTATAATGATTCTAGCAATGGAACATTTGATATACCAGATTATGAGGAGGTGACTCTTCCAGTTGTTAGATCTGGTAATCCTGGTTACGATATTGGACGGATGCTAATCACTGGAATACCGAAAGACGACAATGGACATCGTATCTTCAATGAGAGTTTCTTTTCTTTCATGGACGTTAGTTTCAACAGTTCTTTACGCCTTATTCAGTCAGGTAAGACATTGAATTTTCTATCTTTGGCAGGTTATTAAATAATTTTAACTGTATTTAGATAATTATAAGGAAGAATGTAATAGAGTACAATAGTTCTTGCAGCAACCAGAATTTGTTGTGCATATGTGGGTACAGTTCTTCTACAGTTCATCACATAGGCAAGCTGAGTCCTGTGTGATAGGAGGGTCCCAATCAAGATGAAAGCAAAGTTTTACAGAGCAGTGGTTAGGCCAGCTATGCTATATGGATCAGAGTGTTGGGTAGTGAGGAAGAGCCGTGTTAATAGAATTCTAGTAGCCGAGATGCGACTGCTGCAGTACATGAGTGGGGTGTCAAGAGCTGATAGAGTTAGGAATGAGTTTATTAGAGGTAGCCTGCGGGTGGGGTCATCAGGGAAAAAATGAGGGAGAGTAGATTGTGATATGGAGGCATAATGAGAAAAGGGGAGGAGGAGCTCGTTAGGTCCATTATAGAAATCCCAAGTGGTTGGAAGCACCCGGGGCAGGGGGAGACCAAAGCAGACGTGGGAGCAGGTTGCCCGTAAGGATATGGTAGTGTGTGGAGTTTAATGGGGACCTGGTGGGAGATAGGCGAGAGTGGAAGGCTAGAACCCGCAGACCCGACCCTGCCACGGGCGAGATACGGGTATGATGATGTATGTGGGTACAGTTCTTGTTGGTTTCTGGTTGCAAGACAACCTATATGGCAACAGGTATTATGAGCTGAAACTGACTCACTCTTTTGTTGTAGGATTTATGGAACCTTCTCTATCAGTTTACTAAACCCACTTCGGTGGTGTAATGGTGATTAGGACTGCGTCAGTAGTTCTAGGTTCGATCCTGGACCGAGGTGGGTTGCCTTCTTTCGGTAGAGAGAGGCCCCGAGTGGTGCCTTCTTTCGGATGAGAAGTAAAACCGAGGTCCCGTGTAGTGTACGATGGCATTTGCACGTAGAAGAACACTGTCTACTATCCAATGGTAGATGAAGCAAAATTTACAGGTGTAGGAGCTCGCCCTTGTGTCCATTCAGAGGGACAAGATGGGTATTCGACCTTGCCATAGGCGGGAAAAGGATTAAGAGTTGAGTTGCTCTCTCTTAGCTTACTCTGGCCTCTTAAATTCTGATGTATAACGGTTGCTAAGAGCAGAGTGAGGTAATTCACCTAGGAACTTGACATTATGCTGGAGACAATAAGGTTTCCTGTGAGGTTTCCATCACACAATTAATACATATTTAATTAATGACTTTATTCATAAATGTTGTTGCTAGTGGATAATCGACAATAGATTGTTATGAAGAAAGTACATATGATAACAATGAGCAATCCAAGCCTCGAAGGGGTTAAGAAGGGATGGTGTGATTACAATGATGAAAGACAAAAGAAAAAAGAAAGTTTTTCAGAGGACAACAAGTAAACAACGACATATTATTGCGTAATTATAAAAAAACACCTTGACACATCATCCTAACTAATCTTTTGATCCGTTCTTATTGGAATTATGGGAGGAGGTTGAGCATTATAATGAAATATAGAGCATTGAAAGGGTTTGAAGCACATTACAAGTGTATTAAGAAATGCCACATACAGTATATGAGTGCGATATTAAAAATTATACTTTGGGTATAATGTCCGAATGAGTGAGGAGAAAGAGAGAAAACAGCCTCAAAACAAAAGCAATTTTCACAGATTAGCCTTGATATGTTACTACTGAGAATTAACCAAATAAGAAAACCTGAAAATATGTGAACAGGTAACCAATATAAGGACTAACGAAGAAGGAATGGAAGAAAGCCAGTAACGGCAAGCCTTTTAGTAAGGTCATCGACGAGGATGAGGACGTCGACGATGATGAGGAGGATGATGATGATGACGATGTCATTGGACAAGTCATGTGAGTCGGCAATATTTCGGAGATTGGACGACCTCTAAAATCTTTTGGTTCCTGACATTGTATCTTTTCAACGACTCTCAAAATCTTACTGTCGTGCTTCTGCATCCACTCTCGAAACCAACGAAGATCGCAGTTGCAGATCAAAGGGTTACCTGAAGAGGAAGAAAAAAAAAAAGATATAAATTGACATTTAGATCGATACAGGTGATATTGCCGATGATGTGGGAAGGCTTGAGGAGTCCAAAGAGGATGCACAAAGGGGCCTGCAAGACATTAAAACAGCAATGGAAGGAGAGGGCCTTAAGGTGAACATGAAGAAGACTGAGTACCTAGCTTTCAATTTCAGGGGCAAGATTAGTTGCGGGGGAGAGGGGGTTCCAGGGGTGAAAGAGTTTCACTATCTAGGATCAGTTCTCCAGAACACTGGGGAAATAGATTCCAACGTTACCTATAAGATTAAGGCAGGATGACTGAAGTGGAGACAGGCAAGTGGGGTCCTGTGTGACCGCCGGGTCCCAATAAAGTTGAAGGGCAAAGTCTACAAAACTGTCGTTAGGCCCGCTGTGTTGTATGGCTGAGAGTGTTGGGCAGTTAGGAAGAACCATGAAAGGCAAATGCAAGTGGCTGAGATGCGAATGCTGCGCTACATGTGCGGGGTGGCACGATCCGACAGAATTAGAAACGATTACGTTAGAGGTAGTTTGGGGGTGGGAGACATTGCAGAAAAGATGAGAGAAAAGCGTCTGAGGTGGTATGGGCATGTGATGAAGAGGGGAGAGGAGCTTATTAGGTTCATTGTGGGACTGCAAGTATTTGGGGGCACGAGAGGTAGAGGAAGACTGAAACGGATGTGGGAGGTGGTGGAGGACAGGCGATAAGGACTTGGTGGAGGACAGGCGGGAGTGGAGGATTAGAACCCGCAGACCCGACCCTGCCTCAGGCGGGAGAAGGGTGCGATGATGATGATCTATACAGGTGATAAGTAGACAGGCACTGATGATGATCTAACCCTACCGTAAACGTCCAGAGTCGTAAGAGTGTCCAAAACTGGCTCAAAAGTTTCTTGAAGAATGTTTTGCAATTTGTTATTATGCAAATGTAACCACAAAAGGACGTGAAGATTGTAAAAAGCACCTTGTGGGATACGGCTGATGCTAAAAGAGTTTTGGAAAACAAGAAAGATGGAGAATATGTTTACCTGAGATCTCACATTTCATACAAGATATTGTGAATGAAGGAATAATAAATAACCGACAAGATACCTGTTGTTCTGCAAGCCCAAGAATTTTAATTGGCCACCAATATCCTCGAAAGCATCTTCTGGAAGGAACGATATGTTGTTGCTATGCAAATCGAGCTGTCTTAGTTTTATTAATTTTTTGAATGATTGAGATGGAAAAATATTTAGTCGGTTGCCTCCCAACATCAACCACTGCAACGTATCTGCAAGAATCCAATGAAGAATGGTAATGTGTGTGCTCAAATGTCAGCCTCCTAGTTGCGGTAGGTAGGTAGGTAGGTAGTGTGTTACCTTCAACTCCAAGAAAGGTATCTCTATCGATTACACCAATGACATTGTTTCCCAGATCCAGTGAATTCAACACGTGAAGATAACCGAAAGTTTCTCGTTTCAATTCTGAAATGCGATTGTAGGCCAAATTGATGTTGTCTAATTTTGCAAGTCCTTGAAAATCATTTTTTGAAATCTGTTCGATATTATTTTCTTGCATTTCTAGAGCTTCAAGGTTGTTAAGCATCTTAAAGGCGTGGATTGGAAAGGTATTGAAATGGTTGTTACCCAGGTTGATCCTTGTCAGAGTCTTAGATGCTCCACTAAGAGCACTCTCATCTAATCCATTAATTCCGTTGCCATACAGATTAAGTCCGAGCAGGTTGTTCAGCCCGTCCAATGCACCGGCGTGGATGAAAGTTATGTTATTATGACTGACTTTCAAATGGAGTAAATTTCTTAAGGATTTCAATGCTGGATGAGGTATTTTCTTTAACCTATTCTGTGACAAATCCAGAGACTCCAAATGGTCGTCCAAGCCATGGAAAGCTCTTTCACCAACAGAACTTAGGTTGCTGTAGATGACAGTCAAGTGCTTTACGATTAGATTTTCAAAGAAATTATCTGGCAGCGTTGGAACATTGGAATTTCGCAATCTCAAATAAAATAGGGTTTGGTTGTACTTCTTGAGTTGGTTAAGGCTGTTATTGATAGCCTCCAGTCTGAGGAATTCACATGTAATGTCCAGGCCTCTTTGCTTTTCACTACAGGCACATTGAAAACTATGGTCATCGCGGCTTGGACATACATAAAATGTCTGTGAGTTGCAAGGTCTCGTCAGCGACGCGGCTGTGAAGATGGTCAACAAGAATGTGATCACTATTCTTTGTCTGGCCCAAGGCCTCCTTGAGTCTTTTTGTAATTCCTCTTCAGATCTTGACATGTTAACTGTTGGCCATTTAGTTCACACCTGAAAAGAAAGGGAGAAAAACAAGGGTGAGTTGTACATGTTACATATACCAGGCTCGGTGGTGCAGAACTAACGTGCTCTAGAACTACGTTAGTGATTTCAGGATCGGTATAAGATAGAGATGACGAATTCTTTCGAGCAAGAGGCGCACCAGTGTGCCTGTCGTGGAATTGGAAGTAAAGCCGTGGCCCGTGTTGTGTGAACGAACCCGTAAAGAACTCGTGCAGAAGTCTGTGAAAGAAAAACCGCCCCAACGAAGACAATAGGCGATTGCAGCATTTGGTTGGTAGCCGGCTGCGTAAACATACTGTTCCAACCCTGCCAGAGGTGGGAAAAGGGTTCGTAGCCAAGTTGCATTGGACGGTGCAGCCAAATTGCATTGGACACACCAGTTCCCGTGAGATCACTGAAGTTAAGCAGCGCAAGCCCACGTCAATACCAACATGGGTGGTTAGTAATGAACGTTGGGTGCTGCAAATTTCCTCTCTCCTTCGTCCTCTTCACCTACCTCCTCATCTCCCGCGGGCAGCCTCCTAAGGGTTCATCCTGTTATGGCTGCTTGGCTTACTCCCCAACCCAAGAAACTATTCCAGCAATTCCAGTAACTTATGTGCAGCATTTGGTTTGCAACTTGTAAAGGTGTTGACACCTGTAGCTGCCTCAACTCCAGACTATTGGAAAGGCTTGCTGCTGTTTTTTTCTAACGGTGCAGTGACTCATACTGTTGCAGCGTTGGCTTAATGATTCCCGTACTCGATTAGGGCCCCGTCCACTGCGTAGTTCTACTGAAGAGTCTACACAGACACTACGCTTTTGCGACGATTTTTGGGTATTAGCAGTACCCAGTGTTCAAAAGCGGTCACCCATGCTAGTACTAGCTGGGGTTGCGTTGCTTAACTTCAGTGATCAGATGAGAAGAGTTCCATCCTGCCTTTGGCAAATGGCTTCTCTGAGACTAGAGGGACATTAAGTCGGCAGGTGACCATCAGTATGTTTTTAGTATACCAACAGAGCCCCATCATAGACGAAAAAAAAAGGGATTAAAAATGATTGTGACTTGGTAGTACAACAATTGCACTGTATGTGTGCAGGGTAGCGCGTTGCCATAGATATCTTGAATCTCGCTACATTAATCAGATTCCCAGGTGAGATAGTGAAAGGTCCCTCCCACTCCAGGATGGTTTTTGTGGTTGTTGTCACTAATTACGAACTTGCAGATGTTAAATAAATAAACTTCCTCCTGTAGGGGCTTTAAAGTGAATGGGACCAGTGCCCACAGGTAATGATTAGTGCCTGGGGAAGGAAAGGGGTCCTCTCGTATCAGCCCTGTCAATTAATGTACATCCTAGTAGTAAGTGGTTCGTAAATAATATTACGTGCATATAATTTATCGTGTTGTTAAAACACCTGCAATATTTGCTGATATCAATTGGAAGTTAGTGGCGGCGGCATAATAAGCAACCAAAAAAATAGTAGTGCAGTATTTTAGGAGAGGGGGGAAGGTATGCGGTGGAATTGAACTCAGCATCCTATGATTAATTGACAAGGTCCACTTTAACATTTATTATCTATCTAACCTACGTAATTTATTATGATGAATGACCAATGGGCATCGGTTACATTTTTTTTCTTGAATGTCGGCACATTAATTAATAGTATGTGGTCATTTTTGACTCTTAATTTACGTTGGTGCTTTTTCACCTAGAATAATTTAATGGACGGCCGAACTGACCAACGGAAATCAAATTAGTAGACTAGCTAAAAGAGTAAGGTTTTCTCCTCTGTCCCAAATAACAACCATGTTGAAGTGCCTCAATGACAAACAAAAAACGGGCTTAGTAAATTAAATCGATTTGTTGAAATGTTTGTATATCATATTTCGTTTTTTTATTTCTGCATGGATTATGATGCGACAAGTGTTCCCTTCCAGTCTTCGGACCTCTACCTGAAGCCGTTCAGCACCTGCAAGCCCGACGTTCTAAAGCAGGGTTTCCCAACGAGGTCGGTATCGACCCCCTGGGGGTCAATTTTAAAGGGGGACATTTATTTGAATGCATTGTTCGTTACTTCCTTTGAAGATCAACAAGCAGCTCTTAATCCATTCCCCACCTATGGTAGGGTGGGGTACCTATCTTCTCCCTCTGAATGGACACAAGGGTGATATATTGGACAGTGTTTTCCCCAGGCAGTTGCCGCCAAAACTGCAACCCAATACTTGTATAGCGTTAGCCTTTGGTTCATTGGGGTACTCAGTCGAACTCCTACACCTGGGTGGGAGCGGCGAGTTGCGTTGGACACACCAGTTCTCGTCAGATCACTGAAGTTAAGCAACGCAAGCCCAGTTAGTACTGACATGGGTGGTCACTCGGGAAAGCTGGGTACTGCTAATACCCAATAATCGTCGCATTAGTGTAGTGTCTGTGCAGTCTATGCATTAGAACTATGCAGTGGACGGGTCTCTAATGACCTTGTAGTTGACGGGACCTTAAACACCAACAAACGAACAAACAACTACACCTGGGAATTTCACCTCATCTACCCATTGCATAATAGAGGGTTCTTTTATGTGCAAAT
>JAAFCE010005724.1:16327509-16364376 GCA_013389805.1 Trigoniulus corallinus | reverse complement strand
TTAACTTCAGTGATCAGACGAGAACTGGTGTGTCCAACGCAATAAGCTGCTCCCGTGTACCTACTCCTTCAACTTAGCTCGTGCGGTGCAGTGGTCTTCTGGGAGTTTAAGTCGTTATGATTGTTTTTTTTTTACTCTGATGATGGAAAGAGCTGATGTGCACTTTGTGGGATATCACCTGGCCGTCTAGGAACACGTTCAGCACCCAAACCAGCAATATCCTGGAACTGACTTTGGTACCTCGAAAAGATTGAATTTGAGCTGATAGGTTTACATAGGAAGCACATGGCTCCTTGTCTTCTTGCAAGGTCTTGGAAACATGGTGAAGTAAGTACCTTAGATGTCACTCCAATGATGATGGAGATACTCTTGAGTAGTTGGTGGTATTAGTTGTGAAAGAACTCATGCCCGTTATGTTGATTTCCGGCTTAAAACATTTCCTCCATTTATGCAATTGCTGGTTTGAAGGGAAATTGAAAGAGTGGCAGAAAGTGAAGAGAGCGAGAAATGGGGATGGAAATATTTAGAGTAGACTCACCATTATGCTGCAGAATTTGACACATGAGTGTTCTTCTTCTCACTGCAGTCATTTCGGTTTGGTTGGAAGTTAACTTGTTTCAGCTTGGTCATTTTACTTAAAAGTGAATGTATCGAAATTCGTAAACTAACAGTATGGTACACTTTACTTTCAGTCAGTAAATTATTTATGATGTCTTACTTAGGACCTCTAAGAATCAAGACCAATTTGATTGCAGCGTTGTTATTTTTTTTTTATCCTAAATCCTCATTGTTAGAGGATGATCACATTATTTCAATATAGGGGCTGCTGTTTTAAAAGATACCAATGAACATTTTCTGTCTGTCCTACTATTACTAGAGAGGAATGTTTGGTGTCCAAACCTTGGGCTGATAAATGTACGATAGACTCCAGACACTTGTATAATCGATAACCTGTAGCGTTAAACATCATCATCGTGTAGAAATTGTTTCCGAAACTGTGATAAAGAGTTTGTTAAATTGTTCAATGCAGTATTTTGTTGGAATAATTGTGCAATGTCAGACCTCTTTAGTAATAATTCCGAGAGATTTCTTTCGTCTTCAGGGTTGCATATTCTCGCAATTTAGATTTACTGACAGAGCCGTAGCATTGGGACAAATGCCAAAGGTTGCGAGGGGTGCTCCAGCGGCTATATTGCGTTAGACATACCAGTTCTTGTCTGATCGCTGAAGTGAAGCAACACAACCCCAGCTACAACTAGCATGGGGTGTCCGTTTCGGGAAACTCTAGGTACGTGGGGTCTATCGTCGCCCCCAGCCCATTAATTTACTGCATTACTGGGTTAGTTTTGTGGGTTGGGGAGTAAGCCAGGCAGCCATAACAGGATGAACCCTTAGGAGGCTGCCCGCGGTAGATGAGGAGGAAGGTGAAAGGACAAAGGAGAGGATTAATTTGCAACACCCAACGTTCTTTATCAACCACCCTTGTTGGTATTGACGTGGGCTTGCGCTGCTTAGCTTCAGTGATCTCACGGGAAATGGTGTGTCCAACGCAACTTGGCTGCAGTTCTGAATTGTCCAGAGCGCTCCTCATACCTTTGACATTTGTCCCATTGTTTGTTGGTGTTTAAAGTCCCATCAACTACAAGGTCATTAGAGACCCGTCCACTGCATAGTTCTAATGCATAGACTGCACAGATACTACACTAATGCGACGATTATTGGGTATTAGCAGTACCCAGCTTTCCCTAGCGACCACCCATGTCAGTACTAACTGGGCTTGCGTGACATTTATCCCATTGCTACGTCTCTGCAACAGGGCGCCTTGAGAAAGCCATCATTTAGAAAAGGTCCCACCAATCAGAGAAGTTTGGATACCCCTGGACTATGAACATTTTAAATGACCTGTGCAGCCAATTTGCGTTGGACACACCAGTTCCCGTGAGATCACTGAAGTTAAGCAGCGCATGTCCACGTCAATACCAACATGGGTGGTTGGTAAAGAACGTTGGGTGCTGCAAATTACCCCTCTCCTTCGTCCTTACACCTATCTCCTCATCTCCCGCGAGCAGCCTCCGAAGGGTTCGTCCTGTTATGGCTGCCTGGCTTACTCCCCAACCCTTGAAACTAATCCAGTAATCCATAGACTGTATGGCATGGAAGTACCTCTGAAACTTGCCGCCTAGGTTTGCCTGCCACGTGAGCCACCTGTGCTGGATACTGTTAATATCCAAAATCGTCCTAACGGCGTTGTCCCTGTGCAGACTCATTGTAGTTAAAGGGCCTTAAACCACAGAGACGTAGCAACGCTTTGGCAATGGGACAAATGCCAAGGGGCGAGGAGCAAGAGGCGCGGAGCGCTGTGCAGTGGAGTGCTGACTTAGGGGCGTAATAGTGGATATTTGCCAAGGGCGCCAAAAACATTGCTATGTCTCTGCTAAAACACCAACGAAAGAAAACAAAAAAAGGGAACCCGAAGGTTCCTAAGATTTGGGAACCCCTGCGGTAGTAGATATTTGCCAAGACGCCAAAAAACATTGCTACTTCTGTCTTTTTACAGGATTCATTCCAGCCTTGGTGTGTAGTTTTTTGCAGTTGACGTCATAAAAACATGGTCGCATGGAACGTTTGTCGAACATCCGCGCATGAGCATGATAAAGACGCGGGCTAATGCTTGCCTGGCGTATTTAACATTACGCGTACATAGCTACCTAGTATGGATAGAGTTGAGTACAGGTTCGATTCTAACGTTGAAAAGAATTTCTGAATCGTTATTAAGCACTACTGAAAATGATGAAATTGTTAATTTTCCTGTTGATAACATAGTTCAGTTGCATGTCAGAAGACAATAATTGTTGGCGTCTTGGCAAATCTCGGCCAGAGTCAAACCGGGGTACTTTGAATTCAGCAGACAACGCTGGGCTCCCATATTATGGTAATGAAACTCAGCACGTGCCGTTCAAAGAAAGCCAGCACGTGCTGAGTTTCTTTGAATGCCTGCTCGCACGAGAGAGAAATGCAAAAGAACAAATAAAAACATGGCTGCTAGCTCGTTTTAAATTAGATTTCTCAGTGCTTTAAATGTATCAAAAAATGGATGGATACTTTTCGGACTCCCGTAAATAGTTTAGAAGCGGTGACATGCATCATGCTACTACTGTCATGCTAGAAAGTCATCTCGTAAATATATGATTTATTTATTCATTTGCTGTTCTCTATGAAGTTAAAAAAAGAGAATGAAATATTGGATTGCCATAAAAAAAGGTGGGGAGGATGATGTTAGTCCCTTTTCGTGTTTCGATTCCTCCCATCTTTGTTTTTTTTTCGTTATTCACAACATGAAAAATTAAAGCATGATATTGTTTACTTGAAAGCTATAGTTGCATGTTTGGTGCGACTGAGGAGGAGGGGAGTGACAACAAAATATCTTTTTGAAATTTCCAATTCCACCCTCACTTTGGAATTTTGTCTGCAGCTTTCACTTGTCCAAGAGTTGTCAGACATGACTTAAAGAGTAAAAAAAAATAAGAAGAGATGCTAAAATTACTCGAAGTCTGAAAGAAAATATTGCTTTATTCGACTTATGGAGGACGTTCAACTTTAAGGGATGTTTCTTCATCCCAATTTCAACCTTTTTTTAGAGATATTCTTACTGTATAGAGTCTTAAAATAGTTGGCTTTGTTGTTGTTTATTATGTTAGGCACTCTTGCCTTCGTTAAGGGCACGTAAATGAGAAATGATGTTTTAACGACTCTCCTGATGTGACATTGCACATAAATTGGCCTTTCACTTTGGTGTAGGCCGTTTACGTAGTTTGCCTGTCCCGCCTGCAGTCGTGCATCCTGTCATTTTTAGGGAGACGTTTTTTTTTTGTACTTGCAGACCGAGCCATCACGTGGCTGCATGATAGGACAAGGCAAGGATTCAAATTTTAGATTCTATTGCAAGCACTTTTTAGAAATGTATATAAATGACTTTCTTACCTTCTTTACATGAAGCTGACAGGGTCTCCCCTTTTCTCTATTATTTGTAGAGTTTAGGTTTTAATTGACGTTTGCACACTATTAGTATTATTTTAGTGAATGTTGCAGCCGACCTCGATACCAGTTTCCTGCTAAAATATCCCCCTTGCAAAAATTGCAGGTCTTGACTGTTAAGGCAACACTTGCACAGGAGAATAATAACAACGAACTGCTCTTCAAAATGTAGTTAGTTCTCCGTTAGGCAGACCTTTGTTGACATCGATCAGCACAGTTATAGTAGTGGCAGTAGCAGCAACGACTCTGCTTAGATATTTTTCTTAAGTGTTTGTCATATAGCTTTCTAAATTCCCATTTTCAACTCATTCAGCGAAGGAAGCCGATTGGCATCCGACATCATCACTATCATCATCATCATCACCATCATCTCATCATCCCATATTCCAACCACTTGGTACTCAACTGGATTGCAAGATGCTCTTTGCAGCATCCGCGTCTCCGTGGTTGCCGTGGCGAAGAAAGATTCTGGCTTTTCTGTCGACTTGTACCACGGATACTCAAAGCGCTCCACACTCAGGATCAAGTTATTTCTGGGGCGTAGTTCATTTGGACTGAAAAGGGGAAGGGACCAACCTGACAAAGTCTCATCGATCGGAACTCTGCTCTTCCTTTCTAGGTTTTCAAATGCTTAAATAATCATCTCGCGCTCTTATTCTCGTTCCTCTGAAACAATTTTATAGTTCTTCGGATGTTAACTTTTTATTCTCTCTCTCTATTTGGGTATATTGCTGTCATGCGTGTATATATGTCACCGTTCAGCATTGTTTGATAATGCCCTCTTCAAAACCAAGTAATTTCAAAATTATATTGAGTCCACTTTTAGGTTCCGTTTTCACAAATCTCTAGCAGCATACAAAATACTTTTGTAGGGAAAAGGGACTTGAGTGCTTTAATGAAGGTTTTTTGGAAATGTCAAGTAAAATTGTTGGCATCTTCGTTTATAAATGCTTACTAGATGATGATAATAATGTTAATTAAAAAGATTTTTTTTTTGAGGTTCCAGCAAGGAAGAAATTGACTTTCAACTAAGGATCGGTTCAGAAGCTTTTGGATGCTTCTTAGCTTGTAAACTGGATGGATTGTTGGTTTTTTTTTAATAGATAGGACGGTACTAACTTGGGTTGCGTTGGGAGCGGCTTATTGCGTTGGACACAGCAGTTCTCCTCTGATCACTGATGTTAAGCAACGCAACCCCAGTTAGAACTGACATGAGTGACCGCTTGGGGAAACTGGGTACTACTAATACCGAATAATCGTCTCATTAGTGTAGTGTAGTGTCTGTGCAGTCTCTGCGTTAGAACTACACAGTGGACGGGGCTCTAATGACCTAATGACTCTAATGGCCCTAAAACACCAACAAACCAAAAAATTGGGTTGCGTTGCTTAACTTTAGTGATCTGACGACAACTGGTGTGTCCAACCCAATTCAGCCGCTGGTAGAAAGGATCCTGGACACATTTCGCTAATTTTGAAATCACAAATGATAATGATAATATTATCAATTTAACTTTATGTGCTAAAATACTGTATCATCAATACTCAAGACTCATTCGTGGAGGATGGACGACCACTATTGACTATCGTGTCATATTATACACGAGTTACGTGTTCAGGGTTCTATCGTAAGGCCACCGTCTTCCCACTTCCAACATTGGCAATGGTTTATTTTTCCACCCTGGACATAAAGCATGCAAGGGTCGAACTTTTAGTGTATTTTAGCACTCCCAATACTAATAGGAACACATCTTGTATTACAATTTTAATAATTATAAATTTTTTTTTAGGTCGCCATGGTGATTGTAGCTCTACGGGTGGCCCTATTTTGTTTGGAGTGAACGGCTATTCAGGGTGCAAGGTGCAACTGCCTGAAGGAGCTAGAAACAGCTGTTTAACCTTGAAGTAAGTGGCGTCCAATTTTAAAAATTGAAACTTATTTTCTAACTTGAGCTAAAACTGAAAAAGTACACTAGGATCTGACTATGAGGTGTTTCCTGAATGACAGTGTCCAATGTCTGTCAGAGAATTGCTTCTTGATAACTTTGTCATGTTTCTAAATTTGTAATCTAAGACTAAACTTATTTTATTAGAGAAGCAGTGCTGGGAACTCTTTGTCGTTTGCTTCCATCGAGTTACGTAAGCAAAGGAGGGAATCCGCAAAGTACTAATTTAGAAGATTTTATACCCATCATTCGGTAACATTTCTAGTTTTTTTTATCAATTAGTATTTCCATCAAAGAAATTCAAAAATCAATTTCCCACCGCCTTCCATTTACTCTCGTTTAGGGAGGACTATTGCCTTAAACTTGGTGATTTGCACGTGAAAGATGATACAACAATAGATCTTTGCACCAATGTTCCAACTCATTTGGAAATGATGGTATTTCATTCGGTTTCTGGTTATTTCAACGGATTTCCATTTCACCGCATAACTGGCATGAGAACTAGGTAAGAGGAAGTACTGATTTCTGAATGTCGAAAGACTTTCTGGTTTATAGCGCACTTGGTTTTTTTCTTTAATGTAAGGCACATCAACACTACCTGGCCTAGATGTCGAAGTCCAAATAGTGAGGGAACGAATGGTGGATGTTGGGATCCAGAATCATCTAATAATAGATCTTTGTCCATCTTCGTTACAAGTTCGATAGACTTCGTAGAGACTCCACCCGACCTGAACCCAAGTACCAAAAAGTAATTTCAACATCTTTGAACATTGTTTATTTAATGAACAACAACATCAATTTTTAGGTTGTTTCTTGCAGATTCTGGTTGATTCAGAATTCTGCACCGTGCTACAGAGATTCTTGTTGGAGTGAAATAGCATATCCATTCGTTGTTGCTCAAGAAGGAGATACTAAGTCATATGTTACCAAGTGGGGTTTAGTTCTCATTGTACTTGGTGTTATAGTTCTTTGCTTAACAAAACCATTTTGGTGAGGACGTTACCTGACTGCTCAAGGTAAGGATACTTTTTGGTGGATTCAGCTGTTTCTTTTACTTGCTAAGGTAGCAATGTGAAGGGAGGAAACTTAACACTGGAGATTTTTCAGTCACCAGGTCTTTACCCTGAAGAAATGAAGTCACGGGTTCACAGCATGAGGAACGGAGTCATGGAACAACAACAACCTTTCCTTCTTTGATGAAAGATGTAATCAGGATTTTTAAGCCGCCAGTCTTGTCTTGGATGAAACTAACCATCAAGAAGTCAGTAAAGTCAGTATCGTCCTGGATGGTGTGAGAGGAAACATTCATATAATTCGTTAAAAAAAGTACATTGATGTTTAATTTTAAAAAAATTTGTTGTTGGCAAAGTTCATGTTGGTGCCAGGGTAGCCAGGGTTTGATCCTGCATGTCCAGTGTGACGATTTTTAAGTTAATGGTATCACTAGACAATGTGACAGGAATGCCATCGCTTATAGGAGTAAGGGTAACCATTCCTTCAGGATTTATCTCTTGCACTGCTGTGATAGTTGTGGAGACTCCAGGTTCAATGTTGTCAGAGCCAGTCAAAAGTCGTAATGTGTTGGTATCTAATTGAAAACACTGTGGTGTGTCGTCCTCCGTCTCTGATGATAAAGACGCAAACAATTCCATGTTTTGAATTTGGTTTTGAGAAGTTTTAAGTTTCTTTGTTGCTCGACGTCTCCCTCTGACAACTATAGGATTGGTGTTGGTTGCGTTGTTGTGCTGGGGATTGAAATCTGATGCTACTGTCACTACTTCATCCATTGCTGTAGAAAGCGTAGAAGTGTCCAAGATTGGCAAAGTGACATCTAAGGTGGTGGAAATTTCTGACGTAGGCGACTGTGTCCCTGACACATCTCGAATAATGGTATCGGATATAACATCTCCTACCTGATTGTCGACAGGGAGTAGAGTTTGCAAATTAAAAGTTGCAGATTCTAAAGTCATTAACTCAGTGGTCGGCGGGGTGGTGATAGTAGTAGTACTTGTTGTTGTTGCGGTGTTAGTCATGACAAGACTTGACAGAACCTCTTGCAACAAACTAGGATTTTCTTCGTCTTCTTCTCCTCCTCCTCCTCGTCCTCCTTCGGTGTTTTTGAGCAAGTTTTCTTTATACCGTCTTAATTGTTCTTCGAAGTCAGCTTCTTGCTTGAAGCATTTGACCCATCTCTGCAGTGTCCTTACACTGGGCAGATAGAACACCTTACTACACAAACGGTATGCTTCAGAACTGGTCAGACTTAGTATAAGAGCAAAAAATTTGTCTTCTCTTGTCCACCGTTTACCATGAGTCTTCTTGCAGGCTACTCTCATCTGATTGGCAAAGAAATTCAGTGATACACCTGACATATATTTGGAAGCCAACTGAACCACGTCGTCCACACTATCACATGTCTTAACTTTGTTTTTCAGGGCTTGAACCTGTTTCTTAAGACGCCAAATTTTGATTCTTTGGCGATTAATTAGTTGCTTGGATTTGATGCGACGTAACTGTTGGGGTGTCAACACAACTGATGCTAACCTCTTCCGCCCTTTTGATGGTAGAACTTTGATGACATCTGAGGCGCTACTGGTGACTAGTCGTTCACTACATTCGTCACCAATAGCTGATGCCTGCTCAAGTTCTGTGGATGACTGAGTTTTGGACAATGTGCCATTTTGTGGTGTAGCTTTAGCAACTTTCATCTGGGCAAGCATCAAGACTTATTAGAAATGACACGAAAGAAGTTAGCTTATTAGTGGTGGTAGTTCAAATAATTGGTACGGTACAAGTTGTAAACTAAGGTGTTATTTTTTGTTGTTGTCATACCTGGGACTGACGTGTAATCCTCTTCAATGGCGGGGTCGGGAGATGGCGGAAACAGGGGACATCCTCGAGCTTTCTCTTCTGCAATGGATAATGGAGGATCCGACACGTTGAAAATAGTGGGAATTGCATTCCACACTAGTTTATTTTTAGCCGTTGCATTCATAAATTGACTGTCCTCAAAGTGGTCAGCACAGAACACGAAATTGCGGTACAGTACCTCTGGATCCTTCTCATTCAATTCAGTTCTCCGTGAATTTTCGATCCATTTTTTGCATCTAGAAGAGGGGGAAGAAAAAAAACTCCGTAACGTTAGCAGCATGCATGCGGAACAAGAAAATGTGTCCTTAGGTGCTTGTTGCTATGGCAACAGGCAATTATAGGCCTGCGAATTTTAGTACCCAGTTACTGAGGCTTTGCAGTGGAATATTGCAGACAATTTGTCTTGATATAACATTGTGCTTTAGTCGCATTCATTCAGGCCCCACTACATTAGGCCTTACCAGCTTTAAAGGCCATTTAGTGGCGCCAGGGTGGCGGACGGGGGGCTGATTGCTACACGTGGGAATTTGGTTGATCTTCACATCCATTTTCCGTACAGAAAGGGTGCACTATAAGAACTAGTTTAATTTGCCGTTCGACCCAAAAGACAGGCTCACTTGGGACAGGATTCATAGATGAATTGGCATCTGATCAGGACGTAAGCCAGCAAATTGCGAGGCTGTCTTAGATAAATTATATTCAAAGAATCAGGATCAGTCTGGAAGTAGGCTATCGTTGAAGAGCCCACGACTCGAGCCGTCTGCACACCAGGCGACGCTCAACCCATCATTCCATCATGCAGAAAGGCAAACGTTGGATATCCTTCAACGACTTATGAAAAAGACAGGGTCAGGTGCCGATTTGACCCGTTAGTACCCGGAAACACATGGCCGGACAGTGTTTCTACCTAGCCGGCTGTCGACCTAGTATTCAACCACTGTTTATATAATGTCGACCCATCTTTTTTTGGGAGCCTTAAAGACAGGGGTTGGGACATGAATTCGTCATTTTCTTCTTTAACTCTTGTCGCCTGCCTATGGGGAGCGGCGAGTTGCGTTGGACACACCAGTTGTCGTCTTATCACTGAAGTTAAGCAACGCAAGCCCAGTTAGTACTGATATGGGTAGTCGCTCGGGAAAGCTGGGTACTGCTAATACCCAATAATCGTCGCATTAGTGTAGTGTCTGTGCAGTATACGCATTAGAACTATACAGTGGACGGGTCTCTAATGACCTCGTAGTTGACGGGACCTTAAACTCCAACAAACAAACAACAAAGCCTGCCTATGGCAGGTTGGGTATCCATGGCTGCGGAATTTTTAAGCAGATACAGAGATGTGTTGTTTGTTGGTGTTTTAGGGCCCTTCAACTACAAGGCCATTAGAGCCCCGTATAGAGATGTGGAAAGTGGGAGATAGAGACGGACAGGATAGAAAGGGAAAGGATGACATCAGGATAATGGTTCTACAGCGTTGGATGGCGGCCGATGTAGTGTCAGAATTGTGGGCAGAAATTCTAGATGTCACCCTCTCAGTTGTTATTTGTTGGTGTTTTAGGGCCCTTCAACTACAAAGGTTATTAGAGCTCCGTCCACAGCATAGTTCTTATGCAGAGACTGCACAGGCACTATACACTAATGCGACGATTTTTGGGTATTAGTAGTACCTAGTTTTCCCAAGCGGCCACCCATGTCAGTACTAGCTGGGGTTGCGTTGCTTAACTTCAGTGATCAGACGAGAAGTGGTGTGTCCAACGCAATTCACCGCTCCTCACCCTCTCAGCAACGGTGGCTAAGGACATTTGTGATGGCTGAAGGATGGACAAATCACAAGTGCAGGGCGGTGTTGTTTTAAAGTGGCGAGTGAAAGGGTGAGTGCACTTTGGACAAGAGGCTGTTTCATAACTGGTTGCCTGACCACATTGAATATTTAAGAGCGTTATTTTAGCGAGGCGGTGCTCAAATGCAGGTTGTAAGCATTTTATTGTAATTAGGTCACCCCCCCCATCCCCCTTCATTAACAATTGCATAATTGTTGCATAACTGATAGTACACTTGTACACTCCCAGAGGTTTTGATAATGCGCCTAAAGTGATTTTTGTTAATGTTTTATAGGGAATTGTGTAATATTACTACCGCACTAGAGCAGGCTGAACAAGCAGACAAGGGTGTGCACCAATAATCTATTCAGCCACAAAACGGAATGACGGTTATCTCAAAACAAGGAATTGCTTTTCGTTTAGGAGGAACAAGTTTTGTCCAGTCTGAACCATGAACACCTCATCTAGCAGAGTAGCCCTAGCCCTTTTCTTGCGAGTTGCAAAATCTCAGAAGCACCAAGAATGTAGATTTGCTTGGGAAGTAAGATTTTCTGCAAATAAACATTTCACACAACATCATTCTTTACTTTTCAGATATTAGTCTCAAGAAAGCCATCGAGAGAAAGCTCTTTGTTGTCAGCTCTGTCCATAAGTGGCTCGCTACTCTCTCGAACCCTTGTCTGACAAGTGCACAGTAGTAAGAAATCCTTGGAGGCACCACTAAGAAAATTACCATAAAAACACGAAAATCTCAAGTGGCACATATCGCATTATCACGTAATATAATTCTATTGTTAATATTTTTTTTCCTGTGGAGAGAAGTTAGGCTTGGACCCTTGTCGGTAGCATGCTCGACTACTGCGTCAGTAGTTCCAGGTTCGATACTCGATCGAAGTTACCTGGAAAGAGGTCCTCAGTGCGTCTTCCGTCGGATGGGAAGTGTGGTATGTACGTCATCACTAGCACGTAAAAAAACAACCAACCCTTCCTACTATGCATCGGGTAGATCGGGAAAAAATCCTCAGGTTAGGAGCTCGTCCCCCAAGAGTCGGTGGAGTGCCCCAACGACAGTTGGCCGACGATAAATAAGCAAAGGGGTTGCAACATTAAGTCGGCAGCCGGCTGCGTAAAACCGTCCAACAGATGATCGCCCATGTGTCCCAATGGGACAAAAATGGGGAGCGGCAAATTGCGTTGGACACACCAGCTCTCGTCTGATCACTGAAGTTAAGCAACGCAACCTCAGTTAGTACTGACATCGGTGGCCGCTTGGGAAAACTGGGTACCGCTGGTATCCAAAAATCGTCGCATTAGTGTAGTGTCTGTGCAGTCTCTGCATAAGAACTACACGGTGGACGGGGCTCTAATGACCTTTGTAGTTGAAGGGCTCTAAAACACCAACAAACAACATCAAGGGACAAAAATGGGTGCCCGACCCTAGTTAGGCTTGGGAGTTGAACTATGAGTCTTTTTCACAGCAGGTGGGGACCGTTGTAACCTCACCACTCTTTTATATTCAAGTACTAGCGCGCTTGATTCGTGAGCTCTGAAGGTTGTAGGTTCGAGGATGAGGACGGGAAGATCCACATTGGCCCCTCTTCTGGTGTGGAGGACCCAACATGACACCACTGCACATAATTTTATTCCGTGTAAAAATTCAGAACAGGTTGTCAGCCGTATGAGCTCAATCCCCTCCCTCTCACTCCAGAACTAGCGCAGATGTTTTACTGAATAATTTTATATTGGTTGGGTTACACACATGCTTCTGCCTTAAAGTATGTAGGTTCGCCTCTGGCTAAGGTTCCTTTAATAAATGGGGGCGAAGGTCTAAAAAGTGTGGCGCATTCCATCGGACAGGAAGTGCTGTGGTTTAGTGCTCACGATGTCAGCTGCCCATCTACGAGCACTAAACGACTGCATCAGATGCACTCTCGAGATCTTGATGATGAGATCGCAACTGACGTCATCTGCTAAGTGACGCCTGAATACGCCTTATGTGAATGTTGTTCAAACGACATATCACTTACCGGACTCGATCCTTCGGAAAGCGAAAGAAGGACATGTGAGGTGTTTTCGATCTGGAATTATGGCAGTTTAACGCTGCACAGCATTGACCCTGACATCTTCGAGTATTTCCTTGTTCGGTATTCGAAGGGTTTGCATTATTTTTTCCCATTTTTTTGGTTAATTCAACTAATATTCGTTGACTGATTCTATTGTGAAGAAGAGATACGGAGATTCTAGCGGTTGCTTTTAGAACTAGCATTAAGAATGACGCTTTAGGCAAGAGTCTTACGCCGTTCGATGCTAGTTGCCCGCGAATTTCGGTTCTTCTATAAATCGGTGTTCTACAAAAAGTGCGATTTTTATTACATTTTCAGGTTTTTAAAATACAAATATAGGTTACCTCGTGGCAGAAATATGCACGTTAGACTGTGGTGAGCATAATGAAGTCGAGAAAGGTGAATGCCAATTAAAACTTCAATTACAGAACGATTTATGAAATGGAACTTATGATGCCATCTGGAATGAAAATGTAGCGGTATGATTTTGTCCTTGTAAGTACTGTAGTCAATCCATTTGGTAAATATATTATAAATTTATTGCATGTGATATAGCTTTATACGTCAAAGTTCCATTCATTCTATTTAAATTTGTATATAAATGTATGTGAACAAGTGCATCTTATGAAGTTGTCTACTGTATATAGAATTCTACAGAATATTTTTATATTAATCTAGTGCCTATGTGGGTACAGTTCTTCTACAGTTCATCACATAGGCAAGCTGAGTCCTGTGTGATAGGAGGGTCCCAATCAAGTTGAAAGGGAAGTTTTACAGGGCAGTGGTTAGGCCAGCTATGCCCTATGGATCAGAGTGTTGGGCAGTGCGGAAGAGCCACGTCAATAGAATGTAAGTAGCCGAAAAGCGAATGCTGCGGTACATGAGTGACGTGTCGAGAGCTGACAGAATTAGGAATGAGTATATTAGAAGTAGCCTGAAGGTGGTGGACATCGCCGAAAAAAATGTGGGAGAATAGGTTGAGGTGGTATGGACACGTAATGAGAAGAGGAGCTCGTTAGGTCCATTACGGGAATGCAAGTGGTTGGAAGCACCTGGGGCAGGGGGAGACCAAAGCAAACGTGGGAGCAGGTTGTCCGTAAGGATATGGTAGTGTGTGGAGTGGACGGGGACCTGGTGGGAGATAGGCGAGAGTGGAGGGCTAGAACCCGCAGACCCTGCCACAGGCGGGATAAGGGTATGATGATGTAACGATCGCTGTGCACAACATTCGTTAGTATGGCATGCAAAGGAAATTCGCTCTAGTATTTTTTTTAAATGTTTAGTCCAATTTTATTTAGACCTTCCATACGACTACAATACAAATAAAATGGCTCATGTAAGAAGAAAACCCAGAGTTATCAGGACTTAATCTCTGCAACATTTTACTGTGTCAAAATAATCAACTATAGTCGTCATATATTTGGCAAGAAAAATTTAAGAATTCATTTCCAATTAATATAATTTTCAAATGAACCGGGATCTTCCTGTATTCGGCTTGAAACAGCATCAAAGGATATTTTTTAAGGCCTGAATATACATGTCCAGATATTTGACAGTGGAATTTACACAAAGCGCTTGACACACGCACACACATACACACATTCACATATGTACAGCAACGAGATTGATATAAATAGTGCAGTTGGAAATAGTTATTGAGCTGGTCTCGAAAAGTCGTAAGTCCATGATAAATTTCATAAAAGGAAATAGATTGGTGATATGGTCAGTTTAGGAAAACTCCAACACCAATACGGATAACAGAGATGATGTCCTTTATACTGAGGATGTTGTCAAAGTCAAGTGAGCAAAACGACATTAAGCATTTAATAACGTTGTTAACAATCTGTTATGATATTTTTTTTTAGAGGAAATGAAGATCTGGGTGATTTAAATATGTGCTCTGCCTTACTACCACATTTAAATGGTAACATTTGTTATAATAATGTAAAGTTCAGACACTGTGTTGAAATTGAGCGCATTTTAAGTTGCACGGGGACAATTTTTGAAAACATACTCATCCAATATTAAAGTACCATAATAAATCGCCTAATGAGCCTCTCGCTCCTCAAGGTATTTCAAAATACTTCCCATTTATAGAAAAGTACTTGGTTTTCGTCAGTTACTTTCACCTCAGTTATGGGTGTACTTGATAATATACGGTAGGCTATTAAAGGTGATTCTCCTTTGGTTTTCTTTTTATAGGAGTGTTTGACAGTTCTCGTAACTGAGTTTTATAGTAATTCTACAAGTTTTCTGTCTTAAAAAATTTCTAGGTGGATAAGAAGTCCTCCTTTAGTCATATTACCACCAAATATGGCAGAACTTGATATACAATATTTTTTAAGATAAGGGGATTTTGGACAAGTGATATGGTAACCTATAAAAAAATGTGTTTTTTTTACCAGGAATGTGAGAGCAAAAGGCAAGAGTCGTCAAGGAAGCCTACTATGAATAACATTTTGATAATATAGTGTATATAATATTAAGGCGAGTCATCATGCAAGAGTCGATGTTTTTTAACGGGTAAATTTGGCGGCAACATGGAGCAGCAAATATAATATGCTGCGCACTACGAATTACTTTCACAGTATAGTTAAAAAGTTGTTTTACTTTTAATGAAGACGTAGAGGTTGAAACTTCATGCCAAGTGTTTCAAAAAAACAATCATTTGCCAAATGAATATGAAACTGAAGGTCTTGTATATTTGTAGTTCCACCACTAGTATAGGATATAGTTTGCACAAACAGGAAAACAATAATGGATTTTAAAAGGCATCGTGATAAAATTCCAGCATAGAACCCAATTGTAAGAAAAAAATCATTTCTGATTTTGGGTAGCGGCACTAAGTGAGGAATGTATGAAACGGATGGACATAATGAGTCCCCCTAACTGAATTTGTTGTTTGTTGGTGTTTTAGGGCCCTTCAACTAGAAGGTCGTTAGAGCCCCGTCACTGCATAGTTCTAATGCAGAGACTGCACAGACACTACACTAATGCGACGATTTTTTGGGTATTAGCAGTATCCAGTGGTCCCAAGCGGGCACCCATGTCAGTACTAGGTGGGGTTGCGTTGCTTAACTTCAGTGATCAGACGAGAACTGGTGTGTCCAACGCAATTTGCCTCTCCCCAGGCCCGGCTCGTGAGTTTCAGTCGCCCTAGGCAAGTGGGTCAATCGCCAATGCTTTGCTCTGACTCTGCAACAAGGCGCCTGGAGAAAGGCAACATTTAGAAAAGGCGCCACCAATACCAATTAGAGAAGTTCGGAAACCCCAGGACTATAAACATTTTAAACGACCTATAGACTGCATGGCAAGGAAGTACCTCTGAAATTTGCCGCCCTAGACAGCCGCCTAGGTTTGCCCGCCCCATGAGCTGCCTGTGCCTCTCTCCCCCCCCTACCTGACTGACAGTTATCTCTAGATGAAAGGAGGTATTTGACATAGTATGTTTCCTTAGTAAGGCCACCGGTTTATATGTAGAAAAAAAAGGGTTAGTACTTAAATTACAGGAAAAAAAATATCTCCATTTAGGGATCCTTTTGTTTTTAGTTGGCAAAAGTAATTTGAAACACTTAACTAGCTTCAGAAATAATACTAATAATAATAATAATTATTATTATTATGCAAATATTTATATATTTTTAAACAGCACTTTTCTTCGGTTCAAATAAATAGTCTATACATATATATATATATTTTCTTTAAAATTATTTATGTTCTCTCTCTTAAGATATTTTCCTTAAGTAGACAACACGTAAAAACGACGATGAAAAAAATAAATATATATTTTTTCTTGTCAAAACAAAAAACAATAAATACAATTTTACATATTGGACATAATTAGTCGTCCTAATTCTAGAACCCCCTCCTCTTCATTACTCCTCTCTCTCTCTTTGTATATCATCGCCCTCCTTCAATATCAAATCATGACAATATTTTTAAAAACAACAAAAGTAAAGAGAAAAATATTTTGAAAGATTGACATTGGATTTATAAATATACAATATTATGTTCCAATAACAGTTCATTAGATTTAAGATAGAGTTGTGTGGTATAGTGATGTTTAATTCTGGCTCGTTCCTGACCCCTTGCTTCCTTCATCCATCCATCCATCCCCGCTCTCTCTCTCTCTCTCTCTCCCAAATAGTTTAATTAAATTGGTAGCCACCTCTGCAGTCATTAAAGGCCAAACTGCAGAGATGGCTGCTGCCAATAAGTTATTTAATGTCTGTAAACTAAGCCTTGTGACATGAAAAGCGCTTACCAACATGACAACAAACGTCAATGTAATCCAATATTAATCCCACACATAACCCGGTATTAGTAGTTTTCCACGCGTTTCTTCAAGCACCGCGAGAATAGTGGGTATTATTTATTATGTCTGGTAGCGATGGGCAGCAGCTGTAGGGCCGTGTCATTACTAAGGGCCTGACATTGAGTGTGAACTGGGGAGGGGCAAATCGTCAAACGAAAGAATAAGTATTTTCAATAGCTCTTCCATGAGTGTTTTGTTGTTGCTCCAGGTGGAGTCGTTCCATCGATTCAGTCCTTGTTCGGACTGATCCATTGTGGGTCATCACGTCTCGAGGTTCTGGAAGGTTGGGGACGTGAGTGGATGAGTGAGGTCTGTCTGCATGAACCGGTGAGCCATCCGGTGAGCTGGTGTCCATAGCAACTACATACTCTCCAAGTGTGACGTCCGAAGCGCCGCCGGATTCTAACGGAATGGGGTGGATGCGAAAATGTTCCAGCATGTCAAAGATGGTGGAGAACCAAAGGTGTTGGACTCGACACTGTCCTTCAGGATTAATGGTCATTCTCAAGTGCTATTTGTTTTATTACAGAAATGAATAGAGTTAAATGTGGTCGAAAAAATTCACAGGGGGGGGAAAAAAAATTAAATGATGTCTCTTGGTTGTTTGTTTTTTTACCTTTGCTCTGCCTTGAAAGTTAAAGGTCAAGACGCATTCACCTTTCCTAGTTTCACTTTGCCGTACTAGAAAAATGCCATGTCCAGCTGGTCCTTCTTGTAACACCAATTGGGCCGCGTTGTTTCTAGAGAGCGTGCCATGAAACCATGGATATTCTTTGAGTATACTGTAAATATCTTGGATAGTTTCTGGAAATCAGAGAAATGGTCAGTTGTATCTTACTTAGTTTCATCCTATAACCTTGTGTGGCGATTTTGGTGATCGCCCAATTTTTTCTTTTTGCCTGATGATTACCTACCTAGTTCACTATCTGAACGAGGGGACGTCCCAAACTCTAATCCAAGACCATTGGAGACACCTCCAGTATTGCGGAAGTTGATAGGTCTAGATGCTGCACTTAATCTTGGAGGCAAGTCTGGAGGAGGGTCGCGTTTGTCCCGTTGCAAAGCAGGTGACCATTCTCCTCCAGTAGAGGAAGAGGCACCGTCAGAATGACCTGAAGCTATAAAAGAGACAGGTTTAGTGATGATTTGATTGTTTGTTTGTGGAGAGTGTAGAAAAGCAGAAGCAAAAACAACAACCTAATGTGACTTCTACGAAACTTACATTTAGATCGTTCTGGTCGATATCCTTGAGATTCCCCATTTGTCTCCATTACTGGTTTCCTAAGAAGAAAACAGAAACAGGTTGGTTCAGGTCCTGTCAGTACTGGTGTGATCTCTCTTTCTCTCTCTCTTCATGATACTCCTCCCGTCACCCTTTCTCGACAATCAAATTAGTGTGAATTTCGAGTTGTTTGGTGTTTACCTCATGGAACACCTGATGGCCGAGATCCATGACCTCATGTCTTCCGTATCGTGGGCTTCAATGACGTATTCTGTGTTGTTCTCGGCCTAACATGACATACAGAAATTTGTTATTTAGGAAAATATGAATATCCTTGTCGCCTTTGCCCCGCATCGGCTAGACTTGACCCCTCTCTTCACCATCATCATCGTGGTCGATTCTTGTCCACTTTTTATGACTAAATTTTGGACATGTTCCAGCCTGTCAAGATTGTTTCTTGGTGCCGCCCCTTCCTCTTCTAGTCCGAAAGCACATTAAAAGCTGGGGTATTTGTATTTATTTTCTCTTCTGATATGGGGAACATCGCCCAGTGTGCCTCCCTTTCTGACAGTTAGTTGTTGTTTCACGTCAAGAGCAGGATATGACATGCCCATAATAGGAATGGGACTAGGGCCGGATAGAACACAGATCTCGAGATGGTGGAAGTAGTTTTTTTTTTGGTCGCGAAAACTAGTCAGGAAGAGGGCTTGTTTGTGATGCGCAAGTTCAACCCTGGCCTCTGCTTCTTTCCCTCCCCAGCTGGGTATATCGACGAATTCCTCAAAGAAAGTACAGTAGTTAACCCTGTCCTGTCCCAATAATTGCCTTAAATAATCGAATCTTGAAGAGGGCAGTGTCCAACTGTGAGAGAGTCGGCTGGTCTTTGAATCCACTTCAGTGGCACTAAGGTAGCTTGCTGGACTACTGTACCAGTCCCTCCACATTCGATTCTGGACTGTGGTTTAGCTTCATGCGGGGGGTGGGGTGGGGGGGAAGAGATATTGGTCCCAGTGCGTCTTCCTGTCCCGGATGCAGGAGCCCAGGTGTAGGAGCTCTCCCAATTGATGCGTGAAAAAGAGCCCCGACGAATTAAAATAGGCTGACGATGAATAAGCATAGGGATTTCAGCATCAGATTAGCAGCAGGCTGGATTTAAAAAAAATACTGTCCGACAGATCGCTCAAGTGTCCTAATGGGACACATCGGGACACGTCGGGACGGCATCCGACTCTGACATAAGCTGTCAAAGGGTTAGTGATGATGACGATGGAGTCAATATCTTCGCAAGCTTTGAACATTGGCTCTAGGAAAATTTATTCTCTGACTCTAGTAGTAGTAGTAGTTGTTGTTGTTGCGGGCTTACCTTCAAAACAAAGGTGTTTTCGTGGTCTGGCATTTCCAGGGCAGTGGTTTCTCTGGCTTCCAGGATTAAGAAACAGAATACTCCACTCTTGGGTTTCACAGCCTGAAACAAAAGGAGGTGAAAATGCGCACTTGAGTAAATATTTCTTTCATCTTTGGCTGAAATTTCTTGAAAGTAAATTTAAAAACTGGCAGTTATCACAACAACAACAACAAAGTATTTATTTTGAAGCTACCATCTTAGCAATTTAATGCAAGCAATCGACTACTAACCGTTTTTCCTGCCTATGGCAGGGTTGGGTTCCCATTTTTGTCCCCCTGGATGGACACATGGGCGATCTGTTGGATAGTATTTTTAAGCACCCGGCTGCCGACCAAAGCTGCAACGCCCATGCTTATTTATCATTGGGGCACTCTAGCGATGTCTGGGGGGGGGGCGGCGAGCTCCTACATCTGGGAATGTTGCCTCATTTACCCGTTGCATAGCAGAGAGGGTTCTTTCACGTGCAGATGCCATCGTACACCACACCGGACCTCGGTTTTACTTCTCATCAGAAGGAAGGCGCACTCGGGGCCACTCACTCACCCGAAAGAAGTCAACCCACCTCGGTCCAGTATCGAGCCTAGAACTACTAAAGCAGTTACCGAAGGGAAGCGGCTTATTGCGTTGGACACACCAGTTCTCGTCTGATCACTGAAGTTAAACAACGCAACCCCAGCTAGTGCTAACATGGGTGGCCGCTTGGGAAAACTGGGTACCGCTAATACCCAAGAATCGTGATGTTAGTGTAGTGTCTGTGCAGTCTCTGCACTAGAACTATGCAGTGGACGGGGCTGTAATGACCTTGTAGTTGAAGGTCTCTAAACAGCGCCTGCTCTAGCACGTATGCCGCCCCGGACAAAAGGACAAATTGCCGCCTCTTTAAGCAGCGCTCTGTTCTCACAGTTAGAGACAAAATAGCGCCCCGGACAAATGCCTGGGTTGCCCACCTTAGAGCGGGCCCTGCCCTAAAACACCAACTCTGTAACCGAGCGTGCTACCCACTTCGTTACCGAGGCGGGTTTGTCCTCCATAACTTGGCTTATTATTATTGTCTGCTCGTTTGCTGCATAAGGGTCTTTTTGCAATCTTAGTGATGCCCTTTGAACCTTAACTGTGGAACATTTGGACCTCCAACCAATGACATAACTTTCAGGAGGAGGGCGAAGAGGAGGAGAAAAATGGCCACCGAGGATTTTGAAATGGTTCATAATTTTGCCTCGCCAACGATAGTTTTATGACCATTGCTATATGATGATGGGTTTTCGGGTTATTTTTGGTGAACATGCCATGTTGGATTAGAAGCCTTAATTTCGGCTTGGATATCCAAGTCGTTATACAACGTCGGGAGCTTTTATGGCCAGACAGTTACGTCACATCGATCGATTTTTTTTAAAGGGCTTCTCTCACAATACGACGATTAATTTATAACTATTGAGTGGGACTGCTCGCAAATAACGGACAAAGAATAAAAATATCTACATCCATCCATCGTGGGTCCTACAAATAATACCCTTCCCCACTTAGCCGATGTAAAGTGACCTTTGACGTAATGACTATTTCATAGGGCTTTAGTAGTTTAACTGACCGGCAGCCCGTCTTCTTCACCATTTACGTGGTTTGGAGTCTGATTTCTCTGCAGGGGAGGGATTGGGAGAGGAGGGAGACGTTCAAGGGGATTCGATCTTGGTTCTCACTCTCTTTTCGGTTTCAGAAGACATATTGAATCAGGATGTTGTTCCAACTATATCTTTGTTTACATGTTTCTATGGCAACAAGGTGGTATTTGTTCCTATTTGCGCATGCTCAACACGCGCGTGTGCCGAATCAGGCTTTGGAGTGTGCCTTCTGGTGTCAACGGCGGCAGTGTAGGAGTAACGTGTTGTGTCGAGCCTATACTCCATCACTGGTGCGTTTCTGTGGCCACCAACAAGGCGCTACGGCAAGGCTATTACTCATCCGGATCTAGGTAGTTGTTGGATGGCCTGCATATCTTAGATTTTTTTTATGACGTCAAATCTATTTCAAGGTTCTTTTCCTTGTCAAGACGACGAGCAAAACGTAAATACTCTAAAAAAAAAAAAATCTGGAGTGGAGGTTCTTGTAGACTTTGGTTCTGAAGAGACGGGGGACGTCTCTGAGGCACGTTGGGTTATTTAACGTTCATCTACCGTTTCTGGGAGGGTGGGAAGGGGGGCAAGCTCTTACACCTAGGGAATTTTGCTGACCTACACGTGTAGAAAGGGTTCTTTTCCGTGGAGTGGCGAAAGCGTACACACTTCAGTCGACTTTGTTTCCCATTTGGGACGGAAAGCAGGTGCCCTTGAGGATTCTCGCCTTCTAAGGCCGCCCGTGGCGGGAGCGGCTTATTGCGCTGGACACACCAGTTCTCGTCTGATCACTGACGTTCCGCAACGCAACCCCAACTAGTAGTAACATGGGTGGCCGCTTGGGAAAACTGGGTACCGCTAATACCCCAAAAATCGTCGCATCAGCGTTAGTGTCTGTGCAGTCTCTGCATTAGAACTACGCAGTGCACAGGGGGTCTAATGGCCAATGTAGTTGAAGGGCCCTAAAACACTAACAAAACGAAAAAAGTCGCTCGTGGCAGCCGGGATTGCATTCCTGTAACTGTGGATAGCAAAGTGTATTATTAAATGATCCAACCACCAGTAAGAAGGGAAACCTTTGGGGGAGACAGTGAGATGGAAGGCAGGAGAGAGAGAGAGAGAGAGAGAGAGAGAGAGAGAGACAAAGAAAGGAGGGAGACGGGACAAAGAGAGAAGGGTGAAGACAGATACTGTATGTTACACAAAGCAACTCCTAATCCTTTTCCCGCCTATGGCATGGTTGGGTACCCATCTTGTCCCTCTGAATGGATATAGGGCGATATATTGGTCATAATTTTTCTGCAGCCGGTTGCCGGCCAAAGCTGCACCCCTACGCTTATTTATCGTCGGTCTAGAGTTCGTTGGGGAATGCTACCGACGCTAGGGGGGGGGGCGAGCTCCTACACCTGGAAATTTTGCCTCATCTACCCGTTGCATAGTAGAGAGGGTTCTTTTACGTGCAAGTGCCATTGTACACCCACACGGGACCTCAGTTTTACTCTAATCCGAAAGAAAGCACACTCGAGGCCTCTCTCTCTCGCCCGAAAGAAGCCGACCCACCTTGGTCCAGTGTGGAACCTAGAACTACTGAGGCAGTTGCCGAGCGTGCTAACCACTACGCCACCGCGGCGGGTTATACTGTATATTACAGACGTTCCTGAAAAGTATTAATCGATGAATGAATGAATTTCCGTCTTTGGTCGACTAGAATGGTTTGTGTGTTTCGATTACTGATTGAATATTAATCATACTTTGTGGTGCAATTTCAAGAGACACCCATTTTTGATGAAAAGGCTTGCTTCCGAGCCGGAGCGAGAAAAGAGAGAGAGAAAAAACATCACGTTTCTATAATTAAAACCAACAAAAGTGATTCATTGCAACCATAGCTTGAATCTAAAAGATGTTTACCATGAATTTTTTTTCATGCCTGAATAATGAATAATTCATTGTCTAGTTTCCTTTCCCGTCGTTAGTTGCGTCGGCGAGCAATTTTCGATAAGGTGGTGCTACTGATGACAAGAAGGAGGAGAGTAAAATAGACCAAAGATGAGAATAAGAGGGAGGGGTTGGGCACGGTAAGGACAGAAGCCGCTGTGCTCTGTCTTTCTTCATTAGATGATGCCTGGTGGTAGCACAGTTGACACGATGTCCATATAATCATTCCCTTCCTCCTTCATTCTCTTCCCCCGAGTCACCCTAGTGTCAGGACGACTTCAAACTACCAATGTGGAGTGGGGCAGCGTCATCATCTCACTATCACGACTACTGCCCATCGTCGCCCGCCTTTTCGCTCAACACAGATGCCACCAATTTTCTTAATAGATAAAAAAAATTCCTGTCTTCCCTCCCTGTCCTGTCGTGCCCCGTCCCTCTTACCACACAAACCAACTTTGATAATATGAATGACGGATTTCCTGTCCTTTACTTCCTGTCATTTTCTCTGAGCTTTCTCTCTCTCTCTCTCGCCTCTCTTCTCAAATTAGAAATAAATCATCAGATTTCTTCGCAGACTCTCCTCACCCCTTACAGTGGGCGTTTCTGGGTCAGAACGAAGACCACCAACTTCCTCCTTCATCCTCTCTTGTCAGGTCGGAGAGAGCAAAAACTTAATCAGGCCGTCGTTGTAAAACATCCGGATTGTGAATCCAAATTATAATCCGAAATCACCCCTTCCTCTACCACACCGCTTTATATGTTGACGGGTAGAAAGTCTTTATGGTGGTCCCCTGCCTTCCCCGTCTAAATAGCTCACTGGTTCACAGCAGGTTCGATCCTGATGTCGAGATGCTCGGCTTAGTGGTAGAGCGTTTCTTCTGTGACGAAAGCATGTGTGGCCTTATCGGACAAGCGGGGGAGCGGCGAGTTGCGTTGGACACACCAGTTCTCGTCTGATCCCTGAAGTTAAGCAACGCAAGCCCAGTTAGTACTGACATGGGTGGTCGCTCGGGAAAGCTGGGTACTGCTAATACCCAGTAATCGTCGCATTAGTGTAGTGTCTGTGCAGTCTATGCATTAGAACTATGCAGTGGACGGGTCTCTAATGACCTTGTAGTTGACGGGACCTTAAACACCAACAAGCGGGATGGAGGCAAGGTTTAGGCGCGCCTCTCATCCGTCCCGAATGGGAATACGGGATGGGGGAGTGTACCGTATCAGTATTTCACGTCGTTTAAATAAGCCTCCTCTCTTTGCACCCATCCAACATTCCCTTTTCTCTCTGTTGTCAGTAAATTGAGTTCAGAACCGGCTAAATAAATCTTACTGAACCCCTAAGGGTTTAGCTCTAGCCCTTGTTAGGAGCTGAACTGTAGACCGCTAAAATTAGCATGCTGTTGAGACTGTCATTCCTGCTTTTCACAACACAGTCTTTTGTGAATATCCTGTAATTGGAACGGCAAATATGTGTTTCGTCACGTGCCCTACTATTCCCCCACCCTCTTAGGTTAGTCAATAAGTGATATTCGGCAGTGTGCTTTTATGGTCCTCCTGAGTCTTCTGAATGGGGAGGAGGGTTTGTTGTTGTTGTGTTTGTTGTTGCGTTTTGCTGTTGTCCTACATTTAAATTCTGTAAATAATGTCTTAAAAATGAATAATCATCTCCACTCCTTTAAATAATAATAATGAAAAAATTCCTCGCTTGATAACTGGAGTGAGGAGGCAGGGGTAGGTGAATTAAAAGAGGGGTGTGATGAGCCTGGAAGCTACCTTGAGACTTTGTGAGGCAGGGGTCGGAGTGTGTTTTTTTTGTTTGGAGGTACGTGCAGCCTGACATGTAATGAGAACAAACAAAACAATATAATGTGTATTTATGTGGTCCTCTCTCTCTCATAGCGTTTCTCTTCACTCTCCCAACCTCCTTACCCACTTGATGACCCTCCCCCTCTCCATACATCGGCCTCTCTTCTGCAAGAACAACCCTCCCCCTTACCGCCAAATATGTTGTCGGTCAAAAGCGCCACGCACTCGCTTGAAGCCGACAACAACAACAGTGTTGTTGTTTTTGTATCGAGTTTGCATTCCTATAGGTTAGTGACCCAAAGCCATTTTTTTTTCTTTTGGTGTGTGTGTGGAAACTTGTACAAGAAAAAAAAAAAGCGGTCGGTTCCACGCGGGCTGGTTCATCTCATGCACATCATAACATGACCGGTTCTCCTTTGGAACCAATAAGCTTAATGCTTACTGGAAGAAGGAGGAGGGGAACGGACTAGAGTTTGCAGGAGGTGAAATGAGATAGGACAGAGGCTCTCCTCTCTTTCTCTCTACCTCCCCTACTTTCACCCCTCCTCTCCTTGTCAAGCTCCAGACATGTTTTTGAAAACTGTAAACAAGGGAGGATCTAAAAATGGCCAACATGGACAAAAATAACATCGATCACCACCACCCTTTTACCCATTCAAGGGGACTTGAAAGGAGGACATTGAGGATACTTTAACAACAACAATCAACTAACATGGAGCGATGGAGGAGGACGAGGACGAAGAAAGGCGCCCTCTAGTGATGGGATGAGTAAACGCGGCAAGCGGGAAATTCACGAATGGTTGTCATTTAAGAGATTGAGGAAAATCACCATTATAAATAAACATGGCAATAATAATTTCCTTTCAAGTTGGGCTGTTTACACGCCACATGGAGTTGTGATTTCCTAGAAAATCACACGCGCGTCCATGCACACAGCCTCTCTTCCGGGTCATCCCCTCGGCGATCCCATTAAAGTTCATTTTGACGAGTATTATTATTTAATTAAGACTTTCATCAATCGGGGGACGGGACGGGACTAATAGACAGTAGCGCCATCGCTAGTAGTTGTAGCAGGTTCTGTTTTATAGACGGTGTTAATTAAAAAAAAAACTATCCCTGACTAGGCATGGGTGGTCGCTCGGGAAAGCTGGGTACTGCTAATACCCAATAATCGTCGCATTGGTGCAGTGTCGGTGCAGTCTATGCATTAGAACTACGCCGTGGACGGGTCTCTAATGACCTCGTAGTTGACGGGACCTTAAACACCAACAAACAACAACAACCTGGCTAGGCTCTTATCTCTCTTTGCTACCGCCTTCGTGGTTGCAGGCTCCGTCCTGAAGTTGGTTTCTTTTAGGCGACAGAACGCCCCCCCTCCCAGTGCTCTTTTGTTTTTTGTTGGTTGGTGGCCTCCTCCTGGGATCTGTATAGCTGCGTAAGTCAGCAATCGCTGGACAATGGTTAGCGTGTTTAACGTCGGAGTCCATGGTTGCGGGTTCGAGTTCGGCCAAGGGAAAGGTGAATTTTCTCGCGCTTCGATAGGATAGTCCCTAGTAATGCTGGTGTCCTGCAGCAACGAACAGAGCTCTTGCCGGGAGCGTCGAATTGCGTTGGACACACCAATTCTCGTCTGATCACTGAAGTTAAGCAGCGCAACCCCAGCTAGTACTGACATGGGTGGCCGCTTGGGAAAACTGGGTACTGCTAATACCCAAAAAATCGTCGCATTAGTGTAGTGTCTGTGCAGTCTTTGCATAAGAACTAGGCTGTGGACGGGGCTCTAATGACCTTCATAGTTGAAGGGCCCTAAAACACCAACAAACAACAACAACACGAGCTCTTGCCGCCCCCCCCTCAACATACGCTATGGATCGGCAAAAATCTTAGCACGTAGGAGCACGCGGTAAATTACCTCCTGAAGAAGATAGGATTATGTTAAATAGCCAAATCCATAGATGGGGATTGAACTCGGATCACGCACCCGCATCGAGAGAGTTCAAGAGATTTTAGATACTGTATTAGGAAGTGAGCATTTACGGTCAATGGTCAACAAACATCTGCTCTTCTCCCTCCTCTCCCTGTCTCCCACCATATGTAAATTGAAAACAACGTGTAATGGATGCATGATAATAGTTTTATTTTACTCCCATGATGATTGTTAGTTAACGTGTGGCTGAACACTATTTTTTTAACTCTCTACTCAACCCCATCTGGTCCCCCCCTTCCCTCTCCGTCAAAAAATTTTTTTTCCTCCTGTATTTGGTATTGAGGTCATTCGTTTGCAATAATTGCTATATAGCGCTTAAGAGCGCTCCTGATGAATGTTTTTAAGTCTGGATCTCCCAACTCGATTCATTGCCCTCCCTTTTCTTCTAACCTCGTTCTCCTTTTACACCCCAGCCTACCCCTGTCCCACCATCGACAAGCAGATGCACTTAAAAGAAATTGGACCTCCCACATATCGAATACTGTGTTACTACAAGTAATAGGGAAATAGCGACAAAGCAAGAAAAAAAAAAGCAACTACGGTCGGGTACCTATCCTTGTCCCTCTGAATGGACACACGGGCGATCTATTGGAGGATACCGTATTTATTCCAATAACAGCCGCCTTCTATTAAGCGCCGCACAACCAGGGCCAAAAAAGTAATAAACGCCGCCCTCCAATAATCGCTGCAGCGTTTTTTCGCTAGTGATAAAATATTTTTGGAAGAAACAGTGGGGGTAGGCCGGCATACCTTCACATACATCACCATCATACCCTTATCCCGCCTGTGGCAGGTTCGGGTCTGCGAATTTTAACCCTCCACTCCCGTCTATCTTCCACCAGGTCCTCATCCCCCACACACTGCCAATACCTTTACAGACAACCAGCTCCCACGTCTCCTTTGGTCTCCCCCTACCCCGGGTGCTTCTGACCACCTGCATTCCTGAAATGGATCTAACGAGCTGCTCTCCTCTTCTCATTGTGTCCATACCACCTCAACCTATTCACCCTCATTTTTTCGGCGATGACCACCACCCCAAGGCTACCTCTAATTTATACTCATTCCTAATTCTATCAGCTCTCGACACGTCACTCATGTACCGCATTACCACAGCATTGGCATCTTGGCTACTTGCATTCTATTGGCATGGCTCTTCTTCACTGCCCTACCCTCTGATTCATATATAGCATAGTTGTCCTAACCACTGCCCTGTAGAACTTCCCTTTTAACTTGATGGAGACCCTCCTATCACACATGACTCTGCTTGCCTGTCTCCACTTCACCCACCCCCTATTGATTCTATGGATCGCATCAGACAGCCTTAGCCAATATTCCTGCGGGTTTCCAGACGCCTGGCTGGGTGACCCCAGTCAGAGGACGTTCAGTGGACCAGCAGACCAGACCCTGCCACAAGCGGGATAAGGGTATGATGATGATGATGATGACTGCCAATATCGTCGACAAAAAGCTCACAAATTATGTAAACGCCGCCTTCTAATAAACGCCGCCCTCTAATAAGCGCCGCACCAAAAACGCCACGAAATAAACGGCGCGGCGTTTATTGGAATAAATACGGTATTTTTACGCAGCCGGTTGCCAACCAAAGCTGTAATCTCCGATGCTTATTTATCGTTGGTCTGCTGTTCATTGAGGCACTACATCGACGCTGGGGGGGGGGCGAGCTCCTACACCTGGGAAGTTTGCCTTATCTACCCGTTGCATAGTAGAGAGGGTTCTTTTACGTTCCTCTACCCTCCTTTTGCGTAATACATCCCAAACTACCTGTCGTGGGTGGCTGTCATAAGCCTTCTCCATGTCGACAAAGATTGCATGGAGATACAGTATTTCTTTGCTGCCCTATACTTTTCTATCATCTGCCTCAGAATGAAGATTGGGTCCATTGTGAACCTACCTGGCATGAGCCCGAACTGATTTCCACGTACTCTAGTTGTATCCCGGAGGCGACATTCTAATTTTCTCTCCTAGAGCTGCACCCCATGATGACGACGGCCTGGGGTATTTTGAAAAAAATAATATTAAGATTTCCTCTTGAGCCAGACATCCCCCCCACTTCCTCCATCTGCTAGGGTTGGATTCGAATTCGCGCATTGCAGTATTTAAAGTATTACACCAATATTTCCTGTACTTCCCCGACGGGGCCGAGGAAGGGACGGAAGAGAGGAACGGTTATTAACATACAAGAGAACCACCCAAAAATAATTTTTTGCGATCTTCTCTTTGTCCTTTTAGTCGCGACCAGCCATGGTCAAGTTGTTCTCGCCGGAATTTGCAACAACCCCGGCTTTAAGGCTGCCGGCAGGACATGCTTAAGAGTACTTATTCCACCATCCCCAAGGTGTTGTACACTTCGATACAAGAGACCGGATCTGTGGGCCACCTGTAACTGGCAGCTGGATCATGACAAAACGTCCCAACTCAAGCATAACACCCAATTCAGGGTTTCCTGCCAAGGCTCTACATTACGCAGGTTACCTCTTCTCAGAAATGGCTCCATATGATTTCTGTTCCCGAAAATGACGTCACTGAAAGGGTGCCGTTTTGACAGTCATGAGAACAGGGTTGGGGCGTGTGCATTACCAAAGATGCCTTATAGCAGTGCCCCCAATTATGGGATGACCGGAGGATTAGGTGGTGGAGTCACAAGGTGCTTACTTTGAAAGGGGTATTAGGTATTGGACTGTCCCTCCTCCTTCACCCAATCCGAAACACTTTTTTTTACCGGTTCAAGGTTGGGATTCTTTTCGGGCAGGCCTCATGGATTGATATGATCGCACTTATCTTTTAATACCATGTTTACGTAGTTTGTTAAGTCGGTTATGTAAATAACTTTTGTCCTCGACAGAAGGGGGGGTGCCAATGGGCGAATAGAGGGGTATATGAACTTTTGCTTCACGTAAAAGAGCAGTTTGGGCAGTATCAAATCTAATCTATCAACTTGTCATTGATCTTGTCCCCCCCTCCCCCCTCACGCTTTAGTTTGTTGCGTGTGTAGGGGATAGCGCACTGTTGAATCCCTAATGAATTTGGAGAGAGGGAGGGGGATGTCTTATGTCCCTTATCTTCAAAACAACTTTTAAGGCGGCGGATGAGTACTGTCTCTAGTTCGTGACTTCCGAGAAGCCCCCCCTCCTTCTCCTCCGTCCGAGCCAATGATAGCATAACATTATTGCAGTACACCATCTAACAACAAAGTGCAGTTTCTCTTGCCCATCCACCCTCTCCATCTTCCCACTCCTGTCCCCATGTACCGTCCCAACAGACTGCTTTCGGACACGATGAGAGGAGGGCAGAGGGTGCACCCTGTTATCATGATTTAGAAACCGCGTGACAATGTCGTTATGAAGCGTTTATTAGCTTCATTGTCAGGCTGTTGAGGGGAGGGGGGAATGGAGCTGACAGATGAGGGTCCGAATAAGAGACTTGTTAAATGGTCTCATGTTTTGATTTCTAACCTCTCCCTCCCCTTCACTGTTGTTCCCGTGTAGGACCGTGTCTGCACTCTTAGCCCATAAAAAAAAGGAGAAGGTACAAAACATGTGTTTTTTGTTGGTGTGCTTAAGGAGGGAGGCTTGAGCAGCAGAAGCTCAATATTATTTTGTTTTCGAGCCAGGGCATTGTCCCTTTTGTCTCTCGTTCTCTCCCCCCTTTTTGCGACATAGTTGGCCAGGAGTTTGGGGCAAGGATAGAGGGTTACTAACCTTTGAGTAAAAAAGGGACAAATTATGGGGACTGTATGTTCTCAAACGAAGACTTGAAAGATAATAAAAGGCGAGTTATGCCAAGGGGAGGGGGGGGGACAAAAACGGTGCTGATGCTCACGTTGACGGTCAAAAATAGCCATTCTGACTGCGAGGGATACTTAACTCACACCTGCCTTCCCCCCACTCTCGTTTGTATTGGTCAAGCGTTTGAATCTAACAGTCTGGACTAAGTAAATGGTGCCACACTCCTCCCGTCACACAGAACCAAGGTCAAACTGGGAGCGAACCTGCGAGATTGGTGTAATTCTTGAAATACTGCGGTGCAATAGTTCGAGGTGGTGGGAAATTTCCGGCTCAAACGGAAAACCTTAATTTTATTTTTTCAAGTTTGTTTGTTGGTGTATTAAGGCCCTTCAACTACAAGGTCACTACAGCCCCGTCCACAACATAGTTCTTGCGCAGAGACTGCACAGACACTACACTAATGGAACGATTTTTGGGTATTAGCAGTACCCAGTTTTCCCAAGCGGCCACCCATATCAGTACTAGCTGGGGTTGCGCTGCTTAACTTCAATGATCAGACGAGAACTGGTGTGTCCGACGCAATTCGCCGCTCTTATTTTTTCAGTGTGCAAATAGAGAGGTAGAGTGCTCGATTACCGAGTCAGTGGTTCCAGGTGAGAGAGAGGTAGGTCCCGAGGGCGCCTTCCGTCGGATGGGAAGTAAAGCCGTGGCCCGGTGAGGCGCGCACGCTGTCATGGCTGCACGATAAAAAAAATCCTCTACTATGTAACGGGTAGATGAGGCAAAATTTCCAGGTGTAGGAGCTCGCCCCGTCCCCCCTGGCGTCGGTGGAGTGCCCCAACATCAGGGAGGGAGCGGCGAATTGCGTTGGACACACCAGTTCTCGTCTGATCACTGAAGTTAAGCAGCGCAACCCCAGCTAGTACTGACATGGGTGGCCGCTTGGGAAAACTGGGTACCGCTAGTATCCAAAAATCGTCGCATTAGTGTAGTGTCTGTGCAGTTTCTGCATCAGAACTACACAGTGGACGGGGCTCTAATGACCTTGTAGTTGAAGGGCCCTAAAACACCAACAAACAACAACATCAGGGAGACGATAAGGGGTTGCACCTTTGATCGGCAGCCAGCTGCGTAAAAAAATATTTTCGTAAAAGATACATCGCCCATGTGTCCATATCCAGAGGGACAAAGACGAGTACCTAACCCTGCCATAAGCGGGATAAGTGTTACTACTGTAGTTGCTTTTACAGCGTTGGGAACAGCTAAGGGGGTCTTCTTCAGGTCTGATATTACGGTGCACGGATATTACAGGTTTCCTTGCAAGAAATTGCATCATACTCAAGCAACTACAACACATTTATTTGTAATTATCCACGTAGTAATAAACCCCTTTTTTGGCAGGTGTTTTAATACCTGGCTACCAAAAATATTTAAGAATATGAAGTAGTCATGTGGAGAGGGTGTAACGTGATCGAAAGTGGAGGTAAACAATCTCGAACCGACCACGGCCATCCATGTTATTGTTGTTATTTGCTGTTTGCCACTAATAATTGCGTGGTTTATTGGCATTTTTATAATCATAACCCTGTTAACTACGTCTGTGGAGGCAAGTTCTTGGAATGAAAAGGGCAAGAAGGGTGTCGGTGAACAGGCTATGATTGCAACCTGAATGGAAATCCCATTTTACCAATTAAAGTACCAAGGTGGGCCTCACAACTTTACCCTTTGCAAAGGCCCTTTGTGGAGGGTGAAATGGGCATTTATGACGCAAAGTTTTGGCAACTGCCGCGACGACGTTTCAGCGGCGTACCTAGAATATTTTGCGCCCGGGGACGAATTGTACACTCTTGTATTATAATCTTGTTTGTTTGTTGGTGTTTTAGGGCCCTTCCACTACAAGGTCATTAGAGCCCCGTCCACAGCATAGTTCTTATGCAGAGACTGCACAGACACTACACTAATGCGACGATTTTTTGGGGAATTAGCAGTACCCAGTTTTCCCAAGCGGCCACCCGTGTCAGTACTAGCTGGGGTTGCGCTGCTTAACTTCAGCGATCAGACGAGAACTGGTGTGTCCAATTGTATTATAATGTAACGTTGTGAGCCTCATTTTGGCGTCCGGGGACATATGTACACCCTGCCCCCTAGCTACGCCTCTGCGACGTTTATGAGCAATGTAACCATCTTCAATAGAGAGTTTTCTGGCTGCGATTCTATCCGACGTACGCAACGCAATGCAGACGAATCGTGAACTGCGCAGACTCACGCCGTATCCGAGTCTGCGCAGTTGACAATTCGTCTGCATTGCGTAGCGTACGTCGGATAGAACCACAGCCAGAAAACTCTATTGAAAGTTGGTCAGAAACACGTGCTACTTTCAGTCCGTGAGGCGGTAAGGACAAAATCACGTGGCGAGTTTCAGCAAATGACGAAGTGCGGCCGACATCACGTGATAAATTTCAGCCAGTGATTAAATGCGAGCCAAATCACCGCGTTGAGGCGAAAATCACGTGGTTATGTTCAACCAATGAGGAAGTTCTGCCGAAATCATATGGCTAATTTCAGCCAATGACTAGGTGCGACCAGCATCACATGATTAATTTCAACCAATTACTGTAATTGCCATTGGCCACGTGACGATCGTAGCACGTGGACTTTGAACCACCAAGCAGTTGTCCAAAATCATTATCATAAAAAGACAACGTATATTTTTCTGCGGCGTAGTAACTCAGGAATGTGTTTTGATTATAATTGATAAAATAAGAGTTTGTTTACGAAGGTAAAATGTGACGATAACGGTCGACTATATAGTTCTTTGATATGACGGAGTTATTTTATTGGTTTTGTGCGAGCTAAATATTATAATTATAAGACAACAGTGCTTGTCATTTTAATCGAATTTAACGCTGTACCCCACACCACGTCCACCTGTTTTAAGGATGTTTAAGAAAAGACAATCCCCCAAACACCTATGAATTCAGCATTAGAATACAACGTAGGTCATGTTTCCTCTTCCCATTTCTATATCAAGTGTCGTAAAAGAGTTAGCCTACACAGCAGTCAACTCATAATTGCGCCCTATTCAACGATTATCGTTAATAAACCAAATAACCTCGATGACTTCCGGATGAAGAGATTGGTTTTTGTGAAACGAGTTCGACTCCTACTTGACTGCAACGTTGACCGAGTGGAAGGCATGGGGGGGGGGGGGGGGTTAGGCAAGATTAGAGTAACTTGTTAGTATAAAGCAATGTGTCCCATCCAGTGCAAGTTTATGACGTTAAACTAGCGTTATCACAAGTAGTACCAAAATTGCCTGTCAGGAATTTTCTGCTCTGTTATTATTAAGCAAGCTGGAAAAAGCTTGTCCAGGGCAGCTTTGGACGATATGAAGGGAGAGAAACATGCATGGTCAAGAAATGACGATTGTCGTTTTATTTAGGTCAATGTGCTAATATGTTAGTCGTCTAGTTCGGTGGGTCCACCACCACCGGTTCTCCTGATAACAACAGTTCATTTTACATGTTACTGAACACGTCTAGAACAAGCGGGCAGCAGACAAACAAACAAGCTGACAGCTGCAACCCTGACATGTGCATAAATTGAGTAATTTTGTGTGTCTACGAAATTGAAAACTGAAGGATGCAAATGAAACAAAAAAAAAATCATCCTTGATTTCTTCCGGTTTTCCTTGATAATCATAAATGATCACCGTCCCCATTTTCATATATGCACAACTAAACCGATTTCTGAAGTTATAGCGGCAGTCCTATTAGGCATTTCCTCCCTTGCTCCTGCGTGCTTGTCACTAGCACGGAGAACCACAGGTAGAACAGGAAATGCATCATGGTATTTAGTAGTTGTAAACAAAAACATCCGGGAAGAAAGCAATTCAATAAACAGAAAGAGGGGCAAAAACTAGCCACAAAAAAGTCAATGTGGCATGAAAAGGGGACTGACTATAAAGAAAATAGTTGGAAAACTGTTCAAGCAGTAATTTGGAAGAAGGAGGCCATTTTTTTTCCGTAAAGGCGCGTTCTCACTAGTCAAGTTTTGTTGACCAATTGTACTTGTTCAACAAAAGTTGAACATTACTTGAATCAATTTTCGTTCACACATTTCAATAGAAACTAATCAGCAGTTTCATTGTACAAATGGGGTTTCAGTTACAATACAATGGGGTCAAAAGTTGTGTGGATAGCACTGTATTTTGGTTAACCCCCAATTGGTCCACCCCTCTGATGGGTCCACTTTTGTATATCTACAAGGGCCTTAAACAAAAGACCTATTGTTCACTTGAAGGCTAATGGTGAATGACTCACCACTTGATCAAGAAAAGTTTGACTGGGTCAAACTTTTGTTGATCAACTAAAATGTTGATCAACTCGATTGAAACAGAGGTTCCCACTACAGTTTTCATTCAAGTTTTGTTGAACAACTACAATTGGTCAACAAAACTTGGCTCGTGAGAACGCGCCTTTAGAGCAAGCCATTGCACATGCGACACTTGAAACGTTACGGCACGTTTGTGCCGCGCGTCATCTTGTTGCTATGGAAACATGTGACTTGAGCTCCTATCTCGTATATCTGCAATGTTGTCAAACTGCGTGTATACCTGTTCCCCAATTCCTCGATGTTCAGGAATTTTTCGTATAGGAAAGGGTTGTTTTAGTACAAATGATATCAAATACACTACCCCTTATCTGTATTATTTCTAATCACACCTCTGACTGGAATGAAACCGGGGATCGGACCTGCTGACTAGAAGAGTAAAATTCGCCATTAGGCAAGGAGCAAAATGAGACGCAGGGTGTAGCAGCCCTGCGAAATTCTGCTAGCAGGCAATCACCGCACATTGAATCGCAGTTTTGCACCATACTTGCATCAAATAACAAGAGAACTTCTCCGCTTCGCACCGCTTTTTGCTATTGTCACGCCAACTTCACGCAGGAAACTGCGGCATTGGCACTGGGCTCCGCAGGGTCACGTGGCGCAGGCACTGAGTCACGTCATCCTGCGACTTAACATGCGCCACTACATACTATCATGTGAGCCACAGAAAATTATAGTGAGTCACCCTGCGTCACCTGCGGAGACTGCGTCTCATTTTGCGCTGGGCCTTAGTTGAGTTGTTTTTGTTGAAGTTTAAGGTCCCGTCAACTACGAGGTTATTAGAGACCCGTCCACTGTATAGTTCTAATGCATAGACAGCACAGACACTACACTAATGCGACGATTATTGGGTATTAGCAGTACCCAGCTTTCCCGAGCGACCACCCATGTCAGTACTCACTGGGCGTACGTTGCTTAACTTCAGTGATCAGACGAGAACTGGTGTGTCCAACGCAACTCGCCACTCCCCCTTAGTTGAGTACTGTGGGACTGACACTGCGTAACCTTATTTGTAAAACCCCAATCCCTAGGTTGATATAATTAAATGAATTGCGCGTTGCTCAACGAGGGCCACCTGCTTGCTGTTGGCTGATGATACTGTGGCACTCGCGTGTCATATAAAAATTTGACCTGGAAGACCAGGTTGAGCTCACCACCTGCCTCGCTTTTCCGAGCTGTAATTGATGGTGGGCAAATATGTACATGTGGTCCTCACTAATGAACCGCAATTCTCCAAAACAGAGGCCCGAAACAACAAGCCAGCACTAGTCTAAATGATTTGAAGAGGGCTGCGCATATCAGCCTCCCACGTAATAAATCTAATCAATTAAAGTTTTTTTAAAGGCGGCATTGCCCATCAGGGCCGTGACGAGGGCGTGGCGAAGAAGGCGGCCGCCACGGGCGCATCTGGGTTTAGGGCGCAAAATGTTTAAATTTTGTTGTCATTATAGGGTTACGGACAAGCGAAAGTTAGACACCACAGGCGCTTCATACCCCCGTTACGGCACTGTTGCCCATGTCCTATTATAAAACAAATATGGTTTCCTGACACACGGAATAGTAAACAGGGTGCGAAACGAAGTAGTCACGTGACTAAATTAAGCATGCGCGTTCGACACTGCAAAGAAGGGCGCCAATTTTTTTTTAGAACGACGCGTTCTTCTCCGTTTGGCTGTGCTTGCTGTAAATTCTGTGTGTGTGAGAGACGTTTATTTTATTTCGTCCA
>JAAFCE010005724.1:16298650-16320584 GCA_013389805.1 Trigoniulus corallinus | reverse complement strand
TTTTCAGTGTCTTTTTGAGCATAGATTGTCAATAAAAAGGCCCCCCCTCCCCATTGTTTGAAAGGTTTGTCAATGGCATGCCTATACCATCCCGAACCCAGGCTGTAATCTAGCAACAGTGACAACCATTGTTTATTTGTTTAGTTTAACGAAAACTCCGGTATATGTGTTATACCCAGTATTTTGTTAGCTGGAAAAGAAAATAATTTCCTGTTAAGCGATTTTTGTTTCGTGTTAAAAGAAAAAAAAATGTATGGAATTACAGAGTATTCTGTCCGGACCGCAGTGTTGTTTCGTGTTAACCGTTATTTTGTGTTAAGCGTTTTCGTGTTAAACGGATTTCACTGTATATACTTCTTTGCAACTTTGTTAACCAAGCATTTCTGAATTTCAGATACAATATGGTAAAGTAGAAAATGGGGTGGAAGAATTTAAAAACATTTTAATTTGGTTGTAATCTAAACGGTAGAGTAACCCTAACGGAGAGGAAGGGGGAGAACAGCGTGGAATTAGGAAAAATGCAACGACACACAAAACAGGACAAACGTCTAGCCTGAAACAGGATTTGCAGCATCTTAACATGTTGAAAAACACCACTCCCTAGTCTATAATAACTTGCAGCTTATCAGTAACTGGAGACTACTTAGTAATACCCTTATTCAGTCAAAAAATTTTTTATCAGGTGAATATGGGTACATTATTAAGGTGCTAGCATCAAGCGTTTTCACACGAAAACACCATTCTCGCCGGCTTTCGCGAAGTCACCGATGACCAGGATCGATCTCATAATCAGCTTATTATTATTGAAGAGATTAGAAGCCCACAGTTCACTGGAACAACATGTTGCCTGAAAAATTGGGAGATGAGCGAGGTTGTGAAGGGCGGCCAAGTTGCGTTGGACACACCAGTTCTCGTGAGATCATTGAAGTTAAGCAACACAAACCCACGTTAGTACCATCATGGGTGGTTGGTAGGGAACGTTGGGTGCTGCAAATTTCCCCTCTCCTAAATCCCATACACCTAACTCCTCTTCACCCGCGAGCAGCCTCCTAAGGGTTCGGCCTGTTATGGCTGCTTGGCTAACTACCCAACCCGTTAGCGTAACATAGTAATAACAGTAATAGTATAAGAGTACTATACTCCTGTCTCAAAGTCTGCCTATGGCAGTGGTCAGAGGTCGACGGTCCGTCCAATTTAAAGAAACGTTGTATTCCATGACTGAATGGTTTCTGCTTGTACTTTGCGTGTGGGGTTAGCGCACTTTTTCACAAGTTAGGATGCGCAGGTTCGACTCTCGACTGCTGAGTAGGATAGGGCTAAGAATTGTGTAGCTTCCGCCAAAGCCAGAGCCTATGAGAGGTTGGTTAGAGAACATGTGGCGTGAAAGAGATTTACTATTATCATGGCTCAAATTAAACATTTTTTAAGTTTGAGGAAACGACTAGAAACTCTTAGGTGACCTTGTTACGGCCTTAAGACAAGGTGTGACAGGCTGTTGCTGCTGACAACGTCCAATTTAGTCATCAAGTAACTCAAGGCGTTTTCTACCAACACGCACACTTGAAGATGCCAAAACAAATGATAAATTATATGTGAATTTATGTCAATTTGGTGTTTTTGGAACAATAACAAGAAAGGCTTTGTTTTGAATAGGCTACATCAGTGACTAAGTTTTTTTAGTTCGTGTCAATAATTAAGTTTTGATAACTATTTAACTTTTTTTTTTTTTTGATAACGTTATTTTTGTCTTCACTATGTAGGCTGTTGTCTATCTTTTTTTGGGGGAAAAACAAAACAAAAATAACGAGAACTATTTTAAAAGGAGGAGGGGGGAAAATAAGTAGGCCATCATTCTAGTTCACCATTTGCCTTGTTGTTTCCGAGGTGATTTCATCCCGCCGTCTTCTCTTCACACAATGCGTGGGGTAGGGAACAGGATCGTATCCTTTTCTTTCCCTCCTCACCACATAATAGTCAATGTAGGGTACACATTAATGTTTCCTCTTCTCTCTCTCTTCTCTTAAACCCCCAAGGTCGTAGGTTCGATCCGCAGAACAAATCATGTTTCATTGTCACAGAATTGACAACCGATTTACTACTACTGCTACTTGATAGTGCCACTTTACACTCAGGAGGCAAGATAGCCCTTCTCACCCAGGTATTTCCGCCTTATAGTAGCAGAGGGCTGGAACTAGTAGCCAGCCAAAATATTGAACAATCAGCACACCGTGACAGACGGTAAGCTAACCAGGTGTGGAGAAGATATCTGAAACGTCCACTACTATCTGGAAAGCAGGAACAAATACCCTAGGTAGGACAACTTCCGCCCATTTGTAGGCTAATATCTAGAGATATGATATTATTATCTGCATAACGTAAAAAAAAGTGTACCCTTTCTACACAACAACAACAACAAGTGCAAATAGAATCAAGCTGATTATCATACTGATTATTTAGTAACACCTATTTATCATAGTGAGAAATCGGCAATCTGAATCAATATGCTGTATTTTATGACCAGCCCCGTAACCATTACTGTTGTTTTTGTTACTTTTATTATAGGGTGGGTGTTAAGGTATTACAGTACATACCCTGGATGGAGGCCAGACCCGCCTCGGTGGCGTAGTGGTTAGCCCGCTCGGTAATTGCATCAGTAGTTTTAGGTTCGATACTGGACCGAGGTGGGTTGGCTCCTTTCGGGCGAGAGAGAGAGGCCGCGAGTGCACCTTCTTTCGGATGAGAAGTAAAACCGAGGTCCCGTGTTGGTGTACGATGTCATTTGCACGTAAAAGAACCCTCTCTACTAGGCAACGGGTAGATGAGGCAAAATTTCCGGGTGTAGGAGCTCGCCCTCTGGCGTCGGTGGAATTCCCCAAACAATGAACAGTAGACCGAGTATAAATAAACATAGGGGGTTGCAGTTTTGGTCGGCAACCGGCTGCTGGAAAACACTGTCCAATATATCACCCTTGTGTCCACTCACAGGGGCAAGATGGATACTCGACCCTGTCATAGGCGGGAAAGGGGTTAGGAGTTGCTTTACCCTGGATGGAGGCTGATTATACCAGAATATAATGTTTACAGAGTCCGTGGAGGACAAGAGTGCTATTTCATAGCTCAAAGGGTTTACCCCCCCCCCCCTCCTCCTTCTCCTGGTTGTTTTTGACTAGAAGGTGACAAGTGTCGCCTATCGAACTCCACCTGGGACGAACCTGCAGCATACTTGGAACTCATGCCGCGCCGGCTGGAAAGTGAACCATCGAAGCTGGCCATTACAGTACGTTAGTTGACGTCACCATAATACCCCTAGGTGTAGCCACATCTACCTGTGAACCCTGACCGACTTCAGCATTTCTAAATCCCCTAAATTTTAGAGATCTGCGGAAGAAATGATCCATGGAGGTCGTCATCGTCTTATTCTCGGTAATGATGATTAAGTCGTCGTTGTTGTCGCCCCCCCCCCTCCCCAAGGCATCAAATCCTTCATTTTCCAAAATAGCAGATGTTTTTCGACTGTTGCCATTGCTGCTGCTTTTAATATGCGTGTTTTTTTTTTAGATCGATATACTAAATTTAGGATTTAAGCAACCGCTTTTGTCGATATGTTCTTTACGCCATGTTTCGCAATGTTTCTTCTTCACGCCTAAGTTTTGCAATGTTTCTCTTCTTTACGCCATGGACGCCGCCATGGTAAATAAACAGCCGTCGTCACGCCAACCAATGTCGTCACTAGTCGTGACGTCACTGTCCATGGTTCTTTTCTTGATCACGTGGAGCTGTTTTCGAAGGCATTTGCCATTTCATCTCTGATAATGACGTCACTGGTTACCAACGAAAACAATATTATTGCAGAACATTACGGGTATTGTGTAACGAAAGGGGTGGAGGGTAGGAAAATTGGCAAAGCATATAACATGAAGTCAATACTGCATCTCTATTTCTCGTTTATGGCAGAATCGGGTGCCCATCTGTGTTCTCAAGTTGTCCAACCTTTCTGGTATTGTGGACCACTCGGCTGCTCCAAGAACAGACTTGGGGTCGTAGGCCATGAAAACCAAGATGGGGGAAGGTAACAACAGTAGGGGCCATTTGTACGCTACAACTTTCAGCTATGTTTTGTTGGTGCAAACAAAACGTGCTGAGGATTATGCGATTTTTTTTATAGCATCTACACCCAGTTCTGACTTTTTCCAAACTTTTTCACCCATTTGTCACATAAACGTGGTCAAGTATGGATGAAACAGAGCAAAAAGCAACTCCTAACCTGTTTCTCGCCTAAGACAGGGTCGAGTACCCATCTTGCCCCTCTGAATGGACACAAGGGTAATATATTGGACAGTGTTTTCCAGCAGCCGGTTGTCAACCAAAGCTGCAACCCCTATGCTAATTTGCGGTTGGCTTACTGTTCGTTGGGGAATTCCACCGATGCCAAGGGACGACCAGCAGCTACACCTGGGAATTTTACCCGCTGCATGGTAGAGAGGGTTCATTGTTTATTGAAGCGTGAGCGTATATGGGATTTGATCCTGGTAACAAGATTTCTTTCAGAGAAAAGGGAGAGGGAAGGGAAAGTAGTGTGTCAGGGTGTAAGGGCGCACGCCTCTGTCCCACTCCATCTCCCTCCGCATTGGGTGGAAGCGGCCTATGTTAAATAACGATCAATTGGTGCTAAATTTTGGTCGTTAAAGACCCACGTCAAACCCTGGCTATTTTGGTTACACTCTGACAACACCTTGAAACCCCTCCCTCTACAAGTCCTCTCATATTATTCATAGTTTCTTTTTTAACCCTTTAGTACTGTAGTTCAAGGATTAATCACATGATTGGATAGCGAAAAGAAGCTACCTGAACAGGTGTTGAAGATGTAAAAAAAATGGACATTGACCTCTTCTTGAATTGTTATTCAAGTCCTTTTGAGAGAATATGTTTTTGGGGCATCTGGAAAGGACAATTAGAGGGGGGGAAACAGAAACAAGCCTATTGGGACAAAGTAACCTGCGCACTTTCTTGTTCTTCTTCCTCCTTTCCATCTTTTCGCCGTTAATTATTAATTTAGTGACTTACAAGACTGTTGACGTCAGTCGCTTAAGAGGAAAAAAAACCACGTTAATTGAAAGTAGTTAAATATTGAATAGTTAATGCTATCTATGGTCATCAACCTGGACAATATTCAAAGCACGTTTCACGGAGAATGCCAGCCGCGTTACCTTTATTGTCATTGTTGTTGGTAAATGGCATCATTAGCATCATCAGGATTCCCCAACAAACACGACGTCACTCAACAATATGACGTCAGTTATGCACTCCGTCAACATCCTCCTGACAACTTGTGCACTAGAAAAACAATGTATTGAATAGCAGCGGACATAATGAATGTCACCTATGGACGTCAGATAACTCCACCGCCAACCCCCCCTCCCTCCTCTCCCTTCTTTCCTTCCCTGTCAATTTATGTAATTTCCAATTTCCTGGAAATTGGAATTCATTCATTGGCAGATCCTGGTGTTGAAGTCGTTTTATGTCCAGAATTCGTGTACAGGCAGATTACATCACATTCTGGCCTTCATCCACTTTCAAAACACCCACGTGATCACAGCTTTATTTTCATCATCTCCTCAAATATCGAATGGCTTACTTTAGGACTGTATAACCCTTTATCAGAGAAGAAGACACCGGTCCTAGTTGCTTCAAGGACTATAGTTGCAAGTCATATTGCCACTCTTGATGGATTTCCGGAAGGACTCTTGTGTATCTGTTTGTTATGCCCCCAAGTAAATGGTGCAATCCATTTTTAGTACCGCACGCGTTGTTTCGGAGAAGGGTTACACACATGCGTCTGGATAGATGTATGGATCTTTGTGAGATTCAGGTCACGTCTTCTTCAAAATAATGGAACCAATCGATGATGCCAACTGAATGAAATGAGACTGCGGCAGGGGTTTTTTTTTTTTTTGCACCAGACAATGTGAGGTCAGGCCTTTTTTTTTTGCATGCTCAGTTTTCTTCTTAAATAAGGTTCGGTGAGAGTAAAAGGAGTAGCAGGGGTGGAGGGAAGAAAATCTTATTTATGCGTGTCTGTCTGGGTGTGTAGTGCTAGTTCCAGGAGTCTAACAGGAGGACGTCAACATTTGGATCGATAGAGAGGTCACACACATGTAGGTTAACGCTCACAGGATATAACCTCCAACACCACCACCACCACCATCATCACTACTACTACACCTTACCCACCTCTATCTCAGGATTGGCGTTGGTGTGGAAAAGACAAAAGTTCATCGATTGACAAAAAAAAAGAGGCCTTCCCGAAATTTTATTATTGATATTTACACAGAGTACATCCAGAGACAGAGGCTTCTAATTTTCAGAGGGGAAACTTGTCACTGGATGACGGCACTAGTGATTACATCTCATTAGTAGATACAAATGATGATAGCGGGCTGAAACATCCTTTGATACCTTTTATTTCCCCATCCCCCCCTCCATTAATCCATTACTATTATTCAGATTGCTGCCTCTGACACGTGTCCTGGTTTCTGTCAGCTGCAGGTGGGATACACTTCAAGGGTATATCTCTTTACCTCGTCAGATGGAAAGAAAAGCCGTGGTCCTGCGCAAGGATGCTACCTTTTTCTTGTTAGGTGTAAGAGCTTGCCCCACCCCTTCGCCTTCATTAGCCTCCTTAGGAGCTCCCCCTTGTCGTCGGTGGTGTGCCCCAACGAATAGTAGGCCGACGATAAGTAGACATAAGGTTGGCAGCCGGGTGCGTAAAAATACCGTCCCTGTTGTAGGCGGCAAAAAGGGGTTAGTAGTTGAACTACTAACATAATATATTGAATTCCAGTAGATTCCAGCATCGGTGATCTGTTGTTTTGTCCGATTTCATTTGTTGCAATGTCCACGCCATGAATCAACAAGTTGTCCCTCGCTTCCCCTCCTTCACCTCCTCCTCCTCACCGCCCATTGTCATCCCTAGAAAGATCGAGTCAGGTTTCCAAAACTCTAAATGCGCCATTTCTGTGCGTGGTGGATATTTACTGTCTGGCTCTAGTCAAGGTTAACAAGCCTGTGTGTGTGTGTGTCTATGGAGTGAGTGGAATAAGTAAACATGCAACCAGCAAGCTGAGGACAACCAATTTTTTTTAAAACAGAAGACCATTTTCCTCCCTAGACAGAAATGCTCTTTATGATACACGTAATACCGCATTTACACATTCGCGAATACGACGAGGCGAGTGGCGAGGCGAGCATGTTCGACGAATGTGTGAACACCACATTCGACATTCACCTCGTGGTTCGCCTCGCCATTCGTGGCGCTCGTGTTGGAAGCGGTTTTTTTGACACGAGTCAAAGGGCGCGAGTGACCTGAGGCGATTTGAGAATCACCAGCTGTCCAGACAATACGAATCAAAGGGCGCTAGCGACGAGGTGATTGGAGATTGACCATCTGACGAGACATTCGGCGAATATGTGAACAGCCATTCTTCATGCAAAGTATGAATGCGAACATTTCGACGAAAGTCTCGCCTCGTCATTCGACTCGTTGTATTCGCGAATGTGTAAATGCGGTATTAGAGAAAGAGTTCCTCTGGCTTTCATCCTTGCCTCCTCGCTACCCGAACGCCCACAACAATCACATACACTTGCTCTTCTCTCCTTCACCTCTCCAAGGACCAATGTGCAGATTCATAAAAATAGGTACAAAGCTGTATTCACTTCCTGTTTGTCAGTCAGCCAGACGTCGCCAAACTGTCTCCAAACCAGGACATAATTTTGAACGAAGTGATTCTTTTCTCTTTTTTTTTTTTAAAAGGTCCTGAAATGACGGAGAACTGTGATTGTGCGTAGTTTGTCTGATAACAAGGCCATCGAGCCAGTTGTTTACTGAGTAATCGCAAAGGGCACCCCAGTAGTAAGAAGTGCATCCAGAAATCTTGCTCCAAGAGATTCAATAGTGCAAGGCGACCGACAGAAAGAAGTCTTTGGTTGCCAAGCAATGACGTCAAAATTCTATGTGCGTCACCACTTCCACTTTCAAAGTACAGCATGCATTTGAACATGGTATATATAGTAATGTAGCATTCTCGTAAGAGAACCCAGATTTAGAGGCAGGACACATCCCAGGACGTTTCCTAAAGTCCAATCTCCGGAAGCTAGTTAAAGACTTGATGCAATTCTGCAGTCGTATATTATCACATCTGCTGTGAACCTTTATCAGTTGAGAATCAATCGTCCAACGGTGTAGTTCATGCGACAGGTCAAACCACCTTGCACGTGAAATAGCCCTTTGGAATCCCCACACACATTCTCCTTTCTACACGGAAGAGAGACTTGTTTACTGACAAAATAAGGTTTAAGGTGTAGGAGGTTCCCCCCCCCCCTGGTGTTTGGTAGATAGCCTTCAGAGATGAGAGGCCTACCGTGTCGTCAGAATCTCTCTCCTCTTTCTAGGACAAACCTTGTCTTAGTCGAACTCGGACATTATAAGAGTTTTGATGCAAATACCATCAAGACGACTCCATTAGACAAGGCGCAAAATGACACGCAGGGTGCCGCAGGCGGCGAAGGTGACACAGGGTGTAGCAGCCCTGCGAAATTCTGCTAGCAGGCAACCACCGCACATTGACTCGCAGTTTGAATTCACCATACTTGCATCAAATAACAAGAGAACTTCTCTGCTTCGCACCGCTTTTTGTTATTCTCACGCCAACTTCACGCAGGAAACTGCAGCATTGGCACTGCGCTCCGCAGGGTCACGTGGCTCAGGCACTGAGCCACGTCACCCTGCGACTTAACATGCACAACTACATACTATCATGTGAGCCACAGAAATTTATGGTGAGTCACCCTGCGTCACCTGCGGAGACTGCGTCTCATTTTGCGCTGGGCTTTAGTGTAGGATGCCTAACTTGCCGGTTCGCAGGATCGATCCCGAATTGGACGGGGTCGGTTTCTTTCTAGTGGAAGAATAAACTTTTGCGAGGGTATCTTTCGACGGGGGGAAATACCGTCGGATGGGGGAGGGGGAATGTCAATATGTGATCCCTATGTTACAGAGCAGTTCGCCACTCGGTTCATAATTCTTGTAGGGATAGTTCTAGACAACAGAGGGCGGGTATTATGTGCCAGATTGTAAGATGTGTCCCGCTGGAAAATATCAATTGACCTATTCCTGTTTCAAGTTGTGTTAAGTAACACAGCTCCAGCCGGGATCTGTACAGCGGTTTTTTTTCCCCTTTTGACATAAAGTGTGGCCCTCATCATAGTCAGTTGAATACTGTCATATCAACTACGGAATTCCGCGTAAACGTACTGGGTGATAATTGTACCCCTCCTCCCCGTCCCCATAGTTATCCCTCCTCCTCCTCTATTTCATAAACCAGCCAAAGTATGTTCTACGCCATGTTGATCTTATTTCTATTTGTACACAGAAAAAATATGGGGTCACCTACTTGGCATTTGTTGGTAAACAGGGTCGAAAGTGTATAGAGAAGGGGGAGGGAGGGTGATGACAACAGCCGAGGCCAAAGGTCAAATTAAGAGAGTTTGAATTCGGTCACACGAGATAAGTTACACAATTGTAACAGATAACAGTTTGTTTTTTTCTTAGTCATGTTAAACGGAAGCATGTTGTTTTATTATCACAATCGTCGTCGCTGGCTCCGGCAATAACAACATCAACAACACCTAATTTTTTCCTTTAAAAACGACAACCTTTATTCGGCGCCAGTGCCTTGTTGTGGCGCTCCGTGCAAAATAATAATATTTCGGACAATTAACTCGTCTTTGGTACTCTCACGTGCTGGACTCGCGTATTCATTGGTTGCAGGTCCCATCCTGCCTAATCGAAGTTAGTGGCTTTTTAAAGGCGATAAGGAAGCCCCCCAGTACGACCGTCTTCCCTCGAAATGAGACGTAAATTGTAGAGTCCCGTTTGATGCGCAGTTTGACCACCATGCACGTCTACATGGAGTGAAATACTGTAGATCGTGCAGACCTGTAAATTTCCCCATCGAACTCTTAGGAGGCTGCCCACGGGAGATGAGGAGGTAGGTGAAAGGAAGAAGGAGATGGTTAATTTGCAGCACCCAACGTTCTTTACCAACCACCCATGTTGGTATTGACGTGGGCTTGCGCTGCTTAACTTCAGTGATCTCACGGGAACTGGTGTATCCAACGCAACCTTGCCCTTCTCTCAAATCCCCTTCCGACGTCGGTAAATTAGCAGTAGAAATCAAACCTAACTAACTGTGTGACATACTGAGATAGAAACCTGATTGTTTTTTAGGAATGGTTTGCAGCAGGTAGGTTCGATTCCGAATAGGGCTGTGGTTCTGTCAAACGACTGCTGCCCGCCTGACTATACAGAATTCCTTTAGGATTGGAGGGGTGTCGTAAACTTCCATTCTGAGGGAATTTGCCCGTCTTTTCACCTAGCCGATAATTTTTTTACTGGTAACTTTATACTAATAAAAGCACATCGCAAGGTCATGGGATTTATGCAAAAACCTCTTGGTTGGGGGGGGGGGGGGCTGTCAAAGGCTGCGCGTCACTAGGTTCAATGAATTATTTTCAGGAATATGTCAAGACCTATGACGTCGTTTACAAGAATATTTAATCAATGAAATGTCAAATGAATAACGACACAGGTTACGTCATTGTGTTTAATGTCAGTGTTAGGACAGGTATTTCGTATACCCCATCACTTTGAAGAGGAAACGGTGGGGTAGACGAGGCGTTCATTTTACCACCATCACTCAAATATTATATGGTATATTTTATCAATACAGTCATCACCAATACTACGCAGATGTTATTTCTTAGTACAGTAGAACTCCAATTTTCCGAACTCCGACTATCCGAATCGCTGATTATCCGAATTGCTTTCAGAATTTCAGAAAAAAGAAATTAAGAGGGAACGTACTGCGATTTGCAAAATAACGCGCGATTTTGCTGCCCGAAAACGGATACTGACAGTCAAACAGCTTACTTCGACCAAGATGTTCAGCAAGCAATGACTCATTTACAGTATGGTACACCTACATACTGTACTAATGTACAGCCCTTATAAGTATGCTAATATGTAAAAGTGTTGTCTTTTCATTTAATTAATTAAAAGCTCTTTTCATTTAAAAATAGTTTTTTCTCCCATTTTCAACATACAAACAGTGATAAATTAAATCAGACCCTTTTTTCGGAAAAAATCCAATTATCCGAATGGGGTCCGGTCCCTATTGATTCGGATAATTGGAGTTCTACTGTATCTACAACGACGCTTGCCTCGCATCTTTTAGATGCAAGATCAGGAAAGGGATGGACTTGATACCGCCCCGAATGCCAATTCACTTTCAACATTCACCATTAGCCTCTGTTTTTCTTGTAAGACCCCCCAGGTCCTATTTTCTGAATGGTGGAGGATCGGTCTGCAATCTAAGTGCAGTAGATCAGGCATGTCAAACTGTGGATACCCGGAGGGCCACATTGGTAACATGTGCGTTGTCATGAAGGCCATGGGGAGCGGCGAATTGCGTTGGACACACCAGTTCTCGTCTGATCACTGAAGTTAAACAACGCAACCCCAGCTAGTACTGATATGGGTGGCCGCTTAGGAAAACTGGGTATCGCTACTATCCAAAAATCGTCGCATTAGTGTAGTGTCTGTGCAGTCTCTGTATCAGAACTACACTGTGGACGGGGCTCTAGTGACCTTGTAGTTGAAGGGCCCTAACACCAACAAACAATGAAGGCCATGCAGTGTTGAGTTTTTTTTAGTAATTTATCTTTAAAATTACCGAGACACCAGGCCTGACGGTGTCGATTTAATTTGACATGACAATTAACCGAAATGGTATGTAATAATAGTTTTAATCAAAATAAGGCACGTAGCGCCCCAACTGGGCCGGGGGAAACTGTCCGCCTCTGAGTAGCAGACCGCATATGTATACTACATGGTGTCGATTGTGAGGGCTATATGCGGCTCGCGGGCCACCAGTTTGACACCCCTGCAGTTGATGGAGAAAGAGTGTTGAGAGGAAGTTAAAGAAACGTCCTGGACGATGGTGAACAGATAAGACTGAATGGGACACGATCGGGATGAGAGACCAACGGGAGTATGGGATATAATTCATTATTACCTGTTGACTCTTCTTCCCCGAGGTCTTTCTGTAGTGGAGACGGGGTTTCAATCCCCGTTTGACTTGTTCATTTGACCCTCAAAGCGTTAATAGACGACAAACGACAAACTCGTCAGACTAATTAAACCTGTGTCCACATTCTTGGTGGGTCAACAAATGTAGTTTTTATAATACGATACCAGGGAGAACGGGAACAATGGTGACAACTAGTAATAGGGGGAATTCGTAGCCACTCTTAAATCGCATAGGCACAACTGAGTATGCAAACCAGGCTATTACTAGAGAGAGGAGGACGACGACCTAACAGGGCTATTTCAAGGTACTTTCCTCTTGGTGCGAGTAATTGACTCTCGTTACACCAGTGACATCGGACATCCCACGGACAGTAAAAGGAAGACGATAAAATGGGACCTGTGATGGCGCATGTGAAGTCCTTTGAACTAATGACCTCAACAATTATGCTAAACCGATATTAGTACGTAATATTTTGACTTTTCAGATGGTGCAAGTATCAGAATTAACCAAAATAACCGTTTTTGCTTTGGTGTTAAATACTCTTATGATCATTGTAACAATTAATATTTTCCTACCCATATCATAACCCCCTCTCCCCTCCCTTTTCTCGTTCACCTCACCCTCGCACTTGTATCCCCTCCTCTGAATGGGGTCATCGTATTCCAGTCTGAAAAGCCAGCCAGAACTCGACCAGTATGGTCACTACAAACAAGAATTTCGAAATAATTCCATTTACTGAACGTAAATGACGTCATAAATTTGGTAACCGGTCAGTAATAAATGTTGTTGTTGTTTTGTTTAAAATGCCGGAGGGAGGATAAAATAAAACCAATGTTATATAATGATAGGGATATCTAAAATTAAAAAAAAAAATAATGTTGTTTTTACCTTTGGAGGCGAATAAAACTCCAGCATGTAACCTCCAGTTGTTTTGACCAGGGCCAGCCTACATTTTTCCCATTTCTGTTTGCCGTCAAAGTTCTCTCCAACCAAGTAACTGACAATGCCCTCTTTTCGACACTCCACCAAAATCTTGGCCACTTTCACTTTGTCGTGTTTGTTGTGGTGATGGTGGGTGTGGTCGCCACCACCTGGTTTGTGCCGCCGGTCATTGGAATGAGACAGTTCTACCTCGTCCGAATGCTGTTTATGGAACAGGCTCTTGCCTTTCTTGAGTCCTTTGAGCGACAAACGACGAAAAAATGGTTTGTGTTGGGATTTGGGCGATTCGCCTCCATCTTGGTCCGAATAGTCACTGGAATCTCCACTACTCTGGAGTGGTACAGGTGGCCCTGGTGGACTTTGAGGATTCTGTGCATTGTGCGGATGATGATGATTGCTATTATTGTTATGATTAGGATGAGGAGGAGGATGATGATGATGATGATGATGAAGACCATTGAGAATCGTAGTCGCTGTCGTCGTCGTGGTAGTAGCAGTGGTGGTGGTGGTGGTAGTTGTCGCTGCAGCAGCACCAGCAGCAGCGGTAGTAGTTGTTGTTGTAATCGTTGTATTAGCCGTAATCAAATTATTATTATTTGATTTATTATTAGTCTGTAATTCTGAATGATTGTTATGCGAGGAGGAAGACGACGACGCGGCTGCCAGAGATGACAGGAGTGATGAAGGTGGTGGTGATGTGCCAGCACCATATCCAGGTCCACTGATTGCACCATTATAGTGGTAGTGATGAGTAGAAGTGTTAGTGGTATTATTATTATTATTGGCCAATATCTTTTGTAATTCCAACTCGAAATATTCCAGAGTCAATTCGCAGAATCGCCTGGAGAATTCTTGATGCATTCTGGAAGTCATGATTCCGTTAGTCATTGCAGCTCTATCTCCTAACAGTGCTTGAAACTGACGGACTAATTCGACAGCTGCTTTCTTGGCACGTTGGTCACACAATTCTGCCATGGATGGTAAAGGCGGTGCTGATGGTAACATGGTCACTGTACCAGTACAGATATTATTATTAGTGTTACTACTGCCATTATTACCACCACCACCAGTGTCACTATTGTTACCGTGTTCGGTGACGGTAGACATTTCTGGTGAGACACCATGGATTCCATCCGTCGTCGTCGTCGCTGCTGCTACTGCCATGGTAGTGGCGGGTTTTTGACGGAAACCTCTAAAAACGCCGCCACCGCCGCCGCCACCACCACTACCACCAATGTCCAATATAGAACGGAGCTTACTTAACAACCTTATTTTTGATGATTTATTCGTATTACCGTAATGTGGCAGCTTGTATTATTTTAGATAAAAACACGTGTATTCATATATATACACACAGGCAGACAGACAGACACGTAACAAAATGAATTAGAAAATATTTTTGGAACCTTTCTTAGGATAACACGACTATAACGATGGCATTTAAGTTCACATTGTGACGTCACGATCCAGTATTGATCTTCGTGCGCGCAAACATTAATAACCACAATAATAATAATAACAACGATAATCGTTTCCACCAAAAGAATAATGTTGATATTTTTGTTGTTTTACAGAGACACACTCTTTTACCGTATGCGTCCGAATTGTTCCGTCTTGTATTCAAGAAATGGCGGCAAGAATTCCAGAATGATGGATTCTAGAATGTAGCGCGTTATTCTTTTTTTCTTTGGGCGTTGGATTTCTCACACTGGTTGTTAAAGTACGGTAAGTAAGCTTTCGTTTTGAGAATGGACAAGATAACACCACTGTTTTGTAGTTTTTAAAAGACTCTTTGCCTACCTCTTTCTTTCTCTATGTGTGTTTGTGTAGATTATTTTATATATATATATACTCGTTAAAGTTCACGCTCTGCAGATGGTAATGATGATTATTATAGCGAGATAACTCACGCAATATTGCGAATCACTGCTTAGCATCCTCTCTGACAACTGCACACTCGCACGACCTATACGTTAATATTCCTAGAGAGTTTATTTATATACATGAACATTCTGACGTCAACAAATTGTGGTGGTGATTGACCAATGAGGTTTTAGAAGAACTCCTCCGCTGTCACCAATCATCATTCGCGTTTTACTTCTGCGGCAACTAGCTAGCGAAGAATGGAATTTGATGATGTACGATTAAATGACTACTAGGTGGCGACACTTACCTACAATGCTGCGGTGAAGTATAATCGCATTTCAGCCAACCGATGTTAATTTTTAGAACGTTCTATTCCGTTTTTTTTTATTTGTTCTTCGTATCGATGTTGTGGCAGTTGAAAGGCACCACTCTCTTTTTCAAATATGAGGTTGATGTTTTGTTTTATATCCGTTCATTCACAAAATTTCAATTAGACTTCGTTAACTTTCCGATCTGGCATTACTTAGGCAAGACTCCTCCCAGTCTTGCGGACTGGACACTTTAATGACAGGCGGCTATAATCAGTGTCTTCAGGTGCTGTTATCTTGTTGTCAGGATCTGCTCTTGCAATGGGTGTGGGACACATGTAAGCAGGATGGGGGGTGTTACAGAAACGGTGTCAGTCATTCCATTATTATCATAATTCTGTAGTTTTAAATTGAGCCACAATCACAAGTTTTTTCATGATGTGAATCGTCGGCGACCAAAATTAGGAATTGAACTTGAATAGGGCTGGCTGGTTACAAGACCGAGATTCAGCCTTCCAGAGAGAGAACTAATTCTCCACTTTAGTACAGTCTGAGGTGTGCTCCACCGAATAGTAGGCCGACGAATAATAAGCATAGAGGTAGGTAACTGTATCAGCGTTTCTAGGTTCGATACTGCACCGAGGTGGGTTGGTTTCTTTCAGGCGAGAGAGATGCTCCGAGTGCACCTTCCTTCAGATGACAAGTTAAACCGAGGTCCCGTGTGGAGTATGCTGGTATTTCCACGTAACAGAACCCTTTCTACTATGCACCCGGTAGATGAGGCAAAATTCCCAGGTGTAGGTCTTTGGTCGGCAACCGGCTGCGGAAAAACTATTAGCGGTACCCAGTGTTCCCAAGCGGCCACCCATGTCACTACTAACTGCGGTTGCGTTGCTGAACTTCAGTGATCAGGCGAGAACTGGTGTATCCAAGGCAATGCAGTCCATTCAGAGGGACGAGATGGGTACCCGTCCCTGCGAAAGGCGGGAAAATGGTTAGGAGTGGCTTTTGTTGCAGATTTGATCGACAGCCGATTGTGTATATAAATCCCGTCCAACAGATTGTCCATGTTACAATCCAAAGGGATAAAGATAGATACCGGACTTTAAGCGGGAAGAGGGTTAGTAGTTGCTTTTGCTTGTATAGTCTGTGGCCTATGTGCTTGTTAAAGCACTTTTTCCGGGAAGCATCAGTTAAGCGTGGGCTAAGATTAGTATTCACACCTGGTGACGGGTATTATTAGTATAATAATTACTGTTATTTTATGCGCCTGCAGGTATCATCCGACGGCATCTAAGAAATGTCATATTATTAAAACTTCCTAGTTTGAAATAACCCATTTGTAGTTTCACCGTCTAGACAATACCGTATATTTATTAAATAATCATTAACAAGAATCTCTTTTTCATGAGGGCTAGTGGTTGGTGCATTTTTTTCCGTCAAAAGTTCACCTCCTCTCTTCTGTCCTGGAGAATGGTGGCTTTTGGTTGTTTATCGTCGGTCTGTCTGCCTATGAGGCCACTTATGGACTCCAAGGGAGGTGAGTTCTTACATCTGGAATATGTATACCAATCTGCATGTATTTTTTCATGTTCAAAGGCTTCGTTTCTATGCAGCAACTTGGCTTTTTCCTCCCCTGAAAGAAACCAAGCGCCTCGGCCAGAATTGAACCTTCCACGAGAGTAAGTAACTTTCAACTCTTTTTCCCGCCTATGGCAAGGTCGGCTACCCATCTTGTCCTTCTGAATGGACACAACAGTGATAATTGGATGGTGTTTTTCCGCAGCTGGCTGCCGGCCAAAACTGCAACCCCTATAGTTATTTATTGTCGGTCCACTGTTCGTTGGGGCACTCCACCGAGCTCCTACACCTGGACATTTTGCTTCATCTACCCGTTGCATAATGGAGAGGGTTTTTTTAAATGCGCAAATGCCGTCGTACACCATGCGGGATCTCGGTTTTACTTCTCACCTGATCGAGGAGAACAACTCCCTTCGGGCAATAGAGATGTTTCCAAATGTGCATACCTTCGGCCTCGGATGTAAAAGAGCCCTTTCGAAGTGCAGATAAATACAGGTCGATAAAGTACCTTAATATATCATTAGGGCAATTTTATATTACCGGATAAATCAAACACAATTTTTAAAGGATTGCTGCATTGATATTGACGGGGACACAAAATTTAGGCTAATTGGGGGACCTCTGGCGGAATTCTACAGCATAATCCCGCTAGAACATGAGTTTCTTTTGGAATCTAGCAACTTCTATTCGTGTCAACTTCCAAGATGAAAGTAAAAGTTTTACGAAACGTTACTGTTTTGAGATAAATTTCGTCATATGTTGTGAATTTGACAGTGATACATCCTAGAGAAATGGAATCGGAGACGAAGCGTGTTATCGTTGTCGACACAGGAGCTGGCGTAAGTCAGGTTTGCGCACATTTTCAGAATGACGTTAGAGGTTCGAAGGAACTTTAAAAGTAATTACAAAATGTGTTGTTCATACTGTAGTTCAACAGTAGCAAAAAGGAAATTTTCAGAGAGGGGAAAGTAAATATTTCTAAGTAGTGTTCGATAAATGTTACTGTATTTGTCTGAGTCACTGAAAACGCAAGCCTAGAATAAAGACCACCTGAGCAAAAGTGAAGCAAAACGTCTGAAACTGGTTTTCTTTCATGTTATTGTTCAATTTTACATATCAGGGAGTGACTTTTTTTTCCCAGTTCGTTTTTCCATTACAAACAAGGATAATAACTCCTATTCATTAACCAATTTCTCAATTTGAATTACTGTTCCGGGTTATCGTCTTCCAACTGGGGTAGGCCATCATCTCCCCACAGACAACCCGCCCAATATACGCCTGGCTGGGGTCCCTCCAGTCAGATTTGTTTGTTTGTTGGTGTTTAAGGTCCCGTCAACTACAAGGTCATTAGAGACCCGTCCACTGCATAGTTCTAATGCATAGACTGCACAGACACTACACTAATGTGACGATTATTGGGTATTAGCAGTACCCAGGTTTCCCGTGCGACCACCCATGTCAGTACTCAGACGAGAACCTCCAGTCAGAGTAGTCTCATCGAGGAAAGGGGCTAATCTTAGATTAGGGACGGGGAATGTCAGGACCCGTACAGGAAAAACACGTGGGAATAGGTTGCTCTTAAGGATATGGTAGTGTGTGTGGGGTGGACGGGGACCTTATGGGAGATAGACGGGAGTGGAGGACTAGAACTTGCAGACCCCACCCTGCCACAGGCGGGATAAAGGTAGGATTTTTTTTTTGTTTTGTTGGTGTTTTAGGGCCCTTCAACTTCAGACACTGCTAATGCGACAATTTTTGGGTATTAGCGGTACCCAGTTATCCCAAGCGGTCACCCATGTTAGTACAAGCTGGGGTTGCATTGCTTAACATCAGTGATCAGACGAGAACTGGTGTATCCAACGCAATAAGCCGCTCCCATACGGTATGATGATGATGGTGTTGGCCAATTTACTTACTAGCCTGTGAAAAGAGTTTGTTTCTACTCCATTTTCAAATTGAATCTTCACCCTCAGATATAAAGCTATGCACTTGTATGTTACTTTACTTCATTTTAGATCGTGAAATGTGGGTTTTCTGCGAGTTTGACACCGAAGATCACTCCAACTTTAATAGGCAAAAGCGTGATTACCTCCAATGGTAAACCTAGAACCACTAAACTCTTGGTACGTCAGATGAACTTGTAAAAGAAAATTAATGATGGAATTAAGCAAACGCAAGTCTATTTACTGACTTCAGATTGGACATGATGCCATTGAAGACATGGATGGACTGAAGTTTGAGTACCCTTTCGATGGGGTGTCCATTAAGAAATGGGATTGTCTTCATTTAATTTGGACCAGAGCCTTTCAAGACCTTGGTCCCATGCCGTCAGTAGACGACGACATGAATGAATATAAATTATTCGCTACTGAGTCACCATTTGGTTTGCCCAACAAGAAAGATATGGTTCAGGTGAGTACAACTGGTTCCCTGAAACACTCCTTTCGATATTTCTCGCTCGTAGATGGATAATTGTTATTTTACAGACAACTTAATGTTATGTAGGAGTTATTCGAAAAATATCATTTCAATGGAATGCAGTTTGGAAACCAAGCAGTTTTGGCCATGCATTCACACGGTAATACCTCATATCCTTCTAGTGACTTTTAGTTGTTCAGGTTGTGGTCATCACGACTCTCCTGGGAGCGGCGAATTGCGCTGGACACACCAGTTCTCGTCTGATCACTGAAGTTAAGCAGCGCAACCCCAGCTAGTACTGACATGGGTGGCCGCTTGGGAAAACTGGGTATCGCTAGTATCCAAAAATCGTCGCATTAATGTAGTGTCTGTGCAATTTCTGCACCAGAACTACACAGTGAACGGGGCTCTAATGACCTTGTAGTTGAAGGGCCCTAAAACACCAACAAACAGCAACAACGACTCTGCTGAACGAGTCTCCATTAACTGATATGTGGAGATTAAATTCCATCCATCACGGATAGGACGTTTTCGTCTCTTTTCTCTCCTGGGAAAGGATGCAAGTAGTATAAACTTTCTTAATTCAATATTTGGTTTTTAGGTTTCAAAACCGGCATCGTTGTCGAATCTGGAGATTCCAACACAACTGTTTGCCCTGTTTATGAGAGTATTGCTCTAAATCCATTCGCCAAAAGACTAGAAGTAGGCGGAAGACAACTTACTGATTATTTAATACAGGTTTCAAGTTTTATTATTCCTGGTGCTTGATATTAATTTTGTAATATAATATTACAGTAAGTCAGCATTCCTGCAAGTTCACTAGATGTTTATGAGATTTGTAGTCCACAAGGTTTAAAACATAATTTCTACCCTTTCATCCGCTGCACCCTCTCTCCTGTCTACTGAAGGCATTTTATTACTTTCTAAGATTTTCCAACAAGCGCTAATTTTTTTTTAATGATTTCCAAAATACAGTTGCTCAGAAGAGATTCGAACATCTCCATAATGGTCCCGGAAGTATTAGGTTGGTTACTGAGAATTTACCACAGTAGTATTAAAAAAGAAACATATTTTTCGACTCTAAAGACTATTTAGGCTTCAAAACCCGACAATTTTGTGGAAATGTATATATGACTTCGTAGTATATAAGGTTCCCTGGCGTGGGAGTGACACCACCTGCCATATGGCTTAAAGAGTTCATATTTATTTTCTACTAGAATAACGACGTCAGACTTTCGCTCACGTACTTAGTCTTGGCCAGAATTGAACTCACGCCTACGACCACATGAGATCTATTACTAACTGTAGTTGTCGGAACCGAAAAGATTTAGGTATTGTAATACTGATGATGCGTGGATGTCTCATATGAAGAACCCTTTCCTTTACTCTTTTTTTTTTTTCGTTGACTTGGACTGCAGATCTCCTATCGCCTTCCTCATCCTTCAAAGAGACCGATTCCAGATGTCTCTCTCTCTCTCTCTCTCCATGGGATAGATAACCCAAAAAATGCAATTTTTCACTTATCAGTGACCTGATATAATTTCCTGGTGTCTCGAAAAACCAAGAGCGTATTAATTAAATCTGATTTCCTCTTCTTGATTTTTGTTCTATTTATAGTTATTGGCGTTTCGTGGTTACGCTTTTAATCCTAGTGTTGATCGAGAAAAAATCCGCTTAATGAAAGAAAATGTTTGCTATGTGGCGCAGGACGTCGTGACAGAGATGCAATTAGCACAGGCCACCGTCGCGCTTTTGAAAATGTACAAGGTGATTTGATGACATATTTCTATTCTTAGCTTAGTGTCTGTGGTGGGAGGTTGACTGTTGGATAGCCAATAGATTTAATCTCTTGGTTTCTCGCCCGGTGATTCTTGATGATAATAAGCGATGTCTGTATCCGAGTCTGCTATTAAATTGAAGTTTGTCCTTTTGGATGGCTTCCTCAGGAACGTGAACAGTTCTTCTCAGGTTCCAAGTAATTGAGACACGGCCGCCTGTCGTTAAAGTTTCCTACGTTCTTGATATCATCTCTGTCATCATGTAATTTATGACATTCCTGGATATCCTCTGAGTGACACTGCGTGCTTATCGCTTGTTGCCCATCGGCCACTCTAAAATTAATTTCTTTCTATCACGTACAGTCGACTCTTGTTATAACGAACCCGAAGGGGATGAAAAATTCGTTCGTTATATGGAGTGTTCGTTATACCACGAGGCAGAGCTGGCGCGAAGCGGGTTCAGCGTGTTTGTCGAACCCGCCCCCGGTTTCGTTTATTTTGATAGTGTTTTAGGGCCCCTCAACTACAAGGTCATTGGAGTCCCGTCCATCTTATAGTTCTAATGCAGAGACTGCACAGACACCACACTAATGCGACGACTTTTGGGTATTAGCAGTGGGATCCCGACAATTGGGTGAACGACAGTTGGGTGATGAATGACAATTGGGTGTAAAACATGTATTTTTAATTTGCTTTTTGCCCCACGTAATCCTACTACACCGCAAAGCACAGCTGTCATGCAGAGCTGCGCTACTACAAGTATTTTTACCACGGTTTACAGTTCCGTCACAGATGTCGGGCGTTCTGCACAAGTGTGCAATCTACGTTTCAACACGTCCCACAGATGCTTGATGGGGTTCAGATCGGGACTCTGTGCAGACCAGTCAAGTTCTCG
>JAAFCE010005724.1:16257129-16298250 GCA_013389805.1 Trigoniulus corallinus | reverse complement strand
CAGACGAGAACTGGTGTGTCCAACGCAACTCGCCGCTCCCATAGTGTCTGTGTCTGTGCAATTTCTGCATCAGAACTACACAGTGAACGGGGCCCTGATGACCTTGTAGTTGAAGGGCCCTAAAACACCAACAAATAGCAACAACGACTCTGCTGAACGAGTCTCCATTAACTGATATGTGGAGATTGGATTCTATCCATCACGGATAGGACGTTTTCGTCTCTTTTCTCTCCTGGGAAAGGATGCAAGTAGTATAAACTTTCTTAATTCAATATTTGGTTTTTAGGTTTCAAAACCGGCATCGTTGTCGAATCTGGAGATTCTAACACAACTGTTTGCCCTGTTTATGAGAGTATTGCTCTAAATCCATTCGCCAAAAGACTAGAAGTAGGAGGAAGACAACTTACTGATTATTTAATACAGGTTTCAAGTTTTATTATTCCTGGTGCTTGATATTAATTTTGTAATATAATATTACAGTAAGTCAGCATTCCTGCAAGTTCACTAGATGTTTATGAGATTTGTAGTCCACAAGGTTTAAAACATAATTTCTACCCTTTCATCCGCTGCACCCTCTCTCCTGTCTACTGAAGGCATTTTATTACTTTCTAAGATTTTCCAACAAGCGCTAATTTTTTTTTAATGATTTCCAAAATACAGTTGCTCAGAAGAGATTCGAACATCTCCATAATGGTCCCGGAAGTATTAGGTTGGTTACTGAGAATTTACCACAGTAGTATTAAAAAAGAAACATATTTTTCGACTCTAAAGACTATTTAGGCTTCAAAACCCGACAATTTTGTGGAAATGTATATATGACTTCGTAGTATATAAGGTTCCCTGGCGTGGGAGTGACACCACCTGCCATATGGCTTAAAGAGTTCATATTTATTTTCTACTAGAATAACGACGTCAGACTTTCGCTCACGTACTTAGTCTTGGCCAGAATTGAACTCACGCCTACGACCACATGAGATCTATTACTAACTGTAGTTGTCGGAACCGAAAAGATTTAGGTATTGTAATACTGATGATGCGTGGATGTCTCATATGAAGAACCCTTTCCTTTACTCTTTTTTTTTTTTCGTTGACTTGGACTGCAGATCTCCTATCGCCTTCCTCATCCTTCAAAGAGACCGATTCCAGATGTCTCTCTCTCTCTCTCTCTCCATGGGATAGATAACCCAAAAAATGCAATTTTTCACTTATCAGTGACCTGATATAATTTCCTGGTGTCTCGAAAAACCAAGAGCGTATTAATTAAATCTGATTTCCTCTTCTTGATTTTTGTTCTATTTATAGTTATTGGCGTTTCGTGGTTACGCTTTTAATCCTAGTGTTGATCGAGAAAAAATCCGCTTAATGAAAGAAAATGTTTGCTATGTGGCGCAGGACGTCGTGACAGAGATGCAATTAGCACAGGCCACCGTCGCGCTTTTGAAAATGTACAAGGTGATTTGATGACATATTTCTATTCTTAGCTTAGTGTCTGTGGTGGGAGGTTGACTGTTGGATAGCCAATAGATTTAATCTCTTGGTTTCTCGCCCGGTGATTCTTGATGATAATAAGCGATGTCTGTATCCGAGTCTGCTATTAAATTGAAGTTTGTCCTTTTGGATGGCTTCCTCAGGAACGTGAACAGTTCTTCTCAGGTTCCAAGTAATTGAGACACGGCCGCCTGTCGTTAAAGTTTCCTACGTTCTTGATATCATCTCTGTCATCATGTAATTTATGACATTCCTGGATATCCTCTGAGTGACACTGCGTGCTTATCGCTTGTTGCCCATCGGCCACTCTAAAATTAATTTCTTTCTATCACGTACAGTCGACTCTTGTTATAACGAACCCGAAGGGGATGAAAAATTCGTTCGTTATATGGAGTGTTCGTTATACCACGAGGCAGAGCTGGCGCGAAGCGGGTTCAGCGTGTTTGTCGAACCCGCCCCCGGTTTCGTTTATTTTGATAGTGTTTTAGGGCCCCTCAACTACAAGGTCATTGGAGTCCCGTCCATCTTATAGTTCTAATGCAGAGACTGCACAGACACCACACTAATGCGACGACTTTTGGGTATTAGCAGTGGGATCCCGACAATTGGGTGTAAAACATGTATTTTTAATTTGCTTTTTGCCCCACGTAATCCTACTACACCGCAAAGCACAGCTGTCATGCAGAGCTGCGCTACTACAAGTATTTTTACCACGGTTTACAGTTCCGTCACAGATGTCGGGCGTTCTGCACAAGTGTGCAATCTACGTTTCAACACGTCCCACAGATGCTTGATGGGGTTCAGATCGGGACTCTGTGCAGACCAGTCAAGTTCTCGAACACCCAATTCATCAAACCATGTGCCTACAGCCCGTGCTTTATGGCAAGGTGCGTTATCGTGCTGAAACAGAAAAGGGCTATTGCCAAAGTGCTGCCAGAGAAATGGGAGTGCTGCATTGTCCAGAATGTCCAGGTAACGCTCTGCGTTGAGATGACCGTCCACAGAAACGATTGCACCCAACCCATACCATCTAACATGCGAAAATGTTAAATCGACCGGGACAAATGACTGTCGGACAGGCAGTGGCGGTTCTAGCATACGCGAGGCCCTGTGCAAATTGAAAGTGCGAGCCCCTTTCCAAAAATTTGCAACTTGCAAAAGCGAGGCCCCGTGCATTTGCACAGTTTGTACGTGCCTAAAACCGCCAATGCGGACAGGGACACAGACCTCAAAACCAGTACATGCCCTGGTGTAGCGGGATATATATGTGAGAAATGTGATATACATATAGCGGGATACTATTAGGGTTACTACACGGGTTACTGTATATGTCCGGCTACACCAGGGCATGTCCTGGATTGTGTGTATTGTAAAGCTACTTGTAGTAGCGCAGCTCCGCATGACAGCTGTGCTTTGCGGTGTAGTAGGATTACGTGGGGCAAAAAGCAAATTAAAAATACATGTTTTTCACCGAATTGTCGCATTCACCCAATTGTCGTATACACCCAATTGTCGTTCACCCAATTGTCGTATTCACCGAATTGACGTATTCACCCAATTGTCATTCACCTAACTGGCGTTCACCCAATTGTCGTAGACCCATTAGCAGTACCCAGTCTTCCCAAGCGGCCACCCATGTCGGGAGACACGAATTGCGTTGGACACAACAGCGCAACCTCGGCTAGTACTGACATGGGTGGCTGTTTGGGAAAACTGGGTACTGCAATACCCAAAAGTCGTCGCATTAGTGTAGTGTCTGTGCAGTCCCTGCATAAGAACTATGCTGTGGACGGGGCTCTAACGACCTTGTGTTTGAAGGGCCCTAAAACTTCAAGGAACATAGTCACCCATGTCAGTACTAACTGGGGTTGCGTTGCTTAACTGGCGTGTCCAATGCAATAAGTCGCTCTCCATTGGCTCAGGCTTGTGCCGAGGTGCGAGCCTGGTTCATCACTTTCGCCAGAACCCGGCCTCGCCTTTACAAAATGTAAAATGTATTTTCTTACAAAAGGCCCCGCAAAATATTTATTTTTGAACCCGTTTCTGCAAAAGCTCGCACCAGCTCTGCCAAGGGGCCTTGTTTTACACATTGTTTTTGGTCCCAGGCAGTTTTCGTGAATTTCTATGACTTCTAGTGGATATTCTTTGTCTCTGACCTACGACATCCAATAGCAGTTCGTTATAAAGAGTCATTTAGCAATGTGGGATGATGAAGGGACCAGCCAAACCGTTCTTTATATCGAGGGTTTCGTTATATCTTGCGTTCGTTATATCAAGCAGCTAATACATGGGAGGTATAGACATTTTGGCCGGGACCAGCTACCCTTTTCGTTATATTGAACAGTTCCTTATATTGAGATTCGTTATATCGAGAGTCGACTGTATTTGAAAATATTATGCCATACGTTAGTCGATGTTAGCACCATATGGTGGGTAGATGACTGGTTCCTGTAAGTGTAAATGATGTCTTCTACGTTGACTGGACACCAACCAGAGGTTTAACAGCGTTCTGTCAAGTGCCCCTAGTATCAAAGATCTTTCCGAACAACACCAACTAACATTATGTCTCAATACTTCAACGAACCCTAATGAGTCTCTTCGGACATTTAGCCCATTTAGAGAAATGATTCTTTAAACCGCCAATTTCCTTTTTGTTTTGTTTGTGTTTTAGGGCCCTTCAACTACAAGGTCATTAGAGTCCCGTCCACTGCATAGTTCTAATGCAGGGGCTGCACAGACACTACGACTTTTGGATATTAGTGGTACTCAGTTTTCCAAAGCGGTCACCCATGTTAGCACTAGCTGGGGTTGGGTTGCTTAACTTGCCAATTTCCTGATATCGTTTACAGCTTCCAAATGGACGTTCGGTGGCGTTAAGTGAAGAGCGATTCACAGTTCCAGAAGCACTTTTTCAACCTCATGTAATAGGTCAAGACGGAGTAGGCCTTCCGGAGCTGATATATGAAGTCATTCAATCCACAGATATGACCATCCGAAATGAACTGCGTCAACATATCCTGTTGAGTGGTGGCACTTCCATGTTGCCCGGAATTGGTACCAGAGTGGACCGAGAACTCAATCAAATCATCTTGGAAAGGATCTTCAAAGGCAATGTCCGTCGGTTAGAGGTGAGGATACAACGTTAACCTGAAAATCCCTGCCAGCAAGTAAGTTATTCGTGGTGGTTTCGGAACATTCTTAGTTCTTGAACTCATTCTCAAGGTACGAAATGTTTAGGGCAGCGATTCTCAACCTTTTTTTCGTCACGGCACACTTTTAGTAATTTAAAAATTTGGCGGCACACTAACAACGACACATTTCGGGGCCCACAAACCCCAAAGAAAATGTATAAGTTGTAAACTTACCCTATGCAAAAGCTCGCCTCGGTGGCGCAGTGGGTAGCACGCTCGGTAACTGCTTCAGTAGTTTTTGGTTCGATAATGGACCGAGGTGGTTTGGCATTTTTGGGTGAGAGAGAAGCCCTGAGTGCACTTTCTTTCAGATGAGAAGTAAAACCAAGGTCCCGTGTGGTGTACGACTGCAACTGCACGTGAAAGAACCCTCTCTATTACGGAACGGGTAGAGGAAGTAAAATTTCCAGGTGTAGGAGCTCGCCCCCTGGCTTCGGGGGAATGTCCCAACGAACAGTAGAAAGACGATCCATAGCATAGGGGTTGCAGCTTTGGTCGGCAACCGTGAGAAAACACTGCAATATATCGCTCGTGTGTCCACTCAGAGGGACGAGATGGGTACCCGACCCTGCCATAGGCGGCAAGAGGGTTAGAAGTTTTGTAACCTAGCCCTATGCACACACCAAGTGGGTGACTAGTATACTAAATACTACATTTATAACTTTCTTAGCCAGTAGTCAGAACTGTAATATTCATGCCCATTGGTTCAGCCAGTCCCTCCTAGGAAGGCAAAACCGATTGAAATACTTGTCTGACGTCACTTATGTATGGGTATTCGCAGTGGCGGCACATTTCATGCGGTTGAGAATCGCTGGCTTAGGGGCTTGTGGAAAGTAGTAGTGGTTCCAGGGCTAATTTATGGAAATGAGGTCCTAAACAATACTAAAAAAAGTAATGGACTGTATGGAGGTAGCCCACCGCAGGATAGGTAGGATGGCCCTGGGGAGGGAAAATGCATTTATTGCAGTTGAAGCAATATAGGGAGATATGGGGTGGTCTACATTTGAAGAGAGAAATGAGTAGTAAGTTAACATACTGGTCCAGGATACAGGGGATATATATACGAAAAATCCAGTATGGCAGGTTAATGCATGGTTAGGCAAGGGAGAGGTCAGCAAAGAAAACGCTGATGGTGTGTGGAAACAAACTGAAGATAGAGGAGGGAGGTAATTTATGATAATACGTGGAAGAACCTCACTTCTGTTTCTGGCAAGAGCTGGGTCACTGGAGACGAGACAGAGGATGGCAAAATTCACGGCGGGGGAAGGGCTGTGGATTGTGTGGGGATCTAGTGGAGGATGTCAGACTTGTGATGCTGGCATGTCCAATGCTGGACCACGGCAGGAGGGGTTGGGGAACTCCCACATTGGAAGAGCTCCTGGGAGTGGTGGGTGTTGGAGTGAACCGACTAGAATGGGTGTAAAGGGCAAAGATGTGGCATAATAACAATTTGAAGATAGATGATGCTGCTAATTTGAATCTGTATATTCAATGGTCATTCATTTCGAAATGTTTCTTATAGGAAATGCAACTAACCATTGAAGATGACCATCCATTGAGGAAGTACTCTGTATTTTTAGGGGCTTCCAAATTAGCTGAGCAGAAGAAGGACAGGGAATCTTTTTGGGTGACATTAAAAAAGTACGAAGAAGATGGTTACGACAGAGTTTCGGAAAGGTTGATAGTTCATGCCGTTTAACGATTGATTACATTTTGGAGTTTTACCAGTGTTATAATTGTTTATAAGTTTGTTGTCTATTCAAAATGTTATTTAATCCGGGTAGCCCTCACTGCACATGAAGGGGTTAGCTCAGGCGTTAGCACAAGAGGTTCCCGAAAATTTTTTTGGCACTCTTTAAAATATGAAAATTAGGTATAGTTATTGGATTCCACCTGCTATGGACAGAAAACTTTCGTGTATACTCCTTTCTGATCGTAACGGTAACATATCACTTCAATCAAGTGAGTGGAGTCCACTGAGTGCACTCACGAATGAGGATTTTCATCCAAAGTGAGCCGTGATATCTTCATGTGTTCCTAGGAGTGCCGTTGGTAAAAAAAAAAAGGTCGAGAAACATTGGGTTAGCTGCATGAGCAGCCAGTCCTTTCATGGGTGGAGAGAAATAAAACCAAACACTAGGGGCCGGTACCCAGAATTAAAAACCTAACATTCTGCCAGGTCATATCTCTAATTCTGAGGCTCTGTGTTCTCTGTCACATCAAAGCAGTGGCAGAACATGTGGTTGGTGAAGAATTTCCTGAAATTGAAATTCACCCGCTAGTCCATAGGCTGCAAGACAGGAGTTGTCTTCGGGGTTCGGTGGCGGAGTTATCCAGGGTGAGAAGGGCTTGCAGAGGTAAATAATTTTCTTGGAGATTGCTAATTAGTGGTGGAGTGTGAAGCTTACTCGTAACTCGAATTTTGGCTCGCAACTCAGATCAACAAATTGACCAAGTGACAGCTCGTATCTGGAAAAACTCCTAAGTCGAGGTATCACTATATCACTGTGACCTAGTATAGTTGTGAGGCCTATCTGATTTTGCAGGTGTCATGGCATCCCTGCTTAAAATAGGCAAGTATACCTAAGGAAAGATCTTAAAACATTGGTTCAAGACAATGACCAGTAATTAAACATTTCCAGCTGATAGCATTATGGAATAGGGCAGTGGTGGCGAACCTGTGACCCACCGTGCAATTTTAAGTGACCCACCCGAACGTGAATAATATCTAGTTTATTGTATCATAGTGTGTGGGTTGAACGGGGACTTGGCGGTTAGAACCCATAGATCCGACCCTGCCACAGGCGGGATAAGGGTATTATGATGATGTTCTCTATTTTTTACTTTAATAAACTAATATGTTCATTATTAATAATAATTTTTTATTCACAAAATTAAATAGTGATTGCAACTGACCCGCGGACAGCTTTTTTGCTCTTTTTTCGTGTTATTGTGACCCATCTTCAAAGAAAGGTTCGCCACCACTGGAATAGGGGCTATCCAGCGTTTATGAAGGATGCATTCGGAGAGTAGAGCGGACTTCAGATTGGCGTGGGGTGGATGATGTCATCCATCTCCATGGTAACTGTAGACGCTAAGCTAGAGTTTGGTTGTAATCAAAGTATGTCGTTGTTTATAAACGTGATGATATACTGTATACAATTTCGACATTAATTTGTGATTTTAAAAAATGCCTTGGCATTATCGCAAATGTGCGACTCAAGTCGATTACCGACTTTCGTGGATCGGTAAAATTGTCGAACGGATGTTGAACATTCGCGACGAAAACATCTTCACTAATTTTCTCAAAGATGATAATAATAAAAATGAGAAACGCTTAATTGAGTTATGCAGTGGACAAGATTCTTCTGTAACGACAACTGATGACATGATATTGCCGTACTTTCCATTTGTAATATTTTGGACTACTACAGAAGAAGTAGAAGAATCGTTGGGTAGGTTTGAAACGCCGTACTTTTTTTTCAAAAGTGTATAAAACAGTTATGAAAAGTTGTATTTCAAAATAGCAACCCGTCAAGGCGAGGACATGGGTGCGTCTGGCGAGAGTGAAGATGACTTTGATCCTCCAACGGACGACTTGACCGATGACCATGCACCTCCTCAAGTGGCAAAAGGTTCAACATCTCTGTTAGCCCATGCGGTATCATCTATAAATTTACAAAAAGGTAGCAAGCACTCGTTGGATGTTTTTATTGTTAATTTTGTCACTGGTCGAACTAATCAGTTTTCGTCAGTAATAACAGTCTAATTTCAGATAGTGAACTTGCAATTAGCACTTCCTCAGTGGCTGGATCTATGGGATCCGTCTCTGGGGATGGCCAAGAAAGTAATTTGTCGACTATCGATGAAGAGATTTTAAAAATCACTATGAAGAAAAGGTCATTTCGTGTTGTCCTTCATTTGGTCAGCGGAAATTCGAAACAGTTTAGCGATGGCACTGCATCGGTTGAAGAGTGTGGTCTATATGGAAGTGAACAGAAAAAATTGTTCCTGATCCGCATCTCTAGCGGAAAAATTCCTATTCCTAGTAGCGTTGAGGACGCATTTGTGGAAATGCCAAGGCATTACGAATTGTACATGAGTGGGGATGAAGATGCTACACATTTCGTCAATTCAATAAATAACGTAAGAAAGAAGAATTATGTTGTCGATATGAGTGCTGCAATATGTCATTTATCAGTATATAACACAATTTTGAATTTCTTAGGTCTATGGACCGCTTATAAAGGCTGATCATCAAAGAGATGTATTGCAACTTCAGAATTATGACCACATTTATCAAGTTGGTAATACTTTTATACCAAAAAAGTTCTTCCTGAGTTTTTCTCCAAAGCCGCAGCTACAACATAGTTCATTGAAATCTAAGGAACACATTTTATATAATTTAGCCACATGACTCCGCTCTTTAAGGCTGTAGTTTGTTGGTATCCATGTAAGATCTGAAAGCATAGGAGTGGCGAGTTGCGTTGGACACACCAGTTCTAGTCTGATCACTGAAGTTAAGCAACGCAAGCCCAGTTAGAACTGACATGGGTGGTCGCTCGGGAAAGCTGGGTACTGCTAATACCCAATAATCGTCGCATTAGTGTAGTGTCTGTGCAGTATATGCATTAGAACTATGCAGTGGACGGGTCTCTAATGACCTTGTAGTTGACGGGACCTTAAACTCCAACCAACAACAACTTAAAGCATATTTTAGATTTACCTTTTTACGTCTTTCTGTCCGAAAATAGAGATACTTTAAAATTCCGATTGCATCCGTTTAGGATGTTCGGAGACAGGTGAATTCGGAGAATTGCGCACCTATACATGATATCTGTTTTCACTTTTTATTTTTCACCCTTTCCGGTTTTCTGTCGCTGATGTTGATGCTGTGTTGCAATGGAAGGTTATCTTTTTAACAACATCTTTTACCTAAGCTTTACTATGAAACAGGGGAGCAATTCCTGCATTGCTTCCCTCTCAGTGCCTCAATGGGGTGCATATTTCAACTGATGCACGATTCAACTTTTCAGCTGATGAGGCATTTTTGCATTTGCTATTCCCATTTCTATACTGCCAGTCCAATCTGCAGTTGGCTAAACCACTGAAGATAGGACATTGTCTAAGGGGCAGTAGAGGACCTATCGTAATTGCTAGCTAGATTTATACTAAGGGATTCTAAATATTTGGGGCGCACTTTTTTTTGAAGTGCTCCACCCCTGCTATTAAAGACTGTTGGCACTTGAAATATCGAAAAGTTTAATACTAAGTCTGTAGGAATTTTTTTTTAAAAAAAAGCTGCTGCAAGTAACAGTCTCACTGTTAAGCCCAGCGCAAAATGAGACGCAGTCTCCGTGTGGCTCACATGATAGTATGTAGTTGCGCATGTTAAGTCGCAGGGTGACGTAACTCAGTGCCTGCGCTATGTGACCCTGCGGAGCGCAGTGCCAGTGCCGCAGTTTCCTGCGCGAAGTTGGCGTGACAATAACAAAAAGCGGTGCGAAACAGAGAAGTTCTCTTGTTATTTGATGCAAGTATGGTGAAAAACTGCGATTCAATGTGCGGTGATTGCCTGCTAGCAGAATTTCGCAGGGCTGCAGCGCCCTGTTTTGCGCCTTGCCTTAGAAACTCTTTACGCATTAAAGTCCAACTAACATAAGAGAAAGTCACGTTATCGTTGCCTTTACAGTTGATGAATTTTCGTTTCGATCGATTTTTCGCTAAACAAGAGTTCCTTTTGGAATTGAACCAATATACTACCTACTTGAGTAGCAGAAAAAGTGCCCTCCCAGACTTTTTCTCTTTACCAGAAGAACTTAAAGGTACAAAACCGTCTGTGACATTCTCTCTATCCATTAGTTGCCTCAAGATCATTCATTGTAAGTGGCTTTGTATGCATTTTCATTTCTATAGATATTGGCCTGGAAGATCCATCCCTTCTTTTGGATTCACCACACCTGACAGAAAAAATTGAGAATGTGTGTTGTGTTTGGGCAAAAAGTATGGAGGATACTCTTAATGATTTGCAGACAAAAGTAAGGTTTGAAATACAATTGTAAAACTGTCATCGAGAACCTGGTAGATCATCACTTACTTAATGACCATTGGTTCTCTTCCAGCTTCAGAAATGCAGCGCCCCTCTAGAAGAAGCTAATTTCTGGCAAGATGCTCATCGACTTTTAAATAACGTTATTCAAAGTATGGAAACGGATGAAGTGAACTGGATTTTGCACCATTTGGGTCAAAGTAGTAGTAATACAAGTTTGGACAACTTTAAATTTCACTCCAACGAGCTAAGGCATTTCTTTTTGCAAACCAAAGAAATTTCTCAATATATGGGCATTTTAAAACCAAGTTTTCTGGTATTTTTATCTTATTTATCGAATAAGTATTGGTATTTATAGTACGTTTTATTTGTCGAGAATCTGACAGTTGAATTCCCCTTTGAATATCTTTAGATAATAGAAAATCACACATCTTTTTCTGAAGTGCGGAAGACTATTTCTCCACTCTTGTCTTCTCTTCGACTGATGTGGGCCATTTCAAGATTTTATAACACTTCTGACAGAATGGCTCCCCTTTTGCAACGCATTGCTAATCTCTTAGCTGCTAGGGTTGTCAAAACTGTAACTATAGAAGACTTTTTGAAGACTCCATGTGCTAATTTTAATTCTGGCACTTCAGAGAAATCTACAAGTCACATCAATGTCCTGGAGGCCAAACTGATGCTCGAGGAATGGAAAAAGTCGTACCTCGAACTTCGGGCTTTCAATGATTCCAATTCTCAAGTGCCAATGTGGGAGTTTGATCGTAAACGGTTATTTGAAAGGACAGATCATATCTCTGGAGTTTGTCAGAATATTCTTGATGTTTTCGAGGTAAGTAGCACAGGCCATCATTATATCATGATATTTTAAGCAAGTATTCAGTAGAATTATAACATTATAAAGTCCTTCTGAATCAGGCACTTCACCAGTTTGGAAAAACTCTTTGTCCAGAATTAGAAACTGCCTTCCATGAAACTGAGCGCATAAAGATGCTGAGAAGTAAAGTGGACGAATTACCCCGTCAAGTATTTGATGTACGTTTCACTTTTTTTAATACAAGAGCTTATTATATTAAATTCCGAAAATGAATTAAATCTAAGAAAAATTTATTAGATGTCGTATAATCCTTTGGAATTACACAATGCAGCAACATGGAAATTTACCATGGAACATTTCAGAAGAGAAATTGCTGTTATTGATATGGACTGCATTAGACTTTTAGATGATGGATTTGGGCATCTACGAAATGCCCAATCTGCTTTAGAGTTACTCGAAATGCTGGACAGAGTCAACTGTCGACCCGCCATCAAGGAACACGCTTTTAAAAAGTTTAAATTAACAGCTGAGAAGTTGATGTCAGAAGTAAGTGTTCGCATCTTACAAACTTTAGAGTCTGATTAACTCTAAAAGCCATTCATGATATCTGTTCTTGCAAGATATGTATTTGGCATGTAATATCATTAATTTGACCCGCCTCGGTGGTGGGCCATAGCACGCTCGGTAACTGCGTCAGTAGTTCTAGGTTCGATACTGGACCGAGGTGGGTTGGCTTCTTTCTGGCGAGAGAAGCCCCAAGTGCACCTTCTTTCGCATGAGAAGTAAAACCGAGGTCCCGTGTGGTGTACGATGGCACTTGCACGTAAAATAACCCTATCTACAATGCAACGGGTAGATGAGGCAAAATTTCCAGGTGTAGGAGCTCGCCCCCCCCTCCCCCCCGGGCGTCGGTGGAGTGCCCCAAAGAACTGTAGACCGATGATAAATAAGCATAGGGGGTTGCAGCTTTGGTCCGCAACCGGCTGTGGAAAAACCATGTTCAATATGTCGCCCTTGTGTCCATTCAGAGGGACATGATGGGTACCCGACCCTGCCATAGGCGAAAAAAGGGTTAGGAGTAATGTAATATCATTTATTTATGGATTTTTCAGATTGATAACATTCACAACAAATTTACTTTCAAAGATAACAGATATTGGTTTAGAAATTTTCCACCGGTGGCTTCAAGCGTATTTTGGTCCAAATGCCTCTTGAGGCAACTCGAGCCAGCCATCAACTTATTTAGTAAGTGTGCGTTGGATCCAGATAGCGAGCCTTTTCGAGAACTGGTGCGTTTTTATTGCTTCTTAAGAACTGACTGAACTACTTAATCCCCCAACTGTAAAGTTTTTGTTTATACAGTATGTTGAAATTATTCCTCATCCTAGGCAAATAATAAGTATGCTGACCTTGTAACGCGTGTGAGAGAATTCGGTGAAAATAAAGTGAAGATTTGGGCGGAGAGTGCAATTCCTCAGATCAATGTGCTTCTTCAGAACTCATTGCTACGTAAACTGCCTGTGGATAACGAAACAGATGGTGATGATATTTTACAATTTATTGTTATAACAGGAATTCATGATCGTAATCGTTCTTGGATGCCATTTAGTAGAGGTACCTTCACGGTTCAACTATGAAGTTAATTTCCCGATTGAACTCTGGACCATTATTAGTGAAGCAAAACATCTCGAGAATATGGGCTTCATTCTTCCCCTGAAGCTTCGTTTGACAGCTCTTCAGGCAAGAGAAATACTTTGCGGTTTTAAGCACTTATGCGATTATAAAATTATAATTACATCCACTTAACAGGAACAGACGTATATCAAGCAGTTATTTCTTCTGAAATCTGCGGTTGACAGAGGAAAACGCATCAGTATGAAGCCCAACGTCGAAAAAGTGAGGGCTATACACTAGGAAATAGATCTCGTAATGTATTTTGACTATGAAGAAGATCTTCTGTGGGACAGGGAGGAAGATGATAACTAGCAACCTACTGTTCTACCGCAAAATTAAATAATTCCCTTTGCTAGACTTGTTATACATAGTATTTGAGGGGGTTAGAATCAAAACAGGAATTCTCCATTTTTGACAAAATTGAGATAGCAGCATATGAGGAAATATCATACTTCAAGCTATCATTTCAGGGCTTTTTCCAGTGGTTTTCACAATTTCGGGACCCTAAAATTTCCAAAAAAAAATCACTACATTTTGCATACATGCTGGCAAAACTCCAGAAGGTTTTTGGCGATTATCTCAGAATGAGTTTTTGGGAGAATTCCTGTTTTGATTCTAACCCCCTCATTTGGATAACACCAGCTTCATGCATACAATTGCATATGCCGTAACTAGGTAAGCCGACTTTGGTAAGTAAAAATCGGGCACGCGCCTTTAGCTCATGGTCGTCGTCCCCCCGGCCGAGGTTGGAATGACCTGGCTTGCCTTCTGTAATGTAGGAGGTCGACTCAGTGGTGATGTTTCACTCGCGAGCCCGTGGTTGCAAGTTCCATCCTAGACGAGGCTGTTGGCTTCCTTCAGAAGGGGATGGCCGCTCCAATGTGTCTTCCATCTGATTGGAAGTGCGCTCCCTCCCCCGGTTTCGGTAAATCATCTCAGTCCAGAAGTATATAGGCCGATTTTAAATAACCAAATTGATGTGGTCGTGCCACGAAATCTGTTTGGGATGGGGTTAGGACCTGAAATGACGATTATAACTACAGTAGGTAGACAGAAAGAATTTCTGGTTTTTGAAACTTGTCCCCCTATCTACAGTGCTGCCAACTTCATTTTCAATTTTTTTTTTGTCAGCGCTGACAGTAGACTTATCAGGACTTTATTTTGGATGCACAGTGCATCGCCTGTTTCATTATTACAACAATGTCACGTTTTTGTTACTAGGACAAGAATTTCCAAGAACTTAAAAAACAACTTGACCGAGGATGCTATCGAATTAACTGGACATCATTAAAGGTTGAAAGTTTTCTTGAGAGCTGTTTCGTAAGTACTTTAAAAAAAAGTTTTATTATTTTTTTGTGTGGGGGAAGTGGTTAATATATATATCTGATAATTTCTTCTTCTTTCTCGATCACTCAGAGGATATTGGACTGTATTGCAGCTAGCAAAGACCAATCGGAAAAAAATGTGCTGAGCACCATATTAAGCGTTATAAGGTTCCGTTGATATCACAATTACAAATGATGAAATATGTCGAAAGTTTGTGCCACATATGGTCAGTCCCTTTTTATTTTAATATCTTGTTTTTTTTTTCTGTCAAAAATATTTACAAATTTGATAACAGAGAATTCCACCGGCATTTGTTTAACTGTATCAGTTACAAAAATGTCCCCCAGTTATTCAATATTTATTAATAGTCTCCTCTCTCTATCAACCAAAATAATCTTTTGTTTTTTTGTTCCCAAATCTGTTCCTTAATAGTTGAAAGGAAGGCGGGGGGAAAAAAAGAGTGTAAAAACTTTGATCTTAAATCGATAAAGTTAAAGAAGGAGTTAATAATAATTAATAACTGGATGGAGAGCCCTCGTTTCTTGCCTTGCATTCCAACTGTCAAGCTCGAATGGTGATCCCACCATCAGTGTCAAACAGATCGTTATCTCAATCTACTGTGCATATTTGCGATTTGTTTTCGTTGGTTCTCTGGATTTGGTTGCTAGTTTGGTGCTGAAACTGAACCGTACGTAGCCTTAAATCGATTGACAGTTAAGATGGGATGCAAGAAACGAATTTTCAGGTGATTGCACTATCAAATAGATTTGATAAGTAAATTTCTAAAACTCTCTCATCCTTTCATTCCTCATAAATAACCCAAAAGTTCAACCCCTTGCACAAGAAATAATTACGATTCTTTTAAAAATACATAATTACTATGTGTAGCGCACATGAAATGTGATCAGAGCCATAATATTAAATTCTATAAAGCACATCTTTAAACAACAGCAACTTGATAAAGATTTGGCGTTAGCTGATGTAAAAGTTATATAAAGGCGTACAGTGGTATTACAGGCAGTCCAGGAAATAGACCTAGTTACCCCCTCTCTAAAATGCTTTTTTGGTTTCGAAATTGTAGTTTACACTGAAAAACGAAATTTTTAAAACTTTGTTGGCACATGAACAAACTACTGATTCGATATGTCAGGATTATTATTAATAATCATTCACTGAATTCAACTTTTAGTTTTGCTGACCTTTTTACTTGTATCATTCTTGATCCCATCCTTCTGTTGGGCCTGCCATGGCGTAGTGTTTCTTTCTTAGGGCGGCCAGTTTCAACCTTTCTTTATCTAGGTTATTTTCCAATTCCAGCACTTTAACCTAATAGGTAGTGGTGGCTATTATTAAAGATGGACTTTGGCTCCAAGTCTCCAATTCCTCCGACTAACAAACATACCTGCGATTCCATTTCCAACCTCTTTGCTTGATGTAATGTGAGATTATCAAAGTTCATTACTTCTGTTAGGAGAAAATTGTTATAAATTAGCAGGACGTCAGTCATCAGATGGTGGATTTCATTTTTACAGGGAAGGGGAAGGAAGGAAGGGACGAGCACCGGGGGTGGGGGACATATTCTTCTTACCACTGTCCTCCATCATCTGCGCACAATCTTTGACTGTCGCTACCACCGTTCCAGTGCATCCTCTAACTTCAGCTGAAGCCTTGGAAAGTTGTGAAAGATTGTCACTAGCAGGAGAGGCTTTAACTTTGGAGGACACTACTAGTTGAGCCACACTAGCAGCTATTTCTTGAGAGGCAGCCATCAGGGTCTCAAATTTAGCTTTACCACTGACGACTTTATCTGCAGCGTCTCTGTGAAAAGCAACAAAAAGGCAAATTAACACCGGCGTCACAACATGAATAATAGCTGAAAACGATTCAAGAGCTCAGATAATTAATTACACCAAGAATTTAGCTCCAATTCCTACTGCTTTTGCTGCAGAAAGCAATCCTTCAGTCCATTGGTGATTTCGCTTATAAAATTCTTTTACTGAAGCAGAGCCCTGAGTGACAATAACACGTTTTAAAATACAAGCCGATTGGAATAGTACTTCACGGTATGATTCTTTGTGATATGCACTACTGACCTTTCCTCGGTTTACAATTTCTTGTTGCATATCTTTGGATCGTCTCACTAAGACTCTAATAGATTCCATCAATGCAGTGCAGGCATCCAGAATTTTCTCACTAACTTCCAGTTTGATTCCAGTATCTGCCTTCCGCGATTTATTAAGGATTTCTGCTATTCGTGATGCTGCTTCTTCTATGGCAGTCTCCATATCTGTCATTTCCTGTTCTACCAAGTCACCAATCTTTTCTTGGACATTAGCAGCAGTTGAAGACACGAGAGACTCTGCAAACTTCCTCAAGTCGTCAACGTCAGCTTGCAATTTCTTTATGTTAGGAGCCACTAAGAGTTCCGAGTCTACTCGACAGAATTTAAAATTAACAACATAAAATGACTTATTTTCTTTCCTTTTAATGTGATATTAAAAAATCGTATTCCACTGTACCTTTGGCCTTCATACTTGCAAAAAGCTGAAGAGCATCTTTTCCACAAGTTTGACATACAACTGTTAGTTCTAAACGAAAACAAATTCAAATTTGCAATCTTGCAGATCACCATACTGGAAAAAGACATTAACGGATACTGACTATCGCCTTGTTCAATATCTTGTAAAACATTTGCTGTGGCCTTTCCAGCTAGCGTCATCTTTGCCAGGTGATGTGACAATCTTGTTACAGCTCGTAACAGGTGTTCAACATCTGCAAGAATTCCTTCATTATATAGTAGTACATTTTTTTTAAAGAAAACTAAATCGCGTATATTGTTTGAGGTAAATAACCTTTACTGTTCTTTGTATAGCTATCATTTTGTTGTTCCAGTCTATCCAACAGCTGGGACACTGGCTCTACTGTGCGGAGCAGGAATTCTGTTTCAAGAAAATAAACTCTTGTCTAGCACACATCATTTCCAAAACTCAAGTGGATAAATGTAAGTGGAACTCTTATCAACCTGGCGAACTGTGAAGAGGTACCACAATAGGATCTTCAATTTCGTCCAACGTATTCTTCACAATTACTTCTGCTTCAGCAAGACAGCCAACTATGTCAAGAAAAAACGATTGAAGACATGAATGGAAGAAGAAACGATACATTAATTTAAAACGATAGCCACTAACCAAGAAGGGTAAACTGTCGATCAATGAACTCTTGTGCTTTTTGACGTTGAAGTTCTTCGGATTCCTGTTTAGCGTCTTGAACTTCAGTCTCCAGAGCAGCCATCTGTTCTTGCAGGTCAGCTACTTGCTGTTGCAAAGAAACTCTATCGTTTCGCATCTCATTGATCTGCTCTTCAAGATCCTTTGAAAGTTATAATCAATTTCATTGTCACAACAAAATCATTTGAATTGTCTTGAGAAAGACTAGATGAGTAAGTAGCTTGATCTTTTATTAAATTGAAGCGACTGTACCATCTAGTGCCGGATACTCAATGTGAGTATAACCTAGCAGCGTGCCGCATGACAATATTAGTTTTGTTACTCAAATACTTTCGTCTTATTCCAGGGACTACTACGTATTAATGTTTTCTATGGCCAAAATCTTAGAGATGTGGTCAGTTGCCTGGGAAAACCACTGAAACATTAATTTCATAAACTCACCCTTGAAACTCCCTCAACATCTCTTTTCTGTTGTGACAATTCATTAATCTTTTCATTGAGGGCCTCTGATTGTTGCATAAAGGTCAGTTCACTCGTACATTTCTCGTAAGAAACGTTAGCCAATGACGCCTCCAACTCCTTTTTGAAGTAGGAAAGTTACAAATTGCACTATTAAATTACCTTACGTCTTTGTCCCCAACCCCGTGGTTGTGGACCCTTGTAACTCACCGCTACTTTAATTTGAAGTTCGCCCTTCTCTTCATTCAATTTAGATAATCGGTCCTCATAGTCTTCCACTTGGCTTTTCATGCTCTGTTCAACTATGTACTTTTCGTCCAGAGCTTTGAATAACAACTCATCGAATTCCTTGATGAAATCAAATACGGGATGGTGTTCGTGCTGTTATCTTGCTGTAGTCCAAAGCTTTCTTTCGCTTACCTTATTCTCTCCATCTAATTCATCTCTTGACGTTTTTAATTGCATCAATTCCTCTTTGGCACTATCCAAACTCTGTCTTAGAGATTGCTCCAAGTTTGATTTCTCATTTGTAACTTGAGTCAACTTCTCAGTTAGAGCCTTAAGTGGCATTTTACGAGTATCGTAAGGGGGAAAAATTAATAGGTAGTATACATAGGCTTCAACTCTACTACGCTACAGACAATAACAGCAGTAGTAGCACCCTACCAACTTGTCCTTTTCGATATTCTCCATATTCTGTAGCCAAGAAGCCATTTGTTCAGTGGCTTTGATTGCATTCTGTTGGGCTTGTCGTTCAGCGGCTTCCTTCTCAGAGATTAATTGTGTTATCTGTTCTTCCAGTTCCTTTGAAAACAGATGGACACAATATCATTGGTACCATCAACATGGTACCACAAAGAAAGGAAAGGCTAAAGATGTTGGTAAGAGGAGATGACTACGAAAAGGAGTAGTATCACAAGTACACAGTAGTCAAGAAAGAGAGGATAGATGGCTGACTAACAGTCGGAACAGCACACTAAAGCAATTATACACACGTAAGACACAAAGCGGTAATTATCTCTTTTGCTGCCAAGTCTGATGTCGGAACTTTAGGAAGAACATCAATACAGTAGATAGGTGAGCACAACTTTGACACACATTAATGCCACAAATTGACACAATGGTCAAACACAACAGCTGATGTTTACGATATCTTATTTGTCCAGGTACCTTCTTAGTGCTCATTAACTGTTCACTCTCTCGTTTCTTTAAGGATAGTTGTTCATCTAATTTTTGAGTCGCCTGCGTAAGTTTATCCTGTAGATTGGCATTTTCCTCAGAAAGACTATTACAGCGGTCAGTGAGATCCTTAGACGATACATGACATTTTGCGTAGTTATTAATAAATCCGATGTGTAGGATGTCGATAGAGGTGTTTCGGTAGTAGATGTTGTGTTATACCCACCAATATCTTAGCATTTAGCTCTTCTTTTATCTGCAACATAGAACCTATTTGACTGGCAGATTGTGCAATGGTTTGTTGCAACATGTCATCCAGAGCGTCTCTCTCTGCAGTAGTTTTCATCAGTCGTTCTTCCATTTCCTTTAAAAATTGATTTGCATATTTGGAGTTATCATAATCTTAAATGCTTCCATGGCACACAGATGGACACAGAAGTCAGACATACAGCGACAAAAGACAATATCTACATAAATCTTTTTTCCTCCGTAATATTGCCTCTTTCCACGTCAACACTCTAAATACGAGGATTCACCAGTCACTTTTTTTGCACAAGATACACGGAAATCATAATTTTTACCTTGTTTTTATCGAATAATTGCTCTTTCTCTCTACTTAGTAAGGCAACGTGTCCATCGACACTTTCTTTACTCGCTAACAGCTTTGTTTCCATATCTTTCATTTGACTCAGAACGACTGCTAGACGTTCCTCTAGGTCCTTGAGAATGTAATGAAGTCTGAAGATTAAAAATCTCCTTCTCCTCCACAAATATCAGTAGCAACTGTGTTGAATCAAGCCACAATTAAATGATTTTTTTTCTTGCCACTGCCCACCAGTTTCTCTTTAAAGAGGGCCTCTTTGGTCTCCACTGCAGCAGTTAGTTGATTTGTCGACTGTTCCACACTGTCTTGTAGAATCTGTTCAAGTGCAGTTTTTTCTGCTAAAACTACCTGTAGTTTTTCTTCTGACTCCTTTCAACAATTAATTTTTTTTTTAAGAAGATAAATTAAGAAATTTTAAAAAGTTATATTTCATTATTCCATATTAGAATTTTGATAGCAGTCTTCCATTTTCGAGATTTGGATGTCTTTGCTGGGAGGCAACACAACAAGTCATAACAGAACATATAAAATTTAGCGCAATGCTTAATATTGAGGTTGAAGAGGAAAGAGAGAGCATCAGCATACTACTACTGACCACACGTAGCACATAAAACTCCACTAATAATGGTCTCCTAGCAACTCATCATAAAAGCAGAAGGTAAGGGAAGATCAGTTGTGGCACAGTCGCTTTTGCAAGCCACTACTCTACAGAATTATGCACGGCTTACAAAGGCTAAAAGGAATTACGACACGGTAGAGGTAGAGGTTTGCTATTGTAACAATATACTTGCTCAGAAAATAACTCAACCACACTTTGTAATCAAAGACAGGTGTAAAATGTCAGGCTCAATGGTCCAAATTTGATCATTTCAGATATAAGAGATTAAATAAAAGGTGTAACAAGGTAAGAAAAATTCAATAAACTCTTACGGATTTTGTTCTAGCTGTATCATTGCTGGCTTGTTTTATAGATCCCAATTGTTTTTCTACCTCTGCTTTCTGTAATAATGAAAACAACCCACTATTAGATTTAAGAAATGAATGTTACAGGAAGGGCGAAAAGAAGAAAAAACAGGTAAAAGTACTCACAGAACGTATCAGGGCGATATGTTCCACTCTTATTTTACTGTACATATCTTTCATTTTATTCAACTTCCCTTCAGAAGCTTTATATTTTTCTGTATATTTAAAATAATTATTGATGTTTATCCAAAAACAGTACTGTGCATGAAAAAAAAAACATAACCACTAACAAAGACTCACTCTCAGTATCCTCTAACTTCTCTTTCATTTCTGTGATTTCAGTAGTGGCAATCGTTAAGGATTCAATTTCCTGCATATTTTCAAAAAAAAGTTCAAAAGGAAAAAAAAAATCATCTTAGACAAATTTGTTTTTCTTTTTAATAAAAAATCTAATTTAGAAGCTCACCCATCACCTTCTGCTTTTGTGAAACTTGTTGCTGGAGGTCTTGAATATAGGCCTCCAGAGATGCAGACTGTCTTTGGAATTCGCCAATGGTGTTTTGGTCCTCTTCTCTCGTAAATTGGATCTCTCTCCTAAGTTCTTCAATTTCTCTCCTCAATGTCTCAATAATTTGGTCCCTAATTTAATAATCATATACAATATATGCACAGACCACCCAACCAATATTCCTGCGGGTTCCACACACTTGGCTGGAGTGTCCCCAGTCAGAGCATGTTCAGTGGAGGGCTAGAACCCGCAGACCCGACCCTGCCACAGGCGGGATAAGGGTATGATGATACAATATATGCTTAAGATTTCTATTAAAAGACATTGTTCTATTTTGTTTTTCAAGGAACATCCAGCTTACTTTTCATACAAAAGCTCTGGAGAAGCAGTCCCATTTGTTGGTCCCACATCGAAGGGTGTCGGCTATAATAAAATTATTACGTAGATATTTAAAAATTTTGTTTTCCCCTAATCCTCCTATTATTGATGAATAACACACTCACACTTGAAGTATCCACTAAAGTCATATCTACTACGCTGTCATTATCAGGTATATCGTCTTGAGGAGGAAGAATGACCACTGGACTAATGTGACTTGCAATGCCAGATTTTATCAAGAAATTTGGTGGCTCCTGTAACAATCCAAGATGGAGATGTCAGGTAGGAAACATATTTTCACAAAGGATAATTTTAATGCATAACGTAGACCTAACCTCTGGTAACAACGGTATTTGTATCAGATGCCTAAAATACTGCAGGGTGCTGGAATGCAAGTAGAATTCGCGTAATCTGGGGAGAAAAAAAATGTAATTTTGCAAAATATATTCGCAGAGTTCAGGGTTGAATAAAAAAAAATGTTTAAAGTCGGATTTACACTTTAAATTCCTTATAGAACCTGTCTCGATGTCCGACTAAGATATCAGGAGGAAGACCTAATTCGGCAAAAGACTATATCAGATATGATATCTTGTGGTATGATTTTTTTAATCGTAATTTCATCACAATAATGGTTTGTGTACTTGAATGAAGTTTAAAGAGTAATTTCACTATGTAATCATAGAGGTGACTGGAATCCTGGATGCATGGAATGAGTGGCGCCAAGCGGCATTGACCACTGCTGGTCATAGAATTTGAATTTCCAGGTCTCTGTGAATTGAAAACTAACAAGACAAAAAAATCTTTATCAGAGAGAACAAATTAATTTATATCTATTTAAGCAGCATCTTACTACTGACCACTTTCTTGCAGATTAAGAATCTCATCCATGTAATCGAACATCTCAACTGTGATCTGGAAACTTTGATAATTGAGAGGAAAAATTCAGTTAAAACACTTCGCAGCATGACTTAGAGCTCTCAAGGCAAAATCAGGTAAGTTTTTGAAACTGGCTGTCTTCACATTTTTTAACTGACCAAAATAAGTATCTTACAAATATCCCTGATAGGCTTGTAACCTGATGTTGCGATCGTAATGGGCTCTCTGAAGCAGTGCATGTCTTTCATCAAGAGATTGTGACAACTTACAAGTTATTGATATCCATTTCTCCGATGCTTTCCAGCTGTTCGTCAGTCAACTGTAGATTTCCAGGAAATTTGGGATTCTGTATGTGAAGAAGGATTATTTTGATCACAAAGAGGCTCATCTGATGTTAAAAAAAAAACAACTTCTCTCAATTAACCAGTAGAGGTAAGTTACCTTATAATGAAATTCCAGTTTTGTGGCTAGCAGCCTGCAATAGTTGGATATTAGCTTTCCATATGTATCTTTTAAATGGCCCTAATTAAACAGTCCATGATAAAGATTACCAATGTTGGGATTATCATTGTCTCTCCTCAATCCTATTAACTGAAGTCTCTTACCCAATATTTTCCCAACTCTAGGAGTCGACCTCGATAATCTTTCGATTCTGGAATTACCTTGAGGGTTACGTTTAAAATATATCAATTATCTCAATGTGTCCTGTATGGTTGTCCAACCATGCTAAGTTCTTTGATATCTAGACAGACATAGTGCTGAACTTTGGTCACAGCACTTTTGTCGGCCAACAGGCCCAAACTTACGTTAGGATGTCCTTCACGTAGAAGTTTATGTAATGTGTGACAGAATTTCCAGCAAACGATAGGATTTCCTTGTATGGGCAATGCACCCACTACTGCCCAAAAAGTCGTGGCACCCCTTTCATGGTAAGAGCCAATGATTGTGCCTCAGTAAGAAAATAGCATTAAGGAGTTTATACTTGATTTTAAAATGTTTACAGCAGATATGCATTATAGAACTTTCACAGACAAGGATACTTCTGACGTGTTTTTCTTTGACTGGAGTTTCTTGATTGTTGATGGCCTTACTGATGCTTGTCATCTACAAATTCAAAAGAGAAAAATTCAGAAAATTAAGTGCAAGAAACAAATCTTGAACTGATTCACTAACCCACTCTCTTTCTCCCTCTTGCGATCAACTCATTTTGTTGATGTCAACGATAAATTGTAAGTGAATGATATACAGTAGAAACATCTCAAGTGTCTATTGTTTGTATAATTTTGGACAGGTCAAATTGACTTCGTATAATCTCAAGTAACGTGAGTTTTTAGTTTCCCTCTCTTAAAAATCCCATTTTTTTTCGTTTATTGGACAGTTAAACTATGGATATTTGACTAGGGTAACAACAGCTCTGTACTGTCAAGGCCAACCACACTAAAAAATACAATCTTGCAGAATTCAAGTCCGTCTTCTAGAAATCTTATAAGCGTATCCGGTAAACGTGAGTTTCAAGTGACGAATCCTATACAATGTTGTAGCGAAGTCTTTAAAATTCAGATCTTATTTATAGATTTCTCCAAATTTATTTTCTGGATAAGTGATGGTTAGGTTCACCATGTGCTGCTTCCGGTTTCACACAATCAGTCTTGTTCACTCAGTAATAATACACCTGCGGCTACTTATTGGAGTGAAATGCATGGATTTAAGGAATTGTAGTAAAACTAGTAATTCTTCTTTCAGGTGCTATCAAATGACAATATTTTGACGTGCGGCTGCAAGAGGTTCACAACCTAGCGCTGACTATTTCAGCGCCAATTTCTCTTAAACTGTCACCCTCTTCAGTTTTAGATGTTGAGCTGCAGAAATGCAAGTAACAGTTTAGTACGTGATGCATCCTGCTACCACCATGTCAAAACCTCCTTTAGTCTTCTCTGTTACACTAACGGGTTGAGGAGTAAGCCAAGCAGCCATAACAGGCTGAACCCTTAAGAGGCTGCTCGCGGGAGAGGAGGAGGCAGGTGTAGGGGATGTAGGCCAGGGGAAATTTGCAGCACCCAACGTTCTCTACCAACCACCCATGTTGGTACTAACGTGGGTTTGCGTTGCTTAACTTCAGTGATCTCACGACAACTGGTGTGTCCAACGCAACTTGGCCGCTCTTGGGGACAATAGGGGTGCACACGAGTAAGTGACAAGAGGCTAATATAAAATGAAAATTCAGTTTACTTATTTTCAGCAAAAGAAATGAACCAACTGGAGATGTCACCGAAAAGTGGATAGATAGAATGTCACCACCTTTACTTATCGTCTATAGTTGCGCAAGGCTTTCAGAAGCATTATCCTCATTTAAATGCCATTTGCCAAATGCTAAGTAGATCGTAAAAGTGTTATTCTGTTTTTTTATCACTGTTTTATTATCATCATCATCACAGGTGATCCAAGAAACTGGTCATCAAATTCGATTTTTCGAGAATTTTACTACAAAACCATAGGGGTTCCAATTGGAGCGCTGTCAGCTGACCAACTAAAATTCTATTGTAGGTGCCACTCTGATGATGATTCTAATTCCATTAGAACACTTTTTATAGAATCGCATTAATGGAACACGAATATTCTGAAGATATTTCATTGGTATGTGAAGACTACTTCCTTAAAAATGATATCTTTATTATATTGATTATTTCCTACATGACGCCGAATACTACTGGATTCTTTAACGTAGTCGTCATTTTCTAAGTTTTGAGTGACGTGAACGGCCATAATCACTTGAAAATGTATACAGCTGTGAAGCTGCCAAGACAAGTTGGATGCCAGAAAGGGGATGGATTGATTGGCAAGTAAGTTTGAATTATTATTTCTGTTACAATTTCATTTTTACACATATGTATATTGCTCTGCAGGAACACGATGCCAATGGCAGCTGATTGATGATACCAGCCATGCATGAAAGGCATCCTGAATGACAAATTGTCCTACTTATGAGTGTCTAAATGCGCTACTCAGTTTCCATCTTTAAGTTTAAGATTATGGTTCTGAAATTATCATTTCATAGCAAGTGATAATGTAAATATACGAAAGTAGTAGGTGAGTAGGTTAAGGTTCAGTTGTCTAATGATAAGCTTGTAATTCTCGACGTGCACCTTCCGTGGAAAGTAAACCTGTAACCCTTTACAAGATACGAGCTTGTCCCCACAAGAAATACAGTACTTCATAAGGTACAAATCTACACAAATTCTCAAGAGATTGGTAGCAAGCCCTTTCCTCCACGAAGCATGTTAAGTTTTGTGCATGGCACTGCCCCACACTGGCTAACAAAATAAACAAGTTTTGATATTTGGTACTTATGAAATTTGCAATTTTGCACCATGGTGGGTTGGCACTTTGCACCCCCACGACGGTATAACTGTCTTTCTGGGCCCTAATGACCATAGTAGTTATGGGCCCAAAAGCACAAACAACAACGATTTTGCACACATAACTAACTAGTACTCTTCAGAACTAATTCCTAATGGTTGTTTAATTAACCGTGAAACTACTAGTTTATCATGTTCCTTATGTCCAGATCTAACTTTTGGAGACAGCTCAGCAATGTAGCGGCTGATAATTTGTCATCTAGTTTCAGAGACACTCCTGACTTTTCTGCTATCAGGAATTGAGTTCATGCTTCATCGTTGACAGGCAACTTCCTTCATTTTGGCAGCAGTTGAGATGAATTACTGGATCAAATATTCTTGACATCGGTTTCGTTTTTCACGATCAGTTCTTTAATTACACTGAACTTGTTTATCCGTATTTCTCTCTTTGAAAATCAACAAACTCCCAGTTAAAGTGAACCGACTCCTATAAATCCTAGAAGTCTAAAATGTTCTGCCTCGTTTTGTGTGACAGGAGTGTCATAGGTTGCCCACCGCTGACATGTGGAACCTCAGTAATGGGACACCGACACTTAAATAGATTAACTTCAACCTCTAACCTAAATTTATGCTGATTTTTTTATAACAGCAATGTTTGCTGGATCACTTGACCTACTCTAAGATTTGTTAGCGTTGTTCAGGCATAATTTTCAACTTCAAATAGATTCTTTACCAATTTTGGCAGTTTTTTTCATGTTTACCACCAAATCCTGAGCATGCCTCCTTCGCTTTAGGATAATAACTAATGTCCCTATTTTGCCTATAAGGGTCCACACATTCCACGTACCTAATCTAACATTAGTTCCTATTAATGATGAACATTCTCTGACTGGGGGCACCCCAGCCAGGCGCCTGGAACCCACAGGTATATTGGCCGGGGTTGTCTGTGGGTGGATGCTGGCAAACCCCACTGAAGACACTCGCTGCATTATCTGCCACGGGAGCCGAGGTCTGCACCCCGTGACATTGATAACGACAGTCTGGGGCTCGCTCGCTCACCCCTGACGGCCGCTGGCACTGGGGTTTTAATCCCCTACACCGTAGGTTGGGAGTTGTTTGGGAAATGTTTGCCTACATCAAGTAATTTAAATATCTAGTCGCGTTAACTGATAAGATGCAGATTAGGATGTTGATGCCACATGAGCATAGTACAAATGAAACCATTCAATTCTTAACATGGAATAGCACATAATATTTACCAGGCTGGCAGTGTCTCTTGACAGAATGACACTACATAATAAGAAAAGCGCTGCAAGGTGTATTCATCAACGAATATACAGTAGGTCTGTTTTTTGAATTTCTGAGACCAGGGGAAAAAAATTCGTCTTATTTTTCACTCACCAAAGTCTGATAATTAAAATCCATAGTTGAAATGATGTACTGTTGACCTCAGTATCTGGTTCAAAACTTGAAAAATCCTTTCGTTTACACAATAGTATTAGCAGACTGTTGTTTTTATTGTATTATCGCTATGTACCGTTTAATTAATAATATGATCTTACTTTTTTTTCACAGACTGGAAATTCAACAAAAACAACTACAGATCCCGTCTAAAAATTACGTAAACGTTTCACATGTAGGCCGGGGTGACATATCACGCCTGTTTTAAGGAAGGTGACGTTGGCAATTTTCACACAGGATCTAAATTAGATCGACTAATAATGGTGAACAGATGTTACCTTATCAATTTATTTACAAATATTGTCAGGTGACTTGATGATGTGAACTGCTATTGGGAGCCGCCCTGTTGCAACAACATCACAACATGCACAGAATTAATTCTCAAGAAAATGAAGTCTTTGGTTTTATTCACGTATCCGGATTCATACATCACCAAAATGGGACGTAGTGGGAAATTAAGACTGTATGACCACATTTATTAATGCCTAGTTCAGGTAAGGAAAGAAAACCAGGAGTTATTTTCTTCGTTGATAAGATAACGGCAATAACACTAACATGTTGTCAAATAAAATGTGACAAACGTGAGGAGGGAAGGCGGCGACACATGCAGAGAGACATGACAGGTCGGTAAAAATCATAGCTTCGCGATAGGAAGTTTAAAGCGGGCTTCACAACAGCAACGGGAACGGCAACGTAAAACGTATTTCGTGCAGAGGGGGGAGGGGCGACGGGTACGGCATGTGGCGGAGGTGTGCTCCTATTGGTCAAAAGGCTTACGTTTAATGGGAAAGTTGAATTTTTTCCAACTTTCCCGGCCGTTGCCGTTCTCGTTCCCGATGTTATTGTGAAGCGGGCTTTATTTGGTGTGTAGCCCCCGCCTGCTAGTTCTTGCCTGTGAGAAAGGATTGGATCCATATTTAGGTGACGAGTGTGTTGCACAACTGAAGAGGGAGAGAGGATGTCATACAAAACAACCTTTTGTAAATATCCCATTGTTTCCTTTTTGTCATACTATAACAGGCTAACACTTTTCTGTTTTTGATTTTACAGAACAGTTGTGGTGTAGTTTTAGGCATTACAAGTTGTTGATGGCAAGCTGTAAGACTTAAATGTCTGCTGAATAAATACAGTATGTGTCATCACATAATAGCAGTAGCAGCAGCCACGCACGGATCCAGGATGGGGTTTTTGGGGTTGCAACCCCCCTGGCGAAAATCCTGGATCCGTCACTGGCAGCAGCCGGGTAAAATCTTGAAAAAATTTCTTGCAGAAAATTTGCTATATTTGTTTTGTTTTTTTCCTGACCTAGTAAATAGTGACATTAATCATTTATTTCCACATGTATGGTACTTATTTATATTTCCTAAAGGCAGTTTTCAAAATTCATTTTCTGCAAGCAGTTTTTTCTTACTTCCCACACACACCATACGCAGGATGTTTTTATTTAACAGGAGAATCCGATCATTCACAAACGTATGCGAGGGTGGAGTGATTTATCCACTCTTTTTTTTAAAAAAAAAAAAAATAATAACTATCTTTCTCCCTTTTCATGTTTAATTTTTTGAGACTGAAATTACAAATTAACGGTGGCGTAATAAATATGTAGCGTGCTGGATTTACTGCACCAGTGATTCCTGGATCGAGGTGGGTTGGCTTCTTTTGGATGAGAAGTAAAACCCGAAGTCCCGTGTGGTGTACGATGGCATTTGCACGTAAAAGAACCCTCTCTACTATGCAACGGCTAGATAAGGCAAAATTTCCAGATGCAGGAGCTCGCCCCCTCCCTGGTGTCGGTGGAGTGCCCCAACGAACAGTAGACCGACGATCAATAAACATAAGGCGCGTTTTCACGATTGACCTGGTCAATTGTGGTTTGACCACAATATCATGTTTGATCTGACCAAAAGGGATCGCCAAAACGCTTTGGTCAGACATTTTAGGACCCGCGACAAGGAATTCACTAAACTTAAGAAAATGAATTCCCTTAACTTAAAACCAAATCCACTAAAGTAATTCACGAACTAAAAAACGAATTCACTAAAGTTACAAAAATAATAAATTCAATAAACTTAAAAAAAAAATGAATTCCCCAAACTAAAATATCACTAAATTAATACAACAAACGGATTTGTATAATTTAAACTTGTTACCGGTACCTTCTATCATCTGCTATAACTGGTTGGAGCATGCCACCATTTTTATTTTTCCTTGACCAAACGCACAGACCACGATTTTATTTTGGTCATGTTGGTCATCCTTTGGTCCGACCAAAGTTGACCAAACCAGCTTGTGCACCGCCAAAACGCATTGTTTCTAAAACAATGTGACCAAAAGTGACCTGGTCAATCGCCAAAACGCGCCTATAGGGGTTGCAGCTTTGGTCGGCAACCGGCTGTGAAAAAAAAAACAGTCCAATATATCGTCCTTGTGGCCATAGAGGGACAAGATGGGTACCCGACCCTGCCATAGGCGGGAAAAGGGTTAGGAATTGCTATAGTGAGCTATCTGTATTCATACAAACTCCCAAGTTTCATTTTTAGACTGCCATTGACAAAATGGGTGACAAGCAACTGCACCAAAAGATTATTAAATGTAGCACAGTCTTACACGCTGTTACCTCTTGTTCAAAATTCGCAGTTGTGGGAGGAGGAGACTTATAAAGGTGTCATTCGTCAAACTTGAATTAAAACGTCGCAATTTGGACTTGCAATGTCACCTGTCCGTCTACGAAACTTCAACACGTTTTAGGCATGATGTGTATGGCAGCTGAATAAAGAATGAGTCATGGAATGACGTCATACGGATTTAGAAGCTTTGGAATGCAGAACGTGAGTTCGAATGCCGCCATACTTACGGCTAATTCATTTTACGGAAGGGAACATTGAGATCCAGTATCTTAAATTTTACTTTCATGCATTTATTCATTGCAGAGCATAAAGCCTATAACCGTGAAGTATGTACTCTCCAACATATCGTAGCTTCAGGTATTTGCGTTCACTGTCATTATGTAATTAACTCTTGCAATTTTTCCCAAAGTTGGTGCTAATTAGCACCAATTTTGGTGGGGTAGGCCGGCATCTCCCCAAAAACAACCCAGCCAATATTTCCTGCGGGTTCCAGACACCTGGCTGGGGTGCCCCCAGGCAGAGCATATTTAGTGGACCCGCAGACCCGACTCTGCCACAGGCAGGATAAGGGGTATGATGATGATGGTGCTAATTAGCACCACTTTGGTTAATGGTATCTAAGCAATGTCTTACACTTTCTTGCTATCTCCAATATACTGTTTTGAAATATGAAATTTCTCATTGACATTAAATGCCGTGTTAGAAAACAAAACAGCAGCTAACACTTGTCTTTACATTTCGTTACAACAGACGTACAGTTTGTAATGGTAATACCGTGTGAAGCTTGCAGTAAACCCGAGCATAGCACCACACATTACAAGCAATATACCTTACACTCATCATCATCATACCCCTTATCCCGCCTGTGGCAGAGTCGGGTCTGCAGGTCCACTGAACATGCTCTGACTTGAGTTTGTTGGTGTTTTAGGATCCCTTCAACTACAAGGTCATTAGAGCCCCGTCCACAGCATAGTTCTTATGCAGAGACTGCACAGACACTACACTAATGCGACGATTTTTGGGTATTAGCAGTACCCATTTTTCTCAAGCGGCCACCCATGATAGTACTAGCTGGAGTTGCACTGCTTAACTTCAGTGATCAGACGAGAAGTGGTGTGTTCAACGCAATTCGCCGCTCCCACCTCTGACTTGAGGCACCCCAGCCAGTCATATGGCACCCGGAGGAATATTGGCTTTGTTGTCTGTGGGGGGGGGGGGGATGCCGGCCTACCTCGAATAGTTTGATTCCCAACATAATCTACATTTGTTCTTCAACAAGCACTACAGGAAGCGCAGGCAAATTAACAAGTAGTTTTGCTTGTTAGTCCACGAGTTCAGTATTAACCACCGACTGCCACTTCATGGTGTTCATTTCCTTCCATGTAGCAGTGACAGGAAATTAAAAACTCAATAAAAATGGATGAAGTGGAGACAGGCATGTGGAGTTTATTGTGATAGGAGGGTCCCAAAATGAAACTTAAGGAGATATTCTATAGTTCAGTGGTTGGGCCATCAGTTTCAAGCAGTGAGAAAGAACCATAAAAGTAAAATGTGTGTGGCGGAAATGCGTAAGCTACTGCATATGTCTGTGAGAGGTGACAAGGGTAGGATGAAAATGGGAAGTAAACCGAGGTGACATCGCATGCCATTAGCCAGTTTCCTGGAGTGTGTCTAATGGAGAAAAATAATTGCGGTCTGTTGATTTAACCACAAAATGGACTTTGTGCAAGAAATGCGATCATCTCGGTTCCTATTGTTCACCCTTCCATAACTGATAGTGTAACCCGTAGTCTCCGAAGGACACAACCAAACACGGGAGTACAAATACACAGCTACTACTACAAGTCCTTCAAGAAGCTCAAAAAGTGACAACCACCACATATGGCTTCACATTCAGGACCGCCGTGAATTAATCTGCCGCTCGGGTATGACAACTACATCGCCACCTCCTGCTCAAGGTCACATCCCCACCTACCTGCTCAAGTAGGAAAGGCATTTCTCATCCCAGGTCAAAGGGAGTAATCTCAGATTTCACCTCCTCCAACTTAAAGAAATGTTCACTTTGTCCAGGATGGAAGCTGTAACCCAGATGAGCTACTGAGGCGGGGCGCTCTAAACTGAGATTTTATAACCGGATGTGCCGTAGCTCCAACACCACACAGCCTGGATCACTTATGTCAAGATCTAATCTGGTTCTCCTACCTAGCAGCTCGTTAATTCCAGAGTGAGTTTTAAAAAAACGTACTAACGTTTAAAAAAAATCTAAACACGTAAGAAAATAAACATAAATGTCCCAATATGCTTTAGGAGTGCTTTAACAAGTTGTGAGTAATGAGCTAAGTGTGACAGCTAGTGCTAGAAACGTCTTCAATATTTGCCTTTGGCATACATTCGCGAAATAGTAACAGAAAATTACCAACCAATTATATTCTGAAGTCTTTGCATGGCATAGCTAGGACTCATCAATTCATTTATAACTGAATTTCGAAACTCTTTTAGGAGGCAGCGTGCTACACTACTGCGACGTCAATGGTTCCTGTGGGTTGGCTTCCTTCGGGCGAGAGAGGCCCCGAGTACTCTTTCCGTCGAGTGTGAAGTAAAGCCGTAGTCCCCTGTGGTGTACGATGTCATTTGCACGTAAAAGAATCCTCTCTATTACGCAACAAGTAGATCAAGCAACATTCCCAGGTAGGAGCTCTCCCCCCTGGCGTCGATGGAGTCCCCCAATGAACAGTATGCTTATTGCGTTGGACACACGAGTTCTCGTCTGATCACTAAAGTTAAGCAACGCAACCCCAATTAGTAATGACATGGATGGCCGCTTGGGAAAACTGGGTACTGCTAACACCCAAAAATCGTCGCATTAGTGTAGTGTCTGTGCAGTCTGTTGTCCGGTTGCTTGAGGACTGGCCTCATTTAATAATTAGCATATCATCCCCTACCTAAGGGTTAGCCTGTTTAGGGGATGTTAAGCAATCAATCAGAATCAGAACTATACAGTGGACGGGGCTCTAATGACCTCGTAGTTCGAGGGCCCTAAAACACCAACAACCCCCCCCCCCCCCCCCCCCCCCCCAAAACGAAAAATAAGCGTAGGGGTTTCACCTTAGGTGGGGAGCCTGCTGCGTAAAAATTCCGTCTAACAGATCGCCCAGGTGCCCATCCAGAGGGACAAGGATAGGTATATGTGACCCCGTCATAGGCGGGAAAAGAGTAGTTGCCTCTTTTAGAGAATGTCACCACCATATCTTTTATTTTTCAGGAAGTTAGAAGATGATAAATGAATACACAATTATTTTTCTTCCGATTACAGTAAGAAAAGCACGACTGACATCTTCCTTGTCTTCATCAGGAAACTATTCATTTCAGATATTCAGTCCCGTTCCCCCACCCCTCCTGTTGCCCCTCTTCCGATATATTTTGTAAGCAGCTCGTTGTATTCTTCCTTCTTCGTGACAATGCCACGGAATGACAAAATTAAGTAGAAACAATATGCTTATATAAACATCCAATGACCTCAGTGAACCATAAAGTCACTCTCTCTTAACTCTTTTATCATTTCTTGCAGACTATTATCAACCGGTGGCGGGCCAAAGACTTTGTTAAGCGTCAACCAACACTAGAAGACACGTTACGTGTTTTCCTTCGCCATTTCTCTCCTTTTAAGAGGTAACACCAATTTGATGATTTCAAAAATCCACGCTTCACCTTATGACCTTATAACTTGGGATCATTCTCCGTTAAGTGGTAGGCTCTTGTTCTGCATCGTTAATAATACTTCACATCCTTGTTGTTATCCAAAAAAAAAAAAATTTTTTTTTACAGTTACAAGTTTTCTTCAAGGGTTAGGCGGGGTGGGGGGAAGATATAGACCAGTGACTTCATTATATGGGCTAGGTTGAGCCAGACGTCATTGGTACTCTGAATATGAAACTAAAAAGAGGTAAGACCATCATCCATCGTCATTATCACTGTATTACTATTAAGTTACGTTCAACCGGAAGCTTTGGACACACCAGTTCTCGTCTGATCACTGAAGTTAAGCAGCGCAATCCCAGCTAGTACTGACATGGGTGGCCGCTTGGGGAAACTGGGTACCGCTAATACCAAAAATCGTCGCATTAGTGTAGTGTCTGTGCAATCTTTGCATCAGAACTATGTTGTGGACGGGGCTCTAATGACCTCTGTAGTTGAAGGGCCCTAAAACACCAACAACTACGTTCAACCCTTTCCTCCCCATCCCTAGTAGATGAAATTGATCATCAATTGTTGCTCTCTTTAACGTTGAACTTTTCCTATCGTTATTCAAGGGTTTGAACCGTTGTAACCTGCTTTCGGATGATGATGATGATGATAAGGGCCAAAAAAAAAAAAGTTGAATGAACAGGTTGTGTAGTGTTCAGGGTGGGGAAGAGAGAGAGAAATGAATTATAACCTCACGGGCAAGGAGGGAGAGTGAAGAGTAAATGAAATTAAATCAGGTGGAGTTCCCTTTCTCAAGTTTGAAAAAAAAATCCTCTTATTTATCGCTAGTTGGCGTAGGTATTTCACAAAGTTTAAACGATAAACAATTTCGTAAGCATCTCTAAAACAGACTCTCCTCCCCCTGTCCCCCTCTCTCACTCCATGTGAGAATTTATTGGGGTGTTGTAATTGTTCTCATTCAGTCACTCGATGAATGTCTCTCGTGTTTCACTTTTGAATGGTTTCATTGTAATCAGTAGTAGTACTGCAATAGGTCAGGTGAGGCCAGACTCTGGCAGTGCAACAACAGCACCAGTTTTTTAATTATAAAATGGATCACTGAAATGCTTTCAAACTAACCAGAGAATCGAGAGCGATGAAAGCTTGAGAGGATAATGCCAAGATTTGAAAGTACAGTAAATTCGGGAGGTTAAAACCCCTAGAATGCTAATGGAGAGAGAGAGAGAGCAGGAGGAGGTGGTGGTGGTAACACTTTGTAGGATTCAACTTTTTTGTGCTCGTCCCCCCCCTCCCCCTCTGTTTAACAGGTCTTTTCATTGGTTGTTATCAGTGGTACACTGTACTAGTGTTTCTCAATTATGTGGAGTGGTGGGCGAGCATGTGACCCGAGTTCATTTCCCTCGATGTGGTGAAACCAACATTTGTCTCTCATGGGCACCTTAGAACAGGAATTTTTCAAACTGGGGTCCGTCGCATGTTGCCAAGGAGTTCGCAAGCAGGTCCAAAGCAATAAAAATACCATAAAACCTCTCTATGGGTACACCTCTCTAAAGGGTACACCCCTTATATCGGTACAAATTCTTCACGCACCGATTTTTTATCCATAGGCTATTACTACCCCTCTTATGGGTACACTTTGGCTGGGTCCCCCGGGTGTACCAATTAGAGAGGTTTCACTGTAGTACATTTGCAAGGTTTTCATTATCAAACTCTGCAGAGCAAAACAGGCGTACCCTTCACACTGAAAGCCAACATTCATGGTGGGTCCATGGCCAGTTTTTTACATATGCGATGGGGTCCATGGTGAGGTTTTTGTTATGCAAAGAGGTCCGTGTGCATAAAATGTTTGGGAACCACTGCCTTAGAAGTTTGTTGTGTCACAAGTAGAGATGTGAAATTGGTTCATTACTAACCATTTTCCTGCCCATTTTCGTCCCTTTGGGACTCATGAGCTCCTACATCTGGACATATTATCGAACTTAATCTCAGGCCTCTTCTTCTCTCGCCCGATAAGCAGCCCAGCATCACATCTGGACGTAGTAGTACCAGTACAAGGCACCAAGGCCTCATCATCATACCCTTATCCCGCCTGTGGCAGGGTCGGGTCTACGGGTTCTAGCCTTCCACTCCCGTCTGTCTCCCACCAGGTCCCCGTCCACGCCACACACTGTCATGTCCTTACGGACAACGTGTTCCCACATCTGCTTCGGTCTCCCCCTGCTCCGGGTGCTCCCCTCTTCTCGTGACGTGTCCATACCACCTCAGGTAGCACCAAGGCAGCATAGAAATAAAAGTAGCAAGGAATGGAACATAAGGAAGGTGAGCAAAAATGCATTTAGGACGGGGATTTTGATGTCGACTATTACGACATCAGTCACATTCTAATGTCCTTCCCTCTCCACGCCTTCTCCTCTCCGAGGTTCCCACAGTGGGTGGAAAGTTTGTCTTTTACTCGTCATCCTCTCCTCTTCCCAAAAATAAGTCAAACGTACATTTACACCCCTCATCCCTCCAAAGCAAATTATGGCTTATCAATTATCTTTTAGAGCAAACCGTATCATGGGTTGGGGGATAAATGGCGGATGTACTGTTTTTACTATGGACTAGGGTTTCGAGGAAACTCCACCCTCTTCCCCTTCACAGACGATATACGACCTTGTATTTACCTCAAGCGATAGTAGTTACCATGGGTGATGAGACGTTTTAAAAACCCAATTTTTATTTCGGTAGATTACAATGTAAAAGAAGTTGTGTAAATTACGTTATATCGAAATTTGTTTAAAGATACATCACCATCCTATGTCAACCTTGGCAGTCGGTTGATTAGAATGGGTCAGTTTAGTTCGGCTAGCTATTATAGTACTGCTTCTAAGGCCTGGCCAGGACACCGAGCTCCAATGGGATAGCCCTGTCTTTGAGAAGACTGAATAGGGGTGCAGTGCAGTCTTCTCAAAGTCGGGGCCATCACATTTCAAATACCTTAGGAATTAATTGTCCGACACTATCGTAGACGGGACAGGAGTATGATGATGGTTGACCCCTAACTTCAGGATCTCAACTAAAGGGTTAATCACATTCCAGATCAAGGCTTAGCTTTCCATTCGTCAGAAGGGATGCACTAAGGAGTGGAGGAATGTTTCCGTTTCGTTCGTCCCCCCCTCCCCCCCCCCCCGCAAATAAGCCATCTCCCCACTTATTTTGTCGGAAGCTATTTGCCCAAATGGACCTGCTTGTGGTCGAAGTCAGGGAGTGAGTGAAAGAAAGAATATCCTCAAGTGATCTGGTCATTTCCGACGTGACCCACAGGATTAAAGCCGGATGGCTGAAGTGGAGGCAGGCAAGTGGAGTCCTGTGTCATCGCCGGGTCCCAATAAAGGACGTGTGGTGTGAAGAGGGACTCGGTGGGGGATAGGCGGGGGTGGAGGATAAGAACCCGCAGACCCGACCCTGCCGTAGGCGGGATGAGGGCGTGATGATGATAAAGTGATCTGGTCATTTCAAGTCATCCGAAAAAGGCAATTCATGAAATACGGATTTTTCGGTTTTCTCGCATGTTTTATGACTTTCCCTTCTTCGATGTCCTTAAAAGGATCTGATGAATTAACAATTTCAACTTGAAGGTTGACGGGATTTCTGTCTGTTAACAGTTTCTGGCCCCACCCCCTCCTTGAAATGACCATAAGCCCTATGCCGTTTGAGAGTGTGTGATGTCACCTAACACAGTGTCTCCACTGAACTGCGATCACTCAAATCGGGTAAACTAAGGCTCTGAAGAGGATGAATGGGATTATTGGGGGAGGGGGGAGTATCTAACAACATGTCTGACAAGGATAACTAGTGATTTTTGATGTCTGTAAGGGGAAAGTGAAATTTTCTTGCAATTCATTGCGTGGTTCATGTGAGTGAATATTGAAATGTGTGACGTCGTTCGACCTTATTTTGTTAGGCTTTTTTCTCTCGACAACATTAGTTATCACTACGATTAGGAGGATGGGTCCTTGCAATTCATTTGCTTTCCGTCGTCCTTCTCCTTGATAAGAAACGATCTCATTTATTCCTGTCGTGTAATATTTAATACTTTCAGATGAACTACGAACCTGGGGTCGCCTTCTCTCGTACCTCTTATTTTTGTAACACATAGTCCCCTCTTCTCCACCGAAACTACAATGTGCTGATTGAATTAGTTTAATTAATTTGCCCTTACGCTTCTCCTTATTCTCTGTTACTAGCATTTGAGCAGACAAGTTTCAAAGATGGTCGCTCTATAGATTAAATTTGGGGTTTTTTTTTCGTAATGTAGAATTTGATTACTATTATTATTCGCAGTTTGATTGAAAACATGCAAAGTGGAAAATTCAGAATATCAATGAAGAGTTGAGAAAATTCATAACAGATTTGTTCTCCTGGGAACCCCCAGTATTTCCCCAAGGTGTCCTGACCCTGGCTATGTAACCATTATACGTATCCTGACCTATTCGAATAAACCCTTCTACCTCCCCCCCCCTTATTTCGTAATACCCGGGGGTGTGTCGTCGCATTAGTGTAGTGTCTGTGCAGTCTCTGCATTAGAACCATGCAGTGGACGGGGCTCTAATGACCTTGTAGTTGAAGGGCCCTAAAACACCAACGAAGTGCAGCCAAGTTGCGTTTGACACACCAGCTCCCGTGAGATCACTGAAGTTGCTGCAAGGTACTAACAAGGGTGGCTGGTAAAGAACGTTGGGTGCTGCAAATTAACCCTGTTCTTCATCCTTTCACCTACCTCCTCATCTGCCGTGGGCAGCCTCCTAAGGGTTTGTCCTGTTATGGCTGCCTGGCTTACTCCCCAACCCACGAAACGAATCCAGAAACCAAAAAACAAAAACAATGCAACGTGATCACAGAGAAATCTTTTAACATTAATCATTTACTTCATCTCATGTTGGATTCACTAAACTGTCATCAAAATCACTCTGAAAGTCCTGTGCCTCTTCATTAAAATTCAAAACCCAGAGTCAAATTTCCTCCCGAACATTTTTAAAACTCTCCAAAAATAATGAAAAGATACACCTTATAGGAAATGACAATATGCAACTCACTGGCAACAAATTGAATAACACACATCCTGAAGATGGTGGACCTTGCAAACTAGTTGTGAAATTTTTAATTGAAGTAAAACTACGAGCTTCAGGGAGAGTGGCAAGTTGCGTCGGACACACCAGTTCCCGTCTGATCACTGAAGTTAAGCAACGCAAGCCCAGTTAGTACTGACATGGGTGGCCGCTTGGGAAAATTGGGTACCGCTAGTATCCTAAAATCGTCGCATTAGTGTAGTGTCTGTGCAATTTCTGCATCAGAACTACACAGTGGACAGGTCTCTAATGACCTTGTTGTTGAAGGGCCCTTAAACACAAACGAGCTGGAGTAGGGGGTCTTCAAACTTTGTCGACTCACGGACCCGTCAGTTATAAGGTTTTCTTTTTTTTTTTCGGGGAACCCCCATCCCACCATTAGAAAGATATATCTCGCCGCTGAGAACCGCGGGACGCAGTTTGAAAACCACTGCGCTAGAGTAAAGTCTGCAGGAGCGGCTTATTGCGTTGGACACCAGTTCTCGTCTGATTACCGAAGTTAAACAACGCAACCCCAGCTAGTACTAACATGGGTGACTGCTTGGGAAAACTGGGGACTGCTAATACCCAAGAAGTGTGGTGTCTGTGCAGTCTCTACACTAGAACTATGCAGTGGACGGGGCTCTAATGACCTTGTAGTTGAAGGGCCCTAAAGCACCAACAGTAAATTTTACTCCGGGTTGTAATTCTAGGGTTGTTAATAGTCTTTGTACGGATGGACATTAGTGACCAGCAGTTGACCAGTTATAATTAAACGACGTTGATGGCGCTTTGTGAGCAGGAGTCCGGTGGGCAATCTCGTGGGAATGTTGCATCTGCCTTAACTCTCCTCCCTTTCCACGGTTTCGTGGAAATGGGCCCCGAGATGAAATGGTCGGTCGCGTGTTGAGGCCACAAAATGTTGATTTGTATGTTTAGATACTAACCGGAAGAACCGTGTTTCGAGATTGTTACCATCACCAACTTGTCGTTCTAAAGGGCCGTTTACCTGTACATTGTGATGGAGATATTGACATCTATCTTAAAAGAAAAGGATGCCATCACACTCGTGGTTTCACACTCACCGATGAGATAATGTCGTATGTACTTCAAATATACGTATTTATATATAAATGAGGCAATCATTTTTAGCCTGATTTTTTTTCGAAAGGAAATAGTGTGGAAAGCTTGTTTTACCTGTGATTTCCAGAAATTCTCCCTTTCCACTTCAATTGGTCCGCCTCTTCTCTGTGTTAATACTCGCGGTAATGATATAGATGCCATTTTCCACAATTTGTACGTATCCGCTCACAGAGATATCTCAATAGACAGCGTAATTTTATATTTTTTTAAAAAAAAACAAACAACAACACCACAAAATTGATAAAAGATGTTCAAGAATTGGGAGAGAACTCAAATTGCCGATAAGAACCATACAAGCATAACACTAATTTGTTCGATTGAGACGTTTATAGAAGCGTCTATTCATAAGCGTGTCATATAGCGCTGCCTGGTGTCGAGAATTAATATATTGATAGCGCTCCTGGCGTCCATGGACGGAAGCTCTGTTCGAAACTGGTTCTATTTGAAATGCTGGCAGACGACGTCGATGATTGACAAATACTGCCTTTGGCTTTATGCAAGAATCTAATTCTAAGGATAGAGTTAACGTGGTTACCTTTGCGTACCACTCCCTATTAATAATCTATCCGTTTTTATAATCTATCAAAAGTAGGTAACTGTCGCCGGCGAGTCATTGCGCACTATATCACTTGAGAATGACGTTGCGTTTAAGCGCGTCTGCTACCATTAAAGGATTTCTTTTCATTTCAAAGAAGTTGAACTGATGACAGGATGTGTCAGGATTGTTGATTTATTGCATGCACTTTACTGTAGATATAAATTAGCTTAAAATTATGGTAGTCGACCTTGGTAGTGATAAAAATGTGACATTTCCCCCCTCCAGAAGTGAGCTGGTAATCCCGCATGTGTGTGCATTGGATTGCTTATTGTTATTGTGGAATAGGTCAGACACCATGCAATATTATAACCAACAAAGCATTAATTTACCTGCCAAAGTTTCTATTTTGGTTGTATAATACGATGTTGGAACAAGTGGGGTAGGCTGGCATCCTCCCCCCCC
>JAAFCE010005724.1:16228239-16246400 GCA_013389805.1 Trigoniulus corallinus | reverse complement strand
ATATCTATTCATTAGTGTTTGGACCTAACTTTGCTTAAATTTATCTGTGTCTCTCATAATTACCTCCGTGGCAGCAAAAAATCTTGTCCTCCACAATGCCTGCAATAGGCATACAGTCGAAGCAGTCGTTGAACGTCTTCCAGAGCTTGATGGAATACCTTCTCTTACCTTGAAACATAATTCAAAGAGTATAAGTAAGAGAGGGGATTGATCCCGAATTATGTTACTGATCAAACTAGCCATTTCAGGAAAAGGTCCTTACATTCATCGTAGAAACCGTACGCCTTGTTGATGTTGGAAGATTCATGGTTTCCTCGAAGCAGGAAGAAGTTCTCTGGAAATTTGATTTTATAACATAGCAGCAGACATATAGTTTCTAAAGACCTCTTTCCTTTATCGACGTAATCTCCCAAAAATAAGTAATTATTGTCTGGAGGGTAGCCACCATAGTCAAAGAATTGGAGAAGATCTTCATATTGTCCATGAATGTCTCCTGTCAAGTGAATTTCAGACTTGTGAGTACAGTATTTGAAATTAGACGCAGTGACTTCAAAGAAATTCTTAGCCGTTTTTCAATATCCATATGTTATTCTTCTGCGGAAATGATAATAATCTTACCAAGAATTTTAACAGGTGCTTCAAGCTCAATTAGCATTGGTTGTTCCATAAATATATTTCGAGCTGCACGACACAAATTTGTAATTTCAGCTTCTGAAATACGATTTGCTCTTATTGCAGTCTTTTTAACGTCCCTAACTTTAAAGACACAAACAGTAATTGTATCAATTGCTTTGCAGAAATTACAACTTCAAGAAGTAAACTCTATTTACAACCTGCTAATAACTTCATGATGATTTCGTCAACGTCCCAAGTGATGACACTGGCCAACTGACTCAATACTGAATTGACTGACGCCATCTGTAGTGGATAGTCCCAAATTTGAATGCAGAAATTGGTCACCTTTTAACAAAAGAAAAATCTCAATGTGACATTTTTGAAGTTGTTTGTGTATGAGGGAGAGAGAGAGAGAGACAGCCAGGTAAGCAGCAGGCACTATTTTCAAATAAAATTTATTGGTAAAATGATTTTTAATTCCGTTACACCGTTTACAACTTTCAGGAGCGAACTTCTGCATCTTGAAATTTTGTTTCCTTCTATACTTTTGGTGTTAATAACAATCTTTGGGAGGCTGATAACATCTTATATGCATCGTGGTCTTAAATTCCCCTCAAAACATCAGGGAAAGCAGGATTTGCCAGGATCGAACTTGCACTAGGTAGGTGTCAGAAGTGGAGAGTCCTAGGTTTGATAGTCCAATATTCAGCCGTCCAACCTGGTATATTCTCTCTATCATACAATACTGATCCAATCTATATTATATACCGTAGATCAGGGCTATATCTGCCTTTGTCACTCTACATTCCAATCCCGACATAAACCAGGTTATGGCACTATTATTTTTACATTTCACAGGATTGTTTTCATGCGCTGTCCACTTGGTGGAGTTTGGGTCAGGAATTCAAGAGATAATGTGTTCACCAGAAAACAAAGATAGCGACAGAAAAGCAACTCCTAACTCTTTTCCCGCCTATGGCAGGGTCCGGTACCCATCTTGTCCCTCTGAATGGATACAAGGGCGAAATATTGGACCGTGTTTTTGCCCCCTGCTTATTAATCGTCGGTCTACTGTCCGTTGGAACATTCCACCGACTCCAGGGGGTGAGCTCCTACACCTGGCAATTTTACCTCATCCACCCGTTGCATAGTAGAGAGGGTTCTTTTACGTGCAAATGTCATCGTACACCACACGGGACGTCGGTTTTACTTCTCATCCGAAAGATGAGAGAAGGCTCTCTCTCGTCCGAAAGAAGCCAACCCACCTCGGTCCAGTATCGAACTTAGAATTACTGACGAAATGTAGGAATTCAGAACGTCTGAAGTGTATGTGTCCAGTGGCATAGAAGCAGACTGATTTTTTTGGCAGTGCGTACGTCATCCTCTAGGTAAATATTGGAATTCAGACTTGTTCTTTCAGACGAGAGAGAGAGCGAGAGATCTCCCAGCAGGCCTGAGGAGAGGGGGTGCAGTCTGTACATTTTTCCGGGGCCCATGGAGCTCAAATGAGGCCCATGCCTATTATTGTAACTTTTATTATCTTTTACAGACGTACCTGTCTTTCTTTTGATATATTTGCAAGTGTGTTTAAATGTATATTGATTTGTGTCCATGTGTAGGTGAGAGGAGCATATTAGTCAATAATCCTCTCGGGGACCCTGCCTCCCAGTGCGTCTTCCGTTGTATGGAAAGTAAAGCTGTGGCCCACTACCGTCAGTGGAGGAAGACTAAGGTGCCTCGTCACCCCAATGACGAAAATAGACCAGCGGGACAAACACGGTAGATACTCGACCCTGCCATAGGCAGAAAGGATGATGATGTGGCGGCATACGTGAGGATATGAGTGGATATTGTTACAGGAAGTGATAAGGGATAATTTCTAGGTAAGCCAATTTGTGAGGCACCGAGAGTGTGGAGAAATGAAGCAGAATAAACGACTCATGACTGACTTCCTTTCTTTTCTTGCAGTTGTTACTCCTCTCAAGTCAGACACGAAGGAAAATCATAATGTATAACGTAAATATTTTGTTATTGATAAATAATAGTAATATAATGTTTGTCGTATCATAGTTCGCATAAATAAAATTAGATGAGTAATAGCTGATTGTAATGTCACATTAGAGAGATATTATTAACCTACTTACCAGTTGCTTTCCCGAAAAAAGAACCTGTTTCTATCCTGTAGTTATTATTTCGGGATGGCGATTATTTTGAGTGGTGTAATTGTTACACTTCTCAGATTTTCAAATTCAATGTTTAGATTATTTCATTATTATATGTTAAAGGAAAAACATTGGTGGCACAAAATGCACGATGTAGACTCCTCCTCGTCTTCAAATTGCGACTTATCGAGGTGTTATCGCATGTTAACATTAAATTCAGTTTATCGGACTATCCCATTTGATGTGTCGATAGCATTATGTAGCTCTCTATACTTGATAAATTGTTATCGTTAACATTTTCTTTTATCAGATTTCTGCAAATGACAATTTTGCCGCAATTTATTTTTTTATTTTGTCTCTTGTCAGAGATATCATCTTAACTACACATGAAGTTCAAATCCCTGGAAAGTGTTTACTAAGATTTCGGGATGTTTTCAACTGCTGGCTTAGTCTCTTTCTGATTCTCCCATTCTCTGTGGCAGATTTGCAAGACTCTCCTAATCAGTAAGTTATAAATTGTAATTTTGCTATCAGTGCTTGACAGGCTGCTTTGAATAGTTATTTAACTAGAAGGAGTCAGTCTAACAGCTGCTAAAGATATGATTTGCCAAAGATGACAGAGAGCTAATGTTGACCACAGGATTGCACCTGTCCTTATTCAAGCTCAGAATCGGCTGTCGCAACCGACATGTGATCTTGGCCTTGTCTATGATCAGGGTCATGACGTCGTTACCACATGAAGATCTCTGGTTTATTCTATTTCAGTACTTCGTTACAACTGATTTAAGTAAAACTACTCGAGATAAATAATTCATCTCCGGTTTGAGACGCGCACGTAATACTGAAGTTCAATTTTTTAATTTTATCAACACGATTCTTATCTTTTGGTAACAGTTTTCTGATGAGGGGAATATCTGACCCCCAGTGACCCGTACTGTACTCCCCACCTCTTCACGGAATAATAATAAAAATTGACCTTCATCTTGAAAATATTGGTCATTATCCTATTATTCCCAAAGATCTGCCTCAGTAAAGCTGAGGTAGGGTGCAAGGTTCAATCCTGTAACAGTTGGCTTCTGTCGGATGGGAACGTCAGCACTACACGGAAAAGAGCCCGTACTACATTGAGAATAAAATATATGTGTAGTTCGGCAAGATTTTCATTTGGCAGGAGTCCTCGTCCCCACTTGCGGAAATAAAGTGTCCCAATGAAGAAAAAATAGGCCGACGATAAACAAGCATAGAGTTTTCAGCATTAGACTGGTAGCCAGCTGAGTAAAATGCTGTCCAACAGACCCCCTCATGTGTCCCAACAGGCACCCGACCCTGAATTGGCAGGAAGACGGGTAGTGGTGATGGCCATTATCCACAAAATAGGAAATGGCAGCCAACATCATACTCTTATCCCGCCTGTGGCAGGGTCGGCGGGTTCTAGCCCTCCACTCCCGTTTATCTCCCAACAGGTTCCCGTCCACCCAACACACTACCATGTAAAGGTCCCCACATTCCACGTCCCTAATTAAGAGTAGCTCCTACTCTAGATGACTGCTCTGAATGGGGGGCGTTTGGAACCCGCAGAAATATGTGACTGGTTGTCTGTGGGGGGATGTCGGCTTACCCCACAGAAGGCAGTCGTTGCACTATCTGGTATGAGAGCTGAGGTCTGCACCCCATGGCATTGCGGACACATGATAACGACGGCCCGGAGCCCACTCGCTCACCTCTGACGGCTGCCGGCAATGGGGTTTTAATCCCCTGCACCGTACGTTTGAAGATTTCTGAATTTTGCATCATATGTGTGCAAATTTTGAATTCCGTGTCTGTAGTCCCCGCCCACCATGGAGCCCAGCAAGGGGTCGCCATAGTTGCTCGGACAGCTAACCGTCAGAGAGCCATGAGTCCCGAGTACCATGACTAATAGGCATCGGGAGCTGACCATGTCATCTCCGAAAGTAACCGTAAGGGGCGAAAACGCCTCCTCCAGCTGATTGATCAGACCGGGTATCCGTCTGAAGGCCCGTTTTCCACTCGAGGCCGTGGCGTGAGGTGGGCGAAGAAGAGATTCGTAGTTACTCTCGCCCAGAAGAGGAATGGCAGTGTGCTCTTCAAATTTCAGACCCGTTATTAACAAACCCAGTGTTGTGTTTTTGGATTTGAGCAGCCTAAACCCCTGAGAAGTAGCCAGAAGCCCATGTGTACCCTCTTCCTCAACCTTGTCGTGATCACGTGAGGGTTTATTGAATTGTAATAGAGAATTTGTTTCTTTCTTAGAGATCACCTCAAGGATTCTTAGAAATGAAATAATTTGACAATCTGCACATCGGTGACTTTCTGTCAGTCGTACGACTGACAGCACATTGAATCTGCAACTTTCAAGTCCTAAAGGGAACCACTATCTTTGGCTCAGTATCAACCTGTTGCAGCTGGACAGGAAAAAATTCTCAGAAATTATCACTAGTGAGTTTCGTTATTATGATCTAAGTAGATTTAGTGCTGAATCAGACAGGATATACAATAGCAGTTCTGTTTTTTTAATTTTTATGTCTTGTATATTATGTCTTTTACATCGTGGACTGTTGGACCATGGCTGTGTCTGAAATCGCAATTGATAATGAGTACCCCGTTTGTTACCGTCGATGTTATCATTGAGCTCTACAATTGCTCAGTTTATTTTTAGCATTGATGATCAGCTGCTTATGGTAGCTTTACCTTTCGTGGGCCCTTCTCCAACCCCTAATGAATTGATCAGTAACCGGCCCCCTCTCCTTAATATAACATAACTTTTGCGTCTACTGCTGCGCTCCAACGCACAGAACTTCTTTGATCAGTGGACACTTCCGACTCTGATATTGTGTTGACGTCTGAATTCGTAGTTGTGCAAACACTTTGGTTGTCATGGTCTGGATTTCCATTCACTCCCAAGCCTGCATTTTCTTCTGTTCTTGGCGTTGTATAAAGGGCTGACCTGAGAGAAAGGGGTGACGTGTGAATGGAAGAATATGTGCCTGAGGCAGCCAGGCTGGCATAAGTGTGTTGCTGTTTTCTGGGAGAAAATAATTTTGGTTCTAAGTACAAATAATCCCTGGGATGAAGCTCTCTGTTTCTTGACATGGGGTCATTTCGCCCAAAACTTTGACTGTTGGGATCCACGTAAGATAGACTGGTAGTATCGATTGGTCTTGGTAGTGGTATCGGTTTCGAGTTCTTGCTCCAGGTTTTTTTCTTCCGCCTTTTGGACAATCGAAAGCATACGGCCACCATACTGACTACCAATAGTGCTGCCGCAATTCCGCATATAATAGCACCGATTGTCCTCCAAAGCTCATTGTTTGTGTCATTATCTACTGGTAAAGCTGTAGGACCTGGAGGAATTGGTGTATCAGGAGTGGTAGTACAAGACTGGTTGCAGAGCAGGTGACTGTAATATTCGCCCGATATAGTATCAGTTACACATACCAGATATGGATGACCCTGGTCTTCATAATCCATAATCATATAGGAAGTCCTGTTCTCTGCAATGACCATATGAACACCGTCGACCATGTAGGCGAATTTTTCATTAATAAGACTGTCTGAACAGCTTCTGGTAGTGACTGGCGTGTAGAGAATCATGACTTTGTTTACCTCAGACAGAGATGACCAACTGACAAGGAACTCGTTCGTTACCGTCACGTTTGTTATTGGCTCCAATGGTTGACTTGTGGAATTTTCCTCGACGACTGTAGTAGAATATGTGCTGGTCTCAGATGATGAAGTTCTGGAAGTGCTGTCTATGGTAGACTCTAGAGTAGACGTTCCTATTTCGGACGATGTTTGAGAGCTTAGAAAAGACGAAGTCATGGTCTTGCCACTTTCTGTTGCTTCATCACTGGTCATTGTTTCATCTGTGGTAGTGGCCATGGAAGATGTTGACATCAGAGTAGTTTTGAGGGACTCTGTGGCTGTGGCTGATGACTTCATGGTTGTGTCAGGAGAATCTGTGACTGATGACTTCATGGTTGTGTCAGGAGAATCTGTGACTGATGATTTCATGGTTGTGTCAGGAGAATCTGTGGCTGTGACTGATGACTTCATGGTTGTGTCAGGAGAATCTGTGGTCGTGACTGATGATTGTTGGGATGGTGACAGTGTCATAATACTCTGAGTAGTTACGTTTATCAGTGAGGTGGTTGGGCCTGTAGTTGTTATTGATGGCCTAGATGCCATACTAGATTGTGAGGTGAAGATTGTGGCTTCTGTAGTCATTATAGAAGGTGTTGGACTATATGGTACTGAGGTGGAGCTACAGTCAAAATTTACGTCACTTACAAAGCCCTGGATAGGCTCACAGCACCATGTCTCTGTGGCCATATTGTGCGACCAGATCCATTGTTGTAACCACTGCAACGAACAGTTACAGTAGAAATCATTTGCTGTAAAGATGGCAAACAATCAGAATATTACCCACAACTAAACTGTAAATTCCAATGATTCCAGGACATCATTAGATGAGACAGAAATAGAATCTCTACAACTTACGAGCAAGCAAAACTTTTTTGATGTTTATAAGGGGATCAAAAGTGCCATTCACTAGTGTCCTCATATTGTTGTAGTCCATATATAATGCCACGAGATAGCTTAGACCATTGAATGCATCTTTATCCACGTTAACGACGGCGTTCCTTTCTACAAAAAGCTGTTGAAGCCTTCCTAGATTACCAAATCCAATAATGTCTGTTATTCTGTTGTCATTCAGGGACAAGGATTGAAGACTGTCAAGAGAATCGAAGTATTTCGGCTTTATGATTTGCAACAAGTTGGAAGATAAATCCAGTCCTGTAAGTTGTCGACATCCCGAGAATCCGTTTTCTTTCAGAGAAGTTATTTGATTGCTCTGAAACACTAGTGTACCAATCAAATTATCACAAAAAGAACTAAAGAGACGATAGGGCACCTCAGTAAGACCACATTTCATCATGCTTAGGCCATTCACATTAAATGGCTCGAAAAAGTCGTCAGGCAGAAGATCGCCGTCGCATGTATCGAAAGTAATCTGTAATGGTAGAGAAGTGGTCTTTGAAACGTTAATCAAATAGTTTTGGGCGCAGATAACGGAGGCATTATCATTGATGTTGCTGCAGGTGACCGCATCAGAATTTTGAGTGCAACAACTAGGTCCGGATTCTGGTTGAAGTGATGCCAAGGTAGGAGTCCAATGATTCAGGACCATGAAAACAATGGAGAGTAGAGTTACAGAGATCTTTTGATATTTCAAATATGGAAATACTGCACACATCTGCTAAAAAAGAAAAGATAAAACAAAAAAGTTATTTTTAAAAATAATTCGTATAGGAGCAGAATAGTACTCCTTCAACAGGTATCTCTGTCCCTTCCTTATTTTCCGCTCTTCCCCTGAGACAATCTTCCAATGAGTCCGTGAACTCAAGGCTTTAACTGAAGGTCAAATAGAATGAGTGTGTTAAAGTCCACATCCATATGGAACTACGGCTATTATTACCAGATGGATCCGAACTTGAGCCCCTGAATTGCGTTGGACACACCAGTTCTTGTCAGATGACTGAAGTTAAGCAACGCAACCCGAGTTAGTACTGACGTGGGTGGTTGGTTGGGAACATTGAAGGCTGCTAATTTACCCGCTCCTACCTCTCCCTCACCCGCGAGTAGCCTCCACAGGGTCAGACCCGTTATGACTGCTTGGCCGACTCCCCAACCCGTTGGCGTAACTTACTAACTTGAGTATCTGGAGTTCAACAACGTACAGTACCAATTGACTACTGAAGTCGGTCAGAGTCCAATAAGTATCCACTTCCGCAAGAAATGTCCCGCTGTTGATTACTAATTATTGTACATTTTTCTTGAGATATAACAGGGGTCACCCCCACCGAAGAGCCTAGGGAGCGGCGAATTGCGTTGGACACACCAGTTCTCGTCTGATCACTGAAGTTAAGTAATGCAACCCTAGCTAGTACTGACATGGGTGGCCGCTTGGGAAAACTGGGTACTGCTAATAGCCAAGAATCGTCGCATTAGTGTAGTGTCTGTGCAGTCTCTGCATAAGAACTATGCTGTGGACGGGGCTCTAATGACCTTGTGGTTGAAGAGCCCTAAAACACCAACAAACAACCGAAGAGTCTAAGATTGCCACAGCCACCACACATGTCTTGACATCATGGGGATTGAACTCAGGTCAGAGCAGTAACAGTGTGGTATTATTAAATAATACCTATTGACTTTGTGGTCTTTTTGTAATCAAGCCAGTTGGTCACTCCGATTAATAATATATTATAATCTTACCTTTATTTCAGAGATAGAAATTGGACACTTGGCATCAGAGTTTAGTATTTATGTTGACCATCCCGGCATTGGTTTCTACTTCTCTTGTCCTGCTTCATGTTGGGATCACATTAATGAGACTGCTGATTTGAAGACTCTTGACATGAATTTAATCTTGAGCCCTTCATTGAAGTTCGGGGTTTGCACTGTGTGCCTTAAAATGCGAAATTGAACGAAATGAGATGTGCTATCTTATCTCCAAGTGATCCCTTAATTTTTCACCTCTGCTACTTTTAATTGAATTTATAAGGAAGAACCTTTCTGCACTTGAAATTGAACGACAGCCCTAATTAAATTGATATCAAAGCGATTTATCACCTTTCAATAGTAAGTTTTAATCATTTTATTAATGAATTTCAGGTTGGCGTGCTTCATTTCGATGGAATAAGAGAAACTGAACTAGAAATGTCAAGAACATCTATTATTCACGCGAAACTTTAGATAGCTTTGTCTAAAATAGTTGCTTGCCTTAATGGTTCAGTGGTCAAATGCTTCATAATTATGACTTCTTGATTCCAGGTTCGATCCTGGCCAAGACAGACGGCTTCCTTCGCATCCTACTGTGTGGGGGTGCGTACACACGTACGAATCATCGTGGCACATAGAAGACCCTTCCTACACAAAGAAAAATATACGCGTAGAACGGCGAATTCAGAATTTTAAGAGCTCGCCCTTTCCTGGAATCCGTAATTTACCATCAACCGTAGAGGCAGACAATCATGAGGATACAACAGTTAAGGCTAGAAAAGAACACCAAGGCAAAGGCGCGGTGGTGAAATCATCATTATATCCTTATCCCGCCTGTGGCAGGGTCGGGTCTGCGGGTTCTAGCCCTCCACTGAACATGTTCTGACTGGGGGCACCCCAGCCAGGCATCTCGAACCCGAAGGAATATTGGCTGGGTGGTCTGTTGGGGGATGCCGGCCTATCCAACGAATTGAGACGATGCAAAAACAAAAATAATAATCTGGCAAGCAACTTTCTGTTGATGCCTTTTGAATGAAGTGATGAAGACGGACAATGGTCACTATCTTCGTCGTTTTTTTCTGATTCACGGTCGCACACGGGTTGGCCCACCGCGGTGGCGTAGTGGTTAGCACACTCGGCAACTGCGTCAGTAGTTCTAGGTTCGATACTGGACCGCGGTGGGTTGGCTTCTTTCGGGCGAGAGAGAGGCCGCGAGTGTGCCTTCTTTCGGATGAGAAGTAAAACCGAGGTCCCGTGTGGGTGTACGAGGTCACTTGCACGTAAAAGAACCCTCTCCACTATGCAACGGGTAGACGAGGCAAAATTTCCAGGTGTAGGAGCTCGCCCCCTGGCGTCCGTAGAATTCCCCAACGAACACTAGACCGACGATAAATAAGCGTAGGGGTGCAGCTTTGGCCAGCGACCGGCTGCAGAAAAAGTATAACCAATATATCGCCCTGTGTCCATTCAGAGGGACAAGATGGGCACCCGACCCTGCCATAGGCGGAAAAAGGGTTAGGAGTTGCTTTGCTTCTTGGTCGTACAACCTGTTCTCTGAAATTTCCCCTCGGCCAACAAGGACCACGACTGCAAATTTCTTGTTACTCTTGTTACTATTTCCTGTTACTCTTAGATTTTGCTGATTTCGATTGCGTGGTGATGAAAGAACATCCAAAATTTCTTCAGGTGATACGAGATTCTTTGGTGACAAGAGGTTAATTATACTATAATAGTGAGAGTAGTTTTGGGAGTTAGGGGTGATAGATGATGATTATTGACGGAACCTGACGAGGAAGCTGCAATAATAGATTTTCTGATTAATTTTAGGTGAGATCAATGTAAATATTCGACGATCATAGTCAATTTGATGACAGTACTTATCAGTTAATGTGGAGAAAATCCCCTTCAGGGTCAAGGTTAACCTGGTTTGATGCTGGTTGGACCCCTACAGTCATCGTTACCATAAATAGCCAGCCATCCAATCAAGGCCCTCCATGTAAAACCATCTGCTTTCTGTGCTGATCAATGTGGGCGCGGATGCAATTTAGGCCTGTCTTCTTTAGGATAGTTGAAGTACGTACTACAGTCTACCTCAATGGATGCATACTTGACTTGTGAATCCATGGTTGCAGGTTTAGTCCTCTCCGAGACAGATGGGTTCCTTTGGCCGAGAAGGAGCACAGCCCCGAGTGTGCCTTTTGTACCGACTGAGAAGTTATCTATGCTGTGATCCCGAGTGGTGTGTATGATGTCGCCCGCGTGTTAAAATGGCCTTAATAATTGTTTCCTACCTCTCCTTCTGTAATCGTTCTGAACACAGTTGCAACCTGCTTTCAACCGAGAAAATGTGGGGATATCGGGTACCCTTTAGTGTCAATAAATACAGTAGTATTATGAAACAGAAACCAACAGGCTTCGAACCCCAATTAATTTCAGTAATTGCCTGGTTTGACCTACTGTTTGGCCATAGGATACACTTAAGCAGGGCTGGATATTCAAGAATCCCCGTGTATATTGTCATTCTTACGTCACAGTCCTTTAGCCTTGCATCAGATGTTTCAATGGATAAACACAAGTGTTATACCTTTTAATAGATTTAAAGTTTACCTCATCTTAATTAATAACTGCGCCTAGAAGACAATTTGATGATATACAGTATTACAGGTTATATATATCCCGCCTCGGTGGCGTAAGTAGTGCTCGGTAACTGCGTCAGTGGTTCTAGGCTCGATACTGGACCGAGGTGGGTTGGCTTCTTTGGGGCGAGAGAGATGCCCCGAGTGCGCCTTCCTTCGGATGAGAAGTAAAACCGAGGTCCTGTGTGGTGTACGATGGCATTTGCACGTCAAACAACCCGCTGTACTATCCAACGGATAGGTAAGGCAAAATTTCCAGGTGTAAAAGCTCGCCTCTGGCGTTCGTGGTTTGGTTTGTTGGTGTTTAAGGTCCCGTCAACTACAAGGTCATTAGAGACCCGTCCACTGCATAGTTCTAATGCATATACTGCACAGACACTACACTAATGCGACGATTATTGGGTATTAGCAGTACCCAGCTTTCCCGAGCGACCACCCATGTCAGTACTAACTGGGCTTGCGTTGCTTAACTTCAGTGATCAGACGAGAACTGGTGTGTCCAACGCAACTCGCCGCTCCCTGGCGTTCGTGGAATGCCCCAACAGACAGTAGACCGACGATAAATAAGCATAGGGGTTGAAACTTTGGTCGGCAACGGGCTGTGGAAAATCTCTGTCCAATATATCACCCTTGTGTCCATTCAGAGGGACAAGATGGGTACCCGACCCTGCCATAGGCGGGAAAAGAGTTAGGAGTTGCTTTACTGTTACAGTACTTATCATCTTGAGACTTGTCACTTTCTAGAAAGTTCCAAAGCTGCTTCACGCATGCGTGTGATGCGCACGCATCAGGCATGGCGTTTAATTTCAAGTGTATCTATTCTGTTTTTAAATACTGTAGTTTTTTTTTCTCATAAATTTAGGATGCAGTTTATTTTGAAAGTAAGTCTATCATATGATTTAAATGTATTAATTACATTGTGCATGTTGTTGTTATCACTATTCTTTGGCGATGAGTTAGAAGTTGTGACGAATGTTGTGTTCGGTGCGAAATTGCCTTTCCCTGGGATCCTGCATAATAACTTCATCTACATACTTCATATAAAGCTTGCGTGTGCCATGTATCCAAGTTAATGCTCTTAACGGCACTCTTTGTGGACAGAAATCAACAAAAGCAAATGGTTCCCTGTCTGGATACTTGCATGTGGCGTCACTTTCAAATATGAGGTCTCGATTTTGAAGCCAGAGCTTAAACCACTCTAACGAACAGTTGCATTGGAAAGGATTGTCTGAAATAGAAAAAAACAACGATATGTAATGGTACTGTATTAGTCATTTTTCATTGTGTCTTACCGAAAATGTAGTTTAATATGTTTGCGCTTTTGGTTTTAAATTAACTATAATTAGTGGCTGAGTAACTGCATTAAGTTTCTCAGACAAGTTTGACCATAATTAACATTCGCACAAATAAACCAGATAGTTGCCTAGCCTAGGGTGTGAAGCTTCAGCAATACGAAATCATCCACTTGCCATAGGTATTTCAATTGTTTTTTTGTTCATAAAGTGAGTTAACTAATGTCTACTTACTACCCAAGTAGATTCTGATCAGAGACGGGAATATGTCGATTGAAAACGTGTCGTTATCCAGAGAGGCTATTTTATTTTGGTTCAGGTACAACCTGGCCAATTTGGGCAGTGTACCAAATGCGTCGATTGCAATGTGTCTTATTTCATTAGCATACAGTTGAAGATCGGTGAGTTCATTGAGGTCAGCAAATGTATTTGATTTGAGTTTTTCTATGTTGTTGAATGGTAAGAGCAATTTTCTCAAGTTTGGAAATGCCTGAAAGATATTTTTTTCAGGCAGATCTGTCAGTTGGTTGTTGGAGAGAATGAGGATCTCCAGACTATCGGAAAATGAAAGGTTTTGAAAGTTATGCTCCTTCACTTCACCAATGATGTTGTTTGATAAATCCAATACGATTAGAGGTGAGTCGATGTTCTTCAAAATGTTGTGTGGGATTGACACCAAACCATCGTCGAAGAAAGTAAGTGATCTTATGGGGTAACCTGTTAGAAATTCGGAGTGCAAGTTGTCAACTGCACTCTGACGCAGCTCCAAATTGACAAGTAAATCGTTGGCTTTCATAGTATCCAGTTGAGAAGTAACCAAATCCAAATTATTGTTGTTGATTCCCTCACATATCAAACTTCCTATGCCATCACTTACTATTGATGTTGAACATTTAGGGTCAACGGCACTCAAGCATTCCACGAGTACTACCAAGATTATCAACAAGGAAATATTCCATCTACGAGACAGTTTCTGTAATTGCCTCATTTTTGGTGCGTTTCTGAAGAAAAAAAGCACCTCTTTGGTCTCTCTTCAACACTCAGATGTGTTCAAAGCGTGTACCTGACAGCGTTCGAATCTTTTGAAAAACTTGAAATTTTTTCTTTGGAATTCTGCAACTTATTGGGTAAAATGTGATAAAGTATAGTGCCTTCTGCTTTCTGAAGGATAGCAATTTGATAAGAAGTCGTGTGACGATAAAGCGCACTAAATTAGAAGGTAAATAATTGATTAGATATTAGTCCTAGCTTTGCCTTATTAACACTATCTTACCTTCGTTGAACTATGATCAAAGATACAATATGATCTGATTGTGAAATGCTCAATGTGATACATTACTCCAGATATACTCCGTTTTTTTTGTGTTAGGAGTTGAAAGCCAAAATCTTTTGCATTTAATTGTTTTCAAAGTTGGCCTGCGTCTGAGAGATATTGTCAATATTGGTGTTATAATTTAGAAATGAAAATTGAAACAACAGGACGAATAGTAAAAGAGGAAGTCCTCTGCCGAGTTGGCCAAGATAATTTATTCCGAGGGTTATGCAATACTTGGAGAAGATTCCGTTTCGTCACTGCAGAAATCGACAAGAACAAATGGTAACTGCTTCGGATAAGTACAGGTAGCACCACTAGCTTCCAAGTAGTTGATCAAAATGAGGTAGTCCTTAAGCCATTGCAGCGTGCAGTTACAATAAAATGGGTTTCCTGTTCAAAATTAAAGCAAAAGGAGATGAGATTTCATAAAAAAGGAGATGAGATTTGCGATTTAAATTTGTTTTACCTTCTAATGGAATTTCTCGAAGTTTTGGTTGGTTTTCAATGCTAAAGGTGCCGTTGGTCAAGAATGTGATTTGATTGAGTTCCATTGACAGAAAATTAAGATTTATTAACGTCTCGAAAGCATTGGCTCCCACACTGGTTAAATGATTGTCGTGAAGATACAGATTTGTAAGTGCTGTCAATCCTTGAAAAGCATTGTCTTCCAGCTTCTGTAGAACATTAGCCCGAAGATCTAAGGAAGTTAACGATGTGAAATTTAAGAAAGAACTCTTCCATATACTTTTGAGCTGGTTATTTTCAAAATTAAGAGTAGTTAGTCCTTCCGTAAATGGCAGTTGGTTAAATTTTTCGCTGTCAATATCAGAGATGAAGTTGTTCGAGAAGTCTAAATGATTAATATATCTTGGTAAATTCGCCAAAAGGCCGTAAGGTATTTCAGTCAAATTACACTGGCTCATTGTCAAGTCTACGATTTTGTAACCTACGAAAATATCGTCCGGAAAGTCTTTGCCGACACTTTGAAAGATTTGTACAGCGATGTACTTAGAGAAATGTTCATATTTTATGTAGTTAAGAGCGGATGTTAACTCATTAATTGTGGTACTATTAATATTATAGCACTGAACCAGCCAGGTAGAAGCAGGTGAGTCCCCGGCAACGTTACACATTTGTGCAGACACTGTACTATATCCTAGAATACATACGATGAGGATGATTACTCGTTCCATCTGTCAAAAATTTCATCGGGAATTAAAGCAAACATTTTTTTTTGGTAGTAATTTAACACTTTTCAGTGAAGTAATCTAAGAGTCAGATCACTGAAGTAATTTAAGAGTTGAAACACTTACTGTGTGACTTCTGGTTCAGTCCTTACTGCGTTGGGAACCTGGTGTCTTCTCAGTTCGTGATATGCAATAAGTTGAATTTAATAACTTGTAGAATACAATTTGTTATGATTTACTTTTCAGGATGTTGATGCTGTTTCACTGATACAATCCAGACAACTTCTTATCACCAGTTCACAGGCCCTCATGGATAATATCTAATTGTCATCATGTAGTCCAACATTACGAAGCAAACTTGATGACGGACTAACTGATAATAAGATTAGAGGTCATATGTGGAAAAGATTTCATGGCTATCAGCTGTTGAACGATTACTCTAACACTGTTCTCAGTCGGTTGTATCTAGTTTAAGTACTGCATTTGAGGTGTAAAAGAGACCTTGTAACACATCATGGTTAAGGCACAGCCGCTTACTTTGCGGCACTTAACCAAGTGGGTGCAGGTTGTCCGTAAGGATATGGTAGTGTGTAGGATGGACGGGAACCTGGTGAGAGATAGGCGAGAGTGGAGGACTAGAATCCGCAGATCCGATCCTGCCATAGGCGGGATACCTTCACTTCCCCTCATGTGAGTCAGGTAGAATTAATGCAGTGTGCGTAGCACCAAAAAATGATTTGCAAATGTGCTCACTCCTCCTTCACTCATGTAAAAATGTGCCACATTGGGATGCTCCAAAATATAGCCAAGAGATTTTATCCTATTATCCTGTCGGTTGCATGCCAATTAGGAAATTAAGAATGAGTCAACATAGCTCGACATTATATACAGTAATCACGGCTAATGTTATCAATCGGCTATTGCTATCACAATCAGTATCGTAACTTTTCAACAAATTGTGTTCAATAATACTATATATGCTTTTTCTTCTTTTGCTTAATGTTATCGAAAGTAACAGGTCCCGTTGCGATTATAGTAAGCGGCTTCCACTGTTTTAAGTATTTAATGATGAATAATTGACAGGGTGTGATCAATAATACACTTTTTCTGTACTGTGCATAAATATTGCATCAGACATAAATTTGAGAAAATTTACAGAAAAAATTTTAAATTGCAATGCCATTAAATTACAAATGTATATATCACTTTAATTTCAGATTCCTTAATTGCCCTTCGTCGGGTTGATCATCTGTGGCACAAAAATCGACCAAATCAAATGGCAGATGATTGGGGTAAGCACATGTAGCACCACTTGCACCTAAGTAGTTTATTGCTATCAAATAATCTTTTAACCATTGCAGAGAGCAGTCGCAATAAAACGGATTTCCTGTAAGACAAATAAGAGACCTAAATTTTTTCCACACATACAATGGGTGTGTGGATATGGTTAGTTCTCAGTGAGAATTAAACACTAAGATAATACTGTTGTGATTCTCTCAATTCCAGACATATCAGTGGATGTGGGGTCTCATTCAGCTCGCCATGACATGCATACAATCTCAAGCCAGACAATAAGCTCTGTACGGGTCTTAACACCTTCTTTAAAATGCCTTTTATAGGCTGGTATACAAACCTTCAAGAGGTATTTCATGAAGCTTCTTTTGTTCGTCAGTACTAAAAGTTCCATTGTTTAGCACTTCTATATTGTTGACGTCCAACACCAGAAGTCTCAAGTGGTCAAGTGTTGCAAAAGCATCTGTTCCAACATTCGCTATGTGATTCTCGTTTAGATAGAGTGTATTGAGTTTGGTCAACCCTCTAAAAGCATTGTCAGGAATCTCTGTCAGAAGGTTGCCCTGTAGATTCAAGATGATCAGTTCTGTGAAGTTTGCAAAAGCATCTTCTGGAAGGTAAGCAATTCGATTGCTTTGCAAGTACAGATTTATTACTCTCCTGGCAAACGGTAGTTCGTTAAGTCTTGTGAAAGAAATATCACTAATGTGATTATTTGACAGATCCAGGTGAACCACGGAAATCGGTAAATAAGATAGAAGGTCGTAGGGAACTTCCGTGAAATTGCAGTTTGTCATTACCATAGTACGCACGTTGGAACCATTGAAAATGTCCACTGGTAAGTCGGTACCTACACTGTCGCAGATTTCTATCAGGAGTTCGTATCGAGGATGTCTGAGCTTTGGTGTGATGAGCGCGTTGCGGAGTAAGTCCATGTTGTTGCTATTTAATCCAGAGCATTGGATTATATATTGTCCACGGAAAGTTTTGAGTTCAGTGCAGACTTCTGAAGATTCTGCGTTTAAAGTTCCAATCGCTGTAACAATCAAGATGCTCTGCAGTAACTACTGAACTGTCATTCTTGAAATGTGCAGTGATAACGGATTTGATGAGAACTGTACAGCGTTATGCTAAAAACTACGTTTTGACCACTTTCTTGGTTCGTCACACTCCTCGCTACACTTACACAGTCATTCACTGTTTCAAATTCTTGGCTCTTGACAGCAGTAAGTATGGGATTCAAAATCTGTTTTTATCATGCATGTGAGTGAATGTCTACTTTTTTTGTTTTTGTCTGATGGTGCACCCAATGTGATGGTATCGGTAATGACCTTGTTATCAGTCGTTACTTACCTGTAATA
>JAAFCE010005724.1:16215015-16228139 GCA_013389805.1 Trigoniulus corallinus | reverse complement strand
ATAGCAAATTTGATAGCGAAATGTTAGGTTGCAATCATAATTGTATTTTTTGTGAAACCCTTATTGGTCAAACACCTTGGGTACACATTGAGTCCACTTTTATTTAATCCAAATTGTAACGTTTCATTGTTTTAGTTTGCACTCATTTTTATGTATTTGTTGTCGAAATCACATAGCTCATACTGTTCTTTAACTCAGTATGTAGCAATAAAATATGATAGTTTTAATTCAGTATCAAGCGTATGAGTCTAACAGGTTTAAAATCTGGTCACTGTCCAGCATTCCACTATTTAGAAACAAATGCGTATTATAATTATGCTAATTTAGACAGTGGTGTAAGTAGGGGGAAAAGGGGAGATCTGTCCCCGGGCTCAGCATCTGGGGGCGCCTTAGAATGCCGGCGTTAGAGTGCCGATCTTACAGTATCAGCCTTAGAGTCCCACCATTAGAGTTCTGGCGTGCGAGAGCCGGCCTTGGAATGCCGGACATACTGTAGGGGCCGGCCGTAGAGTGCTGTCCTTAGAGTTCCGGCATAGAGGCCCGCCCTTATTGTTCCGATGTGAGAGCCGGCTTTAAAATGTCAGCCGTAGAGTGCCGGACTTAGCTGGACATAAAGTGCAGGTCTAGAGTGCCGACATTAGAGTACAAGAGCGCTGGCATTGGTGTGCCACCTTTAAAGCACCGGCCATGTGAATGCCGGATTTAAAGTGCAAGCCTTAATGTGCCGGACATGGAATTTTGGCCATAGAGAGCCGGCCTTGGAGTTCCAGCCATTGAGTGCCTTCCCAGTAATGTAGTTGGGTTGGGCAAGTAGTGACATCTGTCCCCGGGTGCAGCAGCCTCTTCATACTTTCCATACTCTTCATCGTTTCCTGGAAAGCATGAGGGACCCTTTTATGGCTCACTCCTTGCTAGGAGAGGGCGCGATGGCTGACACTGTCTGAAAATTTGCCATTATATAGTGATACAAGGGTTGTGGCATTAGAACAACAGCCAACGGCACAAATTGTTGTTCAGTACTGTTGAGTACCCATTCGACCTTGCCAGCAGCAGGGATCGATCCTTGTAGCACACTGCTCTCAGTAGATCGTATGTACAACTACGTAGTTTGAGTGAACCGCGGATTATTTATAACTCATTATGATCTCTTCTCGTTTTTGTTCCTGAGTACAGTATTTAAGTTTACGGCAAAGAAGTGTGGCATAAAGTGGACAACAGACGTAGTGTCGTAAGAGCCTCTTAAGTTGTCAGTGAGAATCCCATGTTCGCTACCTCAAGATATAACTTCATTTTTGAATTGGAGCCAGCTTTACAGTTTCTCAGTATGGCGTACTTCACGCAGAATTGACGACTTGCTTTGGTTTTGATCAGATGGCAGGAATTTTTTTTCTTGGAGAAAAGGTGCCATTGACCTTTAAAGAGTTTCAGGATTCAGCATCCCAAAATTGAACCTTATGAGCTGAAAGGTTGTTAGGATTTCTGACTGTCCATTAAATTGTGGAGTGTCGACATTTTCACTGCAGTATCATATTTCATTGGTTATAAAGATTGTGTCAGACTTGAGAAAACAAACAGCAGCGATGTGATGTAACAAACTCAGAAATGCAACACAGCGCATTAGTTCAATGACAGTTTCATTACTCACTGCAAGTGTCAATTTGTAAGAACTCTAAAGTGCCCGTCTACTTGTTAAACTTTGAACAGCTCGCGCCACTCGTTTACTGCCTTGCGTTGAACTAGAATCAGGCTGTTAATCATCATATGGAATGTGAAAGTGAGTCATTTACCTTCTATGAAAGAGCTCTTACCAATATTTCTGACAAGCGTAATTAAGACACCATTCGTTGGTGGTTACTTTGTATTTTTAATACAGAAGTCCTCCACATAACTCTTGAAAATGTGACTTTTGTAACGCTGTGTCATTTACTGGCTCCATCGTTACCTTGAAGATCTAATGGTTTAAGTATCTTTCATGTTTTACTGTGTTGTTCTAAATCTTGTACTGTACTAGGTTGTTACGCGGTAGTCACTGATAATTGCAGGCAGTGTCGCAGTTTCTTGAAGTGCAAGACAGTGGAACATCCATCATTATCATCTCACCCTTCTCCCGCCTGGGGCAGGGTCGGGTCTGCGGGTTCTAATCCTCCACTCCCGCCTATCACCAACCAGGTACCCCCGCACCCCGCACGCCTCCATGTCCGCCTGCACTACCTGTTCCCACGTTCGCTTTGGTCTTCCTCTACCTCTGGTGCCCCTGATCACCTGCAGTCCCACAATGGACCTAATAAGCTCCTCCTCACCCCTCCTCATCACATGCCCATACCACCTCAACCGCTTCTCTCTCATCTTTTCCACAATGTCCCCCACCCCCAAGCTACCTCTAACGTAATCATTTCTGACCCGGTCTGCTCTAGACACCCTACACATGTATCGCAGCATTCGCATCTCAGCCACTGGCATTTGCCTTTCATGGTTCTTCCTAACTGCCCAGCACTCTGACCCATACAGCATAGCAGGCCTAACAACGGTTCTGTAGACCTTGCCCTTCAACTTTATTGGGATCCGATGGTCACACAGGACCCCACTTGCCTGTCTCCATTTCAGCCACCCTGCATTAATCCTACGGGTCACATCTGAATCTATTTCCCCATTGCCCTGGAAAACTGATCCTAGATAGCGAAACTCTTGCACCGCTGGAATCTCCTCTCCCCCACAACGAATCTCACCTCCTTGCCCCTGGCTACTAAAATTGAAAGCTAGGTACTCAGTCTTCTTCATGTTCACCTTAAGGCCCCCTTCTTCCATTGCTGCTTTCTTGTCTTGTAGGTCTTTTTGTGCATCTTCCTTGGACTCCTCAAGCCTTCCCACATCATCTGCAAATACCAGGCACTGGGGGGCCCATTCCCCTACTCCCGTCAGCAGCTCATCCATCACCAGAGTGAGTAGGTATGGGCTAAGTGCTGACCCTTGATGCACACCAACCTCTACTTTGAAGCTTGCAGTGTTTCCCCATGCTGTTCTCACCCTAGCGATGGAACCATCATACATATCCTGCACTACCCTAATACGGCCTTCATCCACACCTTTCTTTCTTAAAACATTCCATACTAACTGTCTGGGAACACTATCATATGCCTTCTCTAGGTCAACGAATATTGCATGAAGGTCCTTCCTTGCAGCTCCATGCTTCTCAATCATCTGTCAGAGAATGAAGATTGGTTCCATGGCGGACCTACCTGGCATAAACCCAAATTGATTTCCCCGGACACTAGTTAAGTCTCGGAGGCGACATTCTATGACTCGCTCCCACAGCTTCATAGAATGGCTCATCAGCTTTATGCCATTATAGATTCCACAGTCCTGGGCGTCACCTTTGCCTTTGAACAGTATATTTGTACAGTATATCGTTACCTTGAAATTCAAGACAATGGAGGATCATAAGTCTGTTGGTGGGTTGCAATTTTGCAACCATTTTAGATGACAAGTTCATAGAAATTTTTATGCAGTGTTTTTTCAATCATTACAGAAGTCGACTAGTGCAAAAGGTAGATACTTTGGATAGGCACAGGTTGCACCACTTGATTCTAAATAATTGATGGAAATGAGATAATCTTTGAGCCATTGCAGAGAACAATTGCAGAAGAATGGATTTCCTGTTCAAATGGTAAAGAGCACATATTACTAACAGTAAATTCGTTATCAACTTTAATATTTGAGAGGAATTTATAGATTTAAACTTTACCTTCTAATGAAATTCCTACAAGAGTTGGCTGATTTTCAATGCTGAAAGTATCGTTGTTCAAGAAAGTGATTTGATTAAGTTCCATGGACATATAGTAAATGTTGGGTAATGTGGCGAAAGCATCAACGCCAACATTGATCAAGTTATTACCGTGAAGATACAAGCTTTCTAGTGCTATCAATCCGTGAAATGCATTGTCCATTAATTCTTCTAGGAGGTTAGTTTGAAGGTACAAGGAATCTAGTGCTACATAGTTTACAAAAGAATCTTCTTCGAGAGACTTTAATTGATTATTTTGTAAATTTAGACTGAGGAGTCCTTCTGCAAATGACATCTGATTAAATTTCTGACCGTCAATTGTGGAGATGAAGTTATCTGAGAAATCCAAGAAGATCATGGATTTCGGTAGATTTGACAGAAGTCCGTAAGGCAAATCAGTGAAGTTACACTTGGTCATAGTCAAACTGATAAGTCTGAACCCGACGAAGATGTCATCTGGAAAATCTTTACCAACGCTAAAGGATACATCGACGGCAATATCCGCTAAAGGGTAAGTTAGTTTGATATTCTTGAGCACGTTGGTGACTTCGTACATAGTACTACTGTTTATGCCGTAACATTGCACCAGCCAGGTTGAAGAGACATAGGTTCCTGCATTTTCACAGAATTCACCTGAGACAGTGACGACGCTGAGTCCTAAAATGTAGATTATGACCACATTGACCAACAAGTTCATCTTCTAGCTCACGTAAATATTATCTAAGTTAGCAGTCCCGGTATTTATCTCTTAGGTACTGATGTTCTTAAGTCTTTTGATTTTGTTTTTCTTCAGAGAAAAGATGTCATGTGTATTTCCTTACTGTTTTTGACAGAGATGCCAGAAATCCACACGACAGTTTTCGTCTTGAAAGGTATCTGATGTTTACTATTTGCCCCTAACTCATGGATTGAAATTTAATCAAAATAGCATCTCTGATAATGTGTAGAGTTTGATAATCAAGCTCGTATCGATTTAAAAGGTGCAAAAGTGAAAAGTTCATGCGTGTGTGTGAAGGATGTAACGTCAAGGATTATGGTTGTCAAGATTCTAGTCTCTCTATCAATGAACGTCATGATATAATCTGTACTATTAGTTGATGAGTGTTAATAAATCATATCCCGTTCAGGAGGAACTTTTTAGTTGTTGGCTTCTGTTACACAACTTGCTTATCTCCTGAATTTCAATCCGTCCAGGCTCATTCCTCTATTATTTAGCAGTTCATTTATTACTTTGAAGCGAAATGACGTGACTAAAAAGTAAACTAACTTGATGGAATTTGGTAATTGTCGCTTCCTCTCGTGTGAGTCAGGGATAGAATTAGCATAATGTACTTGCTGCCATAAAAAAATTGGAAATGTGCTCACTCCTCTCACTCCATCAAGTATAGCTCAGGAATAGTCATCCAAATATCCCTCTGTTGCATCCTGCCTGCTCCAAGTAGGAAATTAAGAACTGAATCAACACAGCTTGCATTTGTTTGTTTGTGTTTAAGGTCCCGTCAACTACAAGGTCATTAGAGACCCGTCCATTGCGTAGTTGTAATGCATAGACTGCACAGACACTACACTAATGCGACGATTATTGGGTATTAGCAGTACCCAGCTTTCCCGAGCGACCACCCATGTCAGTACTAACTGGGCTTGCGTTGCTTAACTTCAGTGATCAGACGAGAACTGGTGTGTCCAACGCAACTCGCCGCTCCCCACAGCTTGCAGTGAATGATATACCTGTTTCTGAACTTTGCATGCATATTGCACCATACTTAAAATTTGTGGAAAAGCATTATATTTGCAGAATACATTAAATTACAGAGTTTGCATAAGTTACGGACCTATGGAACTTAGAATCGATTATGTGAAAGTGGCATTTTGTAACAAAATTTATCAAAACAGACAAGAAAATTCTCAATTTGTCATTTTAATTTCAGTTTCTTTAAACGTCCTTCTTCATCGGGCAGTCCATCAGTGGCGCAGAAATCGACCATTCCAAATGGCAGATAACTGGGGTAAGCACACGTAGCACCACTTGCACCTAAATAGTTTATGGATATCAGGTACTCTTTTAACCATTGTAGAGAGCAGTTGCAATGAAACGGATTTCCTGTAAGAGAAATAAGAGAATTCATTTTCTGCACTAGTACAGTTGAGTGGGGGTGTTGGATATGGTTGACTGATAGGTCACCCAAGACAACACTGGTCTGATTATCTAAATTACAGACAGACCAGGGAAAGCAGTAATTTGATTAGGTATTAAGGTCCTTCCAATGGTATCGTTGGACATGTCCAATCCAGCTTGCCGGAAGCGGCTTATTGCGTTGGACACGCCGGTTCTCGTCTGATCACTGAAGTTAAGCAACGGAACCCCAGCTAGTACTGACATGGGTGGCCGCTTTAGGAAACTGAGTACTGCTGATAGCCAAGAATCGTAGTGTCTGGATTAGAACTACGCAGTGGACGGGGTTCTAATGACCTTGTAGTTGAAGGGCCCTAAAACGTCAATAAAGCAATGCATCCAGCGTGTCATTATATTGCAGGAAGTTTCAAGTAGGACAATACGCTCTGTACGGGTCGGAACCCCTATAAAAGATTGAATGTCTTAAAATTACCTTTATAGTCCGGGATACTAACCTTCAAGAGGTATCTCATACAGGTACCTCTGTTTGTCAACACTAAACGTTCCATTGTTTAAAGTTTTTATATCGTTGACATCCAACATCAACAGTCTCAAGTGGTCAAGTGTTGCAAAAGCATCTGTTCCAACATTCGTAATGCGATTCTCGTTTAGATAGAGTCCAACGAGATTGGTCAGCCCTCTAAAAGTATTATCGGGTATTTCTGTCAAATGATTGACCTGTAGATTGATTTTTGTCAGAGCTGTGCAGTTAGCAAAGGCATCTTCTTGAAGGTATGCAATTCGATTGCTTTGCAAGGTCAAGGTAGTTAAATTGCCGGCAAACGGTAGTTCGTTAAATCTCGTGAAAGAAATCTCACTAATGGCATTTTTTGACAGATCCAATTGATCAACGTTATTGGGCAAATAAGATAGAATATCGTAGGGAAAATAGGTAAAATTGCAGCTGGTCATTGCAATAGTTTTAACTCTATAACCATCGAAAATGTCCACTGGTAAATCGGCACCGACACTGTCATAGAGATGTATCAGCAGTTCGTACTGAGGATGTTTGAGCTTCGCTGCTATGAGCACTTCTCGTAGTAAGTCCATATTGTCGCGATTTATTCCATGACATTGGATTATATATTGATTATAATCGTTGTCTCTTTTATCACAGAATTCGGGAAAGTTTTGGCATAAAGTTATAATCACTGTTGCAGACAAAATAGCCCATAGTAGCCGCTGAACTGCCATTCTTGGGGTTTGTATGATGACAACTGGTTGAATGTTCTTGCAAGTGTGCACTACAATGTGACTTGTTGTTGGCCACACTCTGACTACTCTTACACTCTCATTAACTGCCTCTAATGTTTGAGTCTTTAAAATAACAGGATATATAGGACTCAAAATCTGTTTTATCATGTATTTAAATGTCAATTTAGGTTCTTTTGTCTCCACCTTCCTGATGGTGCGCACGAGGTAATGGTACCGGTAAAGATCGTGGTGTTATCAGTTGTTACTTGGCTGTAACAGGATGTAATACTTATTTTTGGTTGTTTCTCCCGTGTTGTTTAGACTTAGTGAACGTGATGATGATAACGATTCTTTGTTTATTAGTTCATAATTCATTATCTTTTATTAGTGTTTTTAACGAATTTGATTATTAACAACAAGGATGTCATTTATATATTTGTCAGGTAGCAATTTCTGTCTCATTTCTTGCAAAATGCTTTTAATGGTTTACCCCTCAGTTGTGGTAAACAATGGGCTTATTGTTATTTAATATGTACAGTTATGTTAGTATCATTGTTTTTGATTGAACCTTTATTTTTCAGAAGTTTATTGCAAAAAATCTGATAACTCATTGTCTCTTTTAATTCACTACTCTTGTGTGGCAATATACGTGGCAGCTTTTCGAAACCTGTTTTAATTCATTGTCCAGCTGACCTCCCACTTGAACTAGCGTCACCTGCACAGCATTCTGACACTGTATACCACTGTTTGGCAACAACTATGTAATTATAGGGAGCGGCTGTATTGAGTTGGATACACAAGTTCTCGTCTGACCACTGAAGTTAAGCAGCGATTCATGGGCTCCCCCTTGTTGGGCTCTGGGGTGGGTGGGGACTGCGGATAGGGAATTGACAAATACCAAAACATATGGTAATTAATTCTGAAAATTCCTAACGTACGATGCAGGGGATCAAGACCCCCAGTGCCGGTGGCCGTCAGCGTTGGGAGCGGCTTATTGCGTTGGACATACCAGTTCTCGTCTGATCACTGAAGTTAAGCAACGCAACCCCAGCGAGTACTAACATGGGTGGCCGCTTGGGTTGGTTGGTTTAGTTTGTTGCTGTTTTAGGGCCCTTCAACTACAAGGTCATTAGAGCCCCGTCCACAGTGTAGTTCTTATGCAGAGACTGCACAGACACTACACAAATGTGACGATTTTTGAGTATTAGCAGTACCCAGTTTTCCAAAGCCGCCACCCATGTCAGTACTAGCTGGGCTTATGTTGCTTAACTTCAGTGATCAGACGAGAACTGGTGTGTCAACCACAATTCGCCGCTGCCGGCCGTTTGGGAAAACTGGGCACTGCTAATACCCAAAAATCGTCGCATTAATGTAGTATCTGTGTAGTTTTTGCCTTAGAACTACGCAGTGGACGGGGCTCTAATGACCTTGTAGTTGATGGGCCCTAAAACACCATCGCAACACAAAAATACGTAATTATGTGAGTCTCGATGACTCAAAATTACGTTGTTCAAAGAGAAAATTTCAGCTTGGGGCATTAGGTCAGCATCCAACTACTGGCGAAATACTGTTCAAGTGAAGTCATCGCTACCACACTGTCAGAAGTGGGGAGAAAGGTTAGGAATGATGATGATTCTCACATATCACACAAATTGAAATTTACTTAAAAATAATTTTATTAAATTATTTAATATTTTCAAATTTTTAAAATATGTGTCTAGTGTGAGTACCAGGAAATTGAAAGGAACATGAAAGGTAATGGAAGACATTCTCGTTTATATGGCCTTGTCAACAGATATTGGAGCCACTCACTGCACCTGTTTGTTTTCAGGATTTAACTTACTGCGTTGTTTTCTGAAGTTTGTCTTTGCATCGTTACAGGATTGCTCGATCCTAGCATGAAGATTGTCATTGAAAGCCCGTGGTATTCGTTGTTTGTGTCATTTTATTCCGTTGGAGCTCCATTGGACACTTACAGGGATTGAACGTCTTCTTCTTCTTCTATTGTATTGTTTAGATGTTGTTCGAACGTTTTTAGAAAATCGAAGTCAACTTCTCCAAATTCACCCCTTTGGGGATAGTAACAATATGCTTTACTTAGTAACATGATGCGGCGGTCAATCAACCATCGTTTTAACCATGCAAGCCTGTGGTCACACACAAACATGTTTCCTATTTCAAGTAAAAAGAAAAGAAGTCACCAAAAGTTCCTAACAGAACAACAAAGCACAACATGACTTGATGGTCTTGGAACAGGTACAAATCAACTCTTAACCCTTTTCCCGCCTATGGCACGGTGGAGTACCCATCATGTCCCTCTGTAAGGATACAAGAATGATCTGTTGGAAAGTGTTTTTCCGCAGCCGGTTGTCGACCAAAGCTGCAACACCTATGCACGGGGCGAGCTCCTACAGGTGGACATTTTTCCTCATTTACCCGTTGTATAGTAGAGAGGATTCTTTTACTCGGTTTTACTGTCATCTGAAAGAAGGCACACTCGGGACCTCTCTCTCGTTCGAAAGAAGCCAACCCGCCTCGGTCCAGTATCAACCCTAGAACCACTGACGCAGTTACCCAGCGTGCTACCCACTGCGCCACCGAGGCGAGTCCCTGGTCCTGGAACTTACTCTAATGAAACTTGCATTACCTTCGAGATTTACTAATTCCAGATTGGGTTGATCAACGTCATTGAGCGTTGTTTCTTCAAAGAACATCAATAAGTTGTTCTCGAGGCCAAGATACTGAAGATTTTCTAGACGAACAAATGTACCCATCTCCAGAATTATAAGACTGTTTCCAGAGAGGTCCAAATAAATCAGACTGATGAGGTCGCTGAATGTCTCTTGGCGCAATTTGGTAAGTTTATTATCCTTGAGGTCAATGAGCTTCAAGAGATGCAAACCTCGGAATGTGTTACTTGGCAGCACTCTGATATCATTGTCGGATAAGTCTACCTTTTCTATATTTGTGAAGGATTGCAAATAAAACTTGCTTATGTCTGTCATATCAGTAAATCGCACATTAAACTCTTGCAGAGTGGGAATGAAGGACATTTGGTGATACATCAGTGCGTCGAAGTTGTCCATTTCATTGGCGTAAAGTTCAAGAGTGGTAATTTGCAAGTTTTTGGCCATCAAGAATTCTTCAGGAAATGATTCAAAATGACTTAAATAGATATATAGTCCTGAGATATTAGAATTGCTTAACAGAGTGTCAGGAAAGTAAGAGACATCACAATTTATTATTTCCAGATTGACGTATTGGGAGTCTGTTTGTGAGACTTGCAGCAAGATGTCATCCAGATTTTCGATGGAACGATCAAAATTGTCAGGATCCTTAAGTGTCACGTCATAACATCGAATTACATCTGAGCTAATAATCTTGCAACCTGTTTCCAGATCCAGTATTTCGTCCTCTTCTTGACAGGAAGCAGCGTTGTATAATGACAACAGAATTATTGAACAGATGACATTTACTTCTGACAATCGTCTCATCGTCATCAATGTGGTGACTCAATTTCTTGTGTCAAGAATTTTCGTTGATTTCCTGCGTAAATCTGAGAAAAGCACTTCAGATGTTATCAAGATCTAAAGATTTTGAAGAAATTAACGATGTTCTCTCTTGAACACCGTCTGGTAGGTACAGAATTATAGGTTTACATAATAAAAGTTTAACTTTTTGTCAGAACTTTAGAAATTACCACTACCGATTGAAGACGATAAGAACTACTTGCCCATAACGTGACTTCGACGCATCTGATTTTTCAGTCTGATTGCGACAGCAATCATTGTCACTATCAGTGTGACGACTGCACATTTTTATGACACTGTCAGCGATCACAAAGGAAGTTCATTCAAAAATTACGTGTACACAACTAAAACGATTTCCACCACTATTATTGCAACTAACCCCCGACATGTTGGTCAGTTACAAAAACAATTGAAGTACCACAGGTTGTGAGGTAAGGCGCACACCATTTCCGGCCTAGATATAACTTTATTAGAGGATGAGGTACCTGACATGTCTGTACATGCTACTAAGCTGCCTGTTAATAGAAACTTTAATGCTGTAAGCACCTTATCAGTGGTGTCGCTAGGGGGTGCAGCCCGTACTGGATGACACCATCTCAGAGAGGTGACTCCAAAATAGGCCATGTTACAGAGCAGACAGAGCTCGGTCTATTGAAGCTCAAGCTTCATAACTGATCATAGTTAAGTGCCTAAAATACCTACAGTAAAACGGGTTAACGGAGCTTAACGGGTGTTAGGTGTATAGTGTGTACACGGGCGGAAGGAGGGGTGCACCATGAGTTTACCACACTGGGTTCTTGTTTCGTTGGTGTTTAAGGGCCCTTCAACTACAATGGTCATTAGAGCCCCGTCCACTGCATAGTTCTAATGCAGAGCCTGCACAGACACTACGCTGTTAGGATGATTTTTGGGTATTAGCAGTACCCGGTTTTCCCAAGAGGTTACCCATGGTAGTGCTAGCTGGGGTTGCGTTGCTTAACTCCAGTGATTAGACGAGAACTGGTGTGTCCAACGCAATACAGCCACTTCCCCGCACTGGCTGACACCAAACCTCGTGACGCCCATACACCTCACTCCTAAAGGGATCGTTAACCCTTAACCTCGTCAATATCGTTAATGACACAGCCTTTCGTGGTCCGTTTAGGCTGGTTCTCAGTGTCAGATAAAGAGAGTGTGTGTGTCAAGCCTAAGAGGAGGAAGGCGCCATGTCATGACACAAATTGGTGGTGCCCATTATTTTTGAGCCATTGTATCGGTTACTTCCCCGAGCGATAACAACTGTATGTAGTTGTTGTTGTTTGTTGGTGTTTTAGGGCCCTTCAACTACAAAGGTCATTAGAGCCTCGTCCACAGCATAGTTCTTATGCAGAGACTGCACAGACACTACAATAATGCGACGATTTTTGGAAATTAGCACTACCCATTTTTCCCAAACGGCCACCCATGTCAGTACTAGCTGGGGTTGCGCTGCTTAACTTCAGTGCTCAGACGAGAACTGGTGTGTCCAACGCAATTCGCCGCTCCCTACTGTATATAGAAAAAGTCTTAGGAATGCCTTCACATTCTCTACCCGGCCCGGTCTTGATGGTTTGAACCTCTGAGAATGACACAACAGAGCGGTTACATATTTAAAGTTACATTGGCAGAATTTGGTAGCTCAATTATTGAATTGAGGGTGTCGGTCGATCAGGCCCTTGCTCGGGTGATGAGATCAGATTACTCCGTGCACCATTCGCGGGATCCTGAAGTCTCCACATGAGCAGATATGTGTCACAAAAAGAATGTGGTTTATCATTTATCATTATAAATATGCGATAATTGATATGATTGTAATTTATATTTACAGTAAAAAAACAAATATAGACGTCGACTCAAATGCAGTGTAGGACTCATTTACTATCTCTTTAAAAGGTGCTTCTGAAGTAAGTCGTCAGTCATTATTATTATCATACCCTTATCCCTTATCCGGCCTGTGGCAGGGTTAGGTCTGCGGATTCTGGCCCTCCACTCCCGTTTATCTTCCACCCGGTCCCCATCCATCCATACACTAACATATCACTTTGTACAACCTGCCCCCGCTTCTGCTTTGGCCTTTCCCTGCCCCGGGTGCTTCCAAAAATCTCCATCCCTGTAATGGACCTAACAAGCTCCTCCTTTCCTCTTCTCATTACATAACATACCATCTCAACCTATTCTCTCTCTCATCTTTTCGGCAATGTCTTTCACTCCCAGGCAACCTCCAATATACTCATTCCTAATTCTATTTCAATAATTCGCATTTCACTTACTTGTATTCTGCCTTCATGGCTCTTCCGTATTACCCGACATAGCACGGCCTAACACTGACCTGCAGACAGTGGCGGATCCACGGGGGGGGGGGGGGGGGCGGGGGGGGCCCCCCCCCCCCTGGGCCCGGCCCCTGGGGGGCGGAAACTCTCACTTTTTT
>JAAFCE010005724.1:16109526-16205182 GCA_013389805.1 Trigoniulus corallinus | reverse complement strand
AGCGGCCTTTGTTTGTTTGTTGGTGTTTTAGGGCCCTTGAAATACAAGGTCATTAGAGCCCCGTCCACTGTGTAGTTCTGATGCAGGGGCTGCACAGACACTACACTAATGCGACGATTTTGGGGTATTAGCGGTACCCAGTTTTCCCAAGCGGCCACCCATGTCAGTACTAACTGGGGCTGCGTTGCTTAAATTCAGTGATCAGACGAGAACTGGTGTGTCCAACGCAATACAGCCGCTGGTCATCTTTATTCTACTTGTAGTTCATGGACTTTATTATCTAACGTCGACCTGTTATATTCGATGGTCATTTATCAACGCCTGGGCAATGGGGCAGTTATTGAGCACCGACACACGAAATTTTGTTGATAGATACATTTTTCGTGTAGCATGCGTTCTTTTACGAGCCAGTGATATCGTACATACCAAAGGAGGCCACTGTTTTATTTTGCATTTTGAGAATGTAGCTCTTGACTTCTTTCGCCTCGCCTGGTGACCCGACAAAAAAGCGCAGACATGGGTTTTGTCTCGGGGGTCCACGAGTCAATTTTTAATATGTTTAATCCCCATGTAATTATACAACATTTGAGGAAATGGTAAAGTTTTGATAAACGTGGATTTTAATAAAAAAAATTTTTTGGTGGTTCGTGAAACTTGAGATACACTTCCAGAGGTCCGCGATACAAAAAAGGTTGTGGAACACTGGGTTAGGGTATGGCACCTGCTTGCATTTTCCTTGCCTTTCTATTGTTCGCTGTGATGGGATATACGAAGGTAAATGATGTTACAGCTTCCACTGAAATTCCTGATTTGGGTTGTTGCACAACGTGTCTCGGTTTCTCTTCTCCTTCCAGGGCCCGTTTATATACTTGTAGTCAATTGGGTCTTCGCTGTTTCATTTTTAGCTGGATCAGGATCATGATTGTGGTCCTGTGATGAAATCACGCTGTTGTGTAATGTTTTTAACCTCCCACAGCAACCATTCTTCCTGCAACATCTCCATGACATACTGCCATCAGCATTTCCTCGATCTTTCCGATATATGTAGCCGTCAACCAACATCGACCGTTTTCACGTTACTATTTTTTAATAAGTAACTATCATACCCTTAATTTCACTGTAATGTCGGCGCTTCTTTGTCTTGAGCTGTTTTGTCGGGGTGCCCTCTCGCCTGACAGAAACCAAGGTCAGGATCGAACCTACTATAAACTCAAGGGTGATAAATTGTAGAACGGTGCACTGCTTACTGTACGTAAGGCTGACATACAGTAGATGGCACAGCACATTTTTCAACTATTGTCAAGAAGCATTAATAATAATTGCTTTCTCGACATTGAAGTAACTTAAATTATATTAATTTTTAGAATTTCGTACAGAAATTTAGTAACTGTCTGACTGCATTGTATATACCTATAGGCATTTACAGTATAATTAAACCGCCTGTAAACTTAACGTACATTTTGAAAAGAGCGGGACAGTAACATTCCAATTAATCGATTGCTGCATAATAAAGAAACTAACCTCATCGTACGAAACTTCCCCACTGTTGAAGTCCAGATAATTTCAAGCAGTGACATAATTTACTCGACCACTGCTTCAAATTTTAAGAAATTGACGAGCGTTGTTCAAATGAGAGGTTATGCCGCGATAGAGTGCAATAGTAGCAGAATATGATTTCCGGTTTTACCCAACGTGTGTTATGGAACTGGTAGAAGAAGTAAAATGTCCAGGTGTAGGAGCTCGCCCCCTGGCTTCGGTGGAATATCCCAACGAACAGTAGAAAGACGATAAATAGCATAGGGGGTTGCAGCTTTGGTCGGCAACTGGCTGTGGGGAAACACTGTCCAATATATTGCCATTGTATCCACTCAGAGGGACACGATGGGTACCCGACCCTGCCATAGGCAGGAAGAGGGTTAGAAGTTACTGTACTTGTAATCTAGCCCTATGCACACATCAAGCGGATGACTAGTAGACTAATCTACTAAATAGGTTTGTTAGCCAGTAGTGAGAACTATAATATTAATACCCATTGGTTAAGCCTGTCCCTCCTAGGAAGGCAGACCCAATTGAACTGCTTGTCTGGCGTCACTTCTGCATGGGTATTCGAAGTGGTGGCTCATTTCATGAATCTCGCGGCACAGTGGTTCAGAATCTCTGCTCTAACGGGTTTGGGATTAAGCCAAGCAGCCATTACAGGCCAAATCCTTAGGAGGCTTCTCGCGGGAAAGGAGGAAGTAGGTGTAGAGGGTGTAGGATATGGGAAGTTTGCAGCACCCAACGTTCTCTACCAACCACCCATATTGGTACTGACGTGGGTTTGCATTGCTTAACTTGAGTGCATTGATATTATCGGAAAATAATTGTTTAACATGCGGAAATTTTAAATTTACCGCGATAAATGACTGTCTGGCAGGGACCCTGGGACAAAGACCTCAAACCGGGACATGTCCCGGTGTAGGGGCGTGCCAGCAGTGTGCAATGTGCGCAATGCACACAGGCGCCCAGGGTCCAATACTTGGTTCTTAGATCCGGCCTCCTGATCTGCCATAGCCAGTGATAGGAGCGGAGTCACCTTTTTTCATTCGGGAGGGGAAGATAGGGGCGCCAACTAAGTTCTTGCACACAGGCGCCGAACACTACTGGTCCTCCACTGTGTAGGGGGACGTATGGCAACCCTAGCCTAGTGTGAACCAGGCTTCAAGCTCAATATGCTAATGTTGCCAATGCTTGGGTTTCAGAGTTTGATATTTCTCGTAGAAGTGTGTGCATGAAAAGAATGTTGCGTTATTATATTTATATTTTAAGTTATTCTTACTTTTGTACAGCTGTTATGGCCACGAATATAATCCTTTGAGATACAGTATATACAGTACATACGGACAAATAATACGGTGAAGATTTGGGGAAAAACAAGTCATGGCATCTGGTAGCACTGCATCGCACATCCTTGTATGTATTCGCATGTCGGCTGTTGGTTTTTTTATACGTATGTACTTGTTCCCCAAATTGTTTATTTAATCTTCAATTAAAGACGATAATTTATTATCCTGCATGCTCTTAATTTGTAAAAAGTATTCGAATTACGTGAGTCGGCTAATTTCGTCATTGCATTTCAAATTATTGCATCGTGGATTTCTAACAAGACGGGCGGAAGCACGGAATGTCGTCTGCAAAGAATGCCGAAATAATTTGGACCGCTAAATTCACTTTTACCGTTTCCGTAATCCATAAGTTATAAAATTTCTTTTTTTGTTTTCATTCATTATAAGTAGCCAAAGATATCGGTTGTATAAATATGATAACCAGATGGAATCCAGTTTTCCGTGGAAGTTTTACTACTGTAAACAAACAAGTGAGTAGGAAGTTCTGCAAAGCTTTGGAATACGACGTTATTGTCGTCGGAGGTGGTCATGCCGGCACAGAGGCAGCTGCTGCAGCATCAAGAATGGGCTCAAAAACCTTACTTTTAACTCATAAATTTGATACAGTTGGTACTTGCGATAGTTCATCTTTATTAAATTAATAACCCTATGCAACCGAAATGTCATTTAATTTTATTTTAACGTAGGTGAGATGTCGTGTAACCCCTCTTTCGGTGGTATCGGAAAAGGCCATTTGATGAGAGAAATAGATGCTTTAGATGGTGTTTGTGGTAGAATATGTGGTTAGTAATAAAATATTTGTTTCTTAATTTAGTGGCATGTCCGAAAATGTGTACAGAAATTTACAGTATAAGCATGCAAACTAGAGAGCATTCATTATAAACAGATGCACAGTATGTATCGTTGACCATCCCCAGTTCTACACTATACTGTATTTCAACATTTACTTCCAAATGTATCATACCGGTATGTGATCGTTGACATTGATTATTATATTTCACTTGTAGATATTTCAGGGATTCAGTATAAAATTTTGAATAGAACAAAGGGGCCTGCTGTTTGGGTAGGTCTTTAACACGACAATAAATGCACTGCATTAATGCGTTTTAATGGTTGTCATTCAATTTGATGCTCTTTTCAAGGGATACAGAGCACAGATTGATCGAAAATTGTATAAACGAAACCTCCAGACGGATTTGAAGTCATATAGGAACTTGGAGATTCAAGAAGGCACTGTGGAGGATCTCTTAATTGATTCATTTCCAGTTACTGATAGAAATCCCTCTTTCAAATGTGAAGGGATTATCTTGGGTAGCTACATATCCGTTATTTTATGTATTATTAACTTTTCTTTAAAAGCTATCTAAGTAATCGCTTTATATGAATCATTTAATCATAGCCGACGGCAGTTCTGTACGTGGCAAAACGGTAATTTTGACGACAGGCACATTTTTGCGTGGTCAGATCAACATAGGAGTAGAGTCCTATCCTGCTGGCCGTTTAGGAGATCAGCCCGCCATAGGTTTGGCGCATACACTAGAAAGAATTGGGTTCAATATCGGAAGATTGAAGACAGGTGGAGTGTTTAGTATCATACCATGTGCAATCATTTAAAGTTTTAAGTTATGAATTTTTACTGTGGTTGTTATTTTGTTAGGAACGCCACCAAGATTAGATGGACGTACAATTAACTTTAACAAGCTGAAGGTTATGAAAGGAGATATCGTTCCCACACCCTTTTCTTTTATGAATGACTCAGTTTGGATAAAGGTAACTAATTCGAATTTAGATATACCATCATAAACTTAAGAAATTTTCATGGTATACTAAGTGTAAAGGAATTCCACAGCCTGAAAATCAATTAGATTGTCACTTGGTATACACCGATGAAAGACTTGCAAATGTTGTTCGCTCAGCTCTGCATCTCTCTCGTCATATTCAAGAGGAAACAAAGGGTCCTAGGTACTGTCCATCAATTGAGTCAAAAATTATAAGATTTCCCAATAATAATCATCTAGTATGGCTCGAACCGGAAGGTAATAATTTCTATTCCTGATACTTAAACTTTGTTTATATGATTTCCTAGACACGGAAAGATGATTAAGAATGGCTTTGGCATGTGTTGGCAGAAGATTGGGTAGATGGTTTCTTTGTGTAATGATACATTTGATGATAATTTTTGTAGGATTTGATAGTGATGTGATTTATCCTAATGGCTTGTCTTGCACTATACCATCTGATTATCAATTACAAATGGTTCGTGCCATCGACGGGTTAGAAAATGTTGAGATGATTAGGCCTGGTATGCAACTATTTTACATTATGTAACCAACGAAGTCATTTACTGCAATCTAATCTTTTATATTGCAGGTTATGGTGTGGAATATGATTATGTAGATCCAAGAGAATTGAAACCAAGTTTAGAAACTAAACGGGTGCAAAGCTTATTTTTTGCAGGACAAATAAATGGAACTACTGGATATGAAGAAGCTGCAGCTCAGGTTACTTTACGGAATATGACATCCTTGTCATGACCCATAAATAGTCCTCTCATTCATTTATTTTGCCTACAGGGTTTAATTGCAGGCATAAATGCTGGGTGTATTGTTAAAAATCAACCGCCATTTATTGTTAGTCGGACTGAGAGTTACATTGGTGTGCTTATAGACGACCTTACGATCAAAGGCACTAATGAACCATATCGGATGTTCACAAGCAGAGCTGAATTTCGTCTTGCTCTACGACCTGATAATGCAGACTTGAGATTGACTGCTAAAGGTTGAGCATCTCGTCAATTTCAGTTACACAGATGAAGACTGACTAGAATGGTTGTAATTTAAATAAACATTTTTATAGGATATCATTCTGGATGTGTGGGTGATGCGAGGTTTCAGAAATTCACAACAGTGCAACGGAATCTGTATAACGCAGTTGAAAAATTAAAGTCTCATACTATGCCATTGGATTCATGGAGATCGTTGTTAAATATCGGCTGTACAAAATCCCATCATCACAAAACGTGAGGAAAGTGTTAGATACTTTGACATCTCAAATACTTTTATATAGAACTTTTCACATTTTGTCAATTTTTTAGGGCATTTGAGGTTCTTGGATTCCAAGAAGTTACTCTTGAGATGTTAATCGATGAGTTTCCTAATCAATATTCGTTTTTAGTCGATGATACAGAAATGGCAACTCGTCTAAAAATCGAAGGTTTTAAATCAACGTCCTTATAAAACAATTATATGTGTATAACTGGTATTAAATATAATTATTTTATAGCTACATATGAACAAGGTGTGCTTGATCAAATGGAGAAAGTGAAAGAGATGCAAGAAGACGAAGAACTTGAGCTCCCTCCAGACTTAGATTATCATAAGTAACATCTTGATTTCTTAAGATTCTGAATATTTAAAGTGGCATGCTCATAGTTTTCTACTTTTTAGTGCCAAATTGAGTCTTTCTAAAGAAGTTCAAGAAGTGTTGACAAAGGTACAGCCATCAACGGTATGTGCAAATTTAAAAAACGATACTACCATTCACATCTTTTATTCTAGCTACATGTACTTCCTTAACAAATTATTATTCATTTAGATTGGTGCTGCACGTAGAGTGCCAGGGGTTACCCCAGCAGCTGTCTTCAAACTTTATGGATATGTCAAACGAAAACCAAAAGAAACTATAAAGAATTCAGTAACGGATGTTTAGCTCACTAAAGTTGTTATAGACTTTTTGAAGTAATTATTTATTGTAGATAATACAGTATGTTTTTTTACATTATAAGTGTTATACCTGCTTCTAACTTTCTGCTGTGTCTGATTCCTCCTGGGATTGGTAGATTGTTAAGTTAGTCATGCAGTGTTTGTTCAAGTGACCTGCAACTCGTAAGAATTTCGTAGTTAACTCATTTCAATACAAGGGCAAGTGCAGAATTGTTTTCTCCACAGTTGTGGCTGTTCACTTACTCAAAATACTGTACATTGAATGGCTGACATAAAGGTTACAGTCTTTGGGAAGAAGTTTAAAGGTACTATAATTTATGTTATAAGATTCATGCTTTTCTGATGCTGATATTCGAATGCAGCGTTGAAATCTAGATTATGTGTGGTACCTACGAAATTGCAGCAATTCCTAGTTAACAAAATACAGTTCAGTGAAACCTTTCTATCGGTCCACCTCCTGCAAAGGCAGTGCCGGATTTATCATTAGGCTAAGTAGGCTGAAGCCTAGGGCCTCAACATTCAGCGGGCTTCAAAACTTAAGAAATGGGCCTCAAAAGGGCTAGAAAAAGGTCTCGAAAGGACCTCGATATCTAAATCCGGCACTGTACAAAGGCCCACTTTTTTTAAGAACGGAAAATTCTCCGGTACATGTACCGTATTTTGGTTAATCCAAATTGCTTTGGACATGCCAGTTCCCGTGAGATCACTGAAGTTAAGAAGCGCAAGCCCACGTCAATTCCAACATGGGTGGTTGGTAAAGAACGTTGGGTGCTGCAAATTTCCCCTCTCATTCCTCATCTCCCGCGAGCAGCCTCCTAAGGGTTCGTCCTGCTATGGCTGCTTGGCTTACTCCCCAACCCATGAAACAAATCCAGTAATCCATGCATACTCATTGTGACCAGTAATCATAGTAATCCAGTGACCCCCTAATCGGTCCACCCATCTGATGGGTCCACTTTTGTATATCTCCAAGGGTGGGTCATTTAGAGAAGTTTCACTGTATCACTATGTCCTAACTACAGTATAGGACAGTTCTCGTCTGATCACTGAAGTTAAGCAACGCAACCCCAGTTAGTACTGACATGGGTGGCCGCTTGGGAAAACTGGGTACCGCTAGTATCCAAAAATTGTCGCATTAGTGTAGTGTCTGTGCAGTCCCTGCATCAGAACTACACAGTGGACAGGGCTCTAATGACCGTGTAGTTGAAGGGCCCTAAAACACCAACAAACAGTATAGAAAGGAGTCGAGGATATCAAATAGAGAATTTATGTTTTTAGAACGGGTTTCCTGCCCTTTACTTTCACCACTCACTGCCTATAAGGGCCCAAAACAAATGACCAAACCTTGAGCTGTATTTTGTTGTTGAGAAGTGTCTAAATGCAAATTTGAAACTACCTACAGTAATTAGTAAAGAAAATGTTCGGATTACTGAGGTTTTAATGTGTCCCTTTTTATGTCGTGTAGTCACTAGTAGAGGGCGTAGCTGTCGCAATGGTTTGTTTATGTTGATAATGCCATCATTTGTTCGATGTTATTTGACAGCGATTAATAAGAATCATTGGCTAATATTGCCTTCGAAAAAATGGCAGCAGAGTCGCCAAGAAGACTTTTAAAAGTGGCTGGAGCCGTTGTCAGACCTCAACCTGTCAGGTAATTAGCAAAAATGAAAGTATTTCACTTGTCCAGTTGACGTCAACGAAAAAAAAATTGGTCAGTCAGCTGTTGGTTTTAAGGGTTAAGTAAATTCCAAAAAGTAGATGCGAATATCTGCAGTTTAATTGCCCCTTCATGAAATATTGTGATTTCAGAATTGAATTTTATTTAGTAGATGGAGGTCACTGTACTATTATGTATGTTATTGCAGCAGTCGTTTGCAGTTATCAAGATTTTGCAATAGCGTAATGCAGAATCTTGATCAGTAATTGATGAAATTAAATCTATTTTCGTATTCTTTTAGTAATTGTTTATAATGCAATACAATTAGGCTTGTTACAAACTTAACAGCGCATCATGCAGATTGTTTATAGTACCTACTGTATATATCTCGGGTGATTTGATTATGTATGTTAATTGCCTGAATTTGTAAAATAAATTTTAATTTTTACAGTGACAAGTCTGTCATGGAAAGTGTTGTGGAATTCATCCATGATGTTGTTCCTCAAGTAAGTTGTAACATTTCATTTCAATAAGCAATTGTTGAACCTAAGTGTTCGACGTTTTTAGCTAGCGAATGATTTACATTAGTACGACCGACCATAACATTAAGCTGTCAGATTTCTAACTATGATTCGTATTGGGGATAATTTGTGAGCGACCATTTTATTCGTTTCAGTCTTATGGTGGCTCCGTGAAGTCAGATGAGAGGGATGGCATTACCTGGGTTAAGTTCGCTTATGCCGATATTAATGGTACCGTTTAATCTATGTTATCTTGTCGTTCTAATCGGTTGAGTAGGCGTTGTAGAGATTTTATTTATTTTACAGATCTTTGTATTGATGAAGACGATTTACACCATAATGGAAATACTACTCCTTTACTTCTGATATTGGGCTACACAAATGGAGTGCAGATTTGGACAATTCCTGTTAGACCATTTTTAAGCCTCTCTTGTTTAAACAATATTTCTTTTTATTGATAACGAGTTGACCGTTTAGGCAAATGCAGAAGCGCAGGAAGTACTTTCCTGGCGTCAAGGAGCTGTCAAAGCACTTTGTGTTCTTCCAACTCCTGACTGTAACCACAACAGCCAAGACTTATTTGCAACTAAAAGGCCACTTGTGGCAATGTGTGACAGTTCCAGGTATGTAATTCTGTAAGAAGAAAAGATATATCTTATTTCAAATTAATGCCTTGGTTAATTATGTAGTGCTGGTCAGCAGTTTTGTTCTGTGACTTTCGTATCTCTTAAAACTGGCGATCAAGTTCATTGTATCAAATTCAAGAATCCCATTTGCAACATTCATTATAATAAAAGGTGAATTTCTTTGTAAACTAGCTTTCTATTTGCAGCCTCATTGGTTTAATGATGTATTTCATATTTTCAGAGTAATTGCAATCTCATTTCAAGAGAGAATTGCAGTTTTTGATGCGACGAACTTTAAGGACCGATTTACGATAAGCAGTAATATCATTTTTTTTTCTTTTAAATATGTTTCATTTAAATGTTTTACTATCCAATTTCTCCTTATAGGATGCTATCCAAGCCCAGGGCCTAATCTTAATCCTACAGCAATTGGAACCAAGTGGCTGGCATATGCTGATCAAAAAGTAAGACAGCAGTATTCATGCAGTAACTGACGGTCCATTAATAGATTTGTAACTAAAAAGTAACATTCATATGTTAAGCTTGTTTCCGTGCATCAGACGTGTGGTGGTGTTGCTGGATATTGTGTGCAGTCATACACCGCAACTGTCATTCATGCAGCAAAGGTTAGTAATTGCATAAAAATTTCTGTCGTTATACTAATTCTATTGCTTTAGTTAAGTTGCTCGTATTTCTTAGACTTTAACCAAAGGCTTGACAATGTTTGGTGAAACTGTGGCGAGCAGCTTCACAGGTAGCAACAAAGCCACAGTCACCCCTTCTCGTAAGGACTATTCTTCTGAGTCGTCACAACCTCAACCTGGTATAGTTACTATAATTGACATTGAGAACGTTGGGGAAGGCGAGGTAGGATCACAGTTTATGAGTAGAAATGTTAGTTTAGATGGTTGTCAAACTAATTCAATTATTAGGTGAACGTTCATGAAGACAGTGATGGGGAAGGCATTGTGGCTCATTTTATGGCTCACGTTAGTGATCCTATAGCTGCAATGCAGTTTGATCCAAGTGGTATGATGTTGTTAACAGCGGACCAGCCTGGTCGCAACTTTCATGTGTTTCGAATCTTACCTCATCCATCTGATTCTTCACTTGGTGCTGTTCATCATTTATACACGCTTTACAGAGGGGATACCACAGCCAAAGTAATGCACTAGTGCAAAATTAAGTAACGCAAGGGAGAATGACTGGAGAATAATTCGTCACTGGGGCTATTGGTTCTGACATCAAACAATAATATGTTATCTGTGATCCAATTTCCTTAAAAGCGTTTTAGTTTGCCCAGTGCGAAAATTACTTTCAGTCCTCTCTTGCGTGGACGTTGGTGCATGTTTCCATGTGGTAAATAACTTTTGTATCGGTGACAGGTTCAAGACATCAGCTTTTCGTTAGATAGTCGTTGGGTTGCAGTCAGTACTCTGCGAGGAACCACTCATATATTCCCTATTACACCTTATGGAGGTAAATAACTGATAATGTAAAAGTTTTAAGTATCATTGAGTAACTTTTTCTATAGTTATACGAATATATATATTAGGACCTATCACAGTGAGGACTCACACGTCCCCGCGAGTAGTCAATCGCATTAGTCGTTTCCATAAGAGTGCTGGTTTAGAAGACATTCAGCCATCGGCGACAGGACGAAATAGTCCAGTGTTAACTGGAAGTCCGAGTTCAGGTGGCTTGGTCGCTCCACAATCTCTCACTGCTCAAGGTTGATTTGTCATTAATTATTTTAAGAAACATGACTAACCTTTATATGCAACTGTTTGGCATGCTTACTTGTGCAGGCGTTCATATTGGACGTACATATGATTCCCATCCGAGTATTCCTTATCACAGCACTATGACTGGAAGGATGGGGAATCCTAGATTACCTCCCTATCCACATCCAACAGTAGTGTCACCCCTTGCCCAAATTCGTCAGTCGACTCCATTTGCTGGTTTCACGTGTTCCGGTGGTACCCGTAGTCCTCCTACGAAGGCCACAAAAGGCTCGTCACGTACTGGAAATGAAACGGTTAATGTCGCTGCAGTATTTGCTCCTCCACGATCTTGGATAATTGGAAGTCCTGGCATTACTAAAGATAAAAATGGTAGCTTAATTGTTAAAGGAATTCTTTCTTCTCGTTAATTTGTATTATTAAATTTGCTCATTTTACACTTTGGAAATTTAGACAAACGGCCAATTGACTCTCTCTATATAATTGGCTGTGCTGGAGTTGTAATTGAATATGCTCTTGATCCACATGCAGTAGCTGGGACAACCAGACCTAATGACGAATCATTGGTAGAGTTAGATGTTCAACCAAGAGCCCAGTGGTACTTAAATAGGTAAGGAAGTCTTTATTTACTTGCACATACAAGGAATGTCGCAGATGGGCATACCGTGAATATTTTGATTTCGCTTCAGACTGCAGCGTGGTGAAAGATTTAGCATTTTAATAGAAAGGTTTATTATTTCTTGTTGTCGCGGTCAATATATTTATTCCATTGCAAAACATTTGTTATTTTTCTGTAGGACAGTATTTCATCATCCGCCTTACAACAGTTCCTTTGTTTTTAAGTTCCACCTGGAGGGCGGTTTTGTTGTTATGTTCATTATTAGTCAAGATAGGATGTTAATTTTACACAAATTTGAATGATTCATACAGGTGTTCAGCTACAGTTACAGTATCGTCTGATATTCTAAGGTCTACTCATTGCCCTCCAAGAAAAATATTTTTAAAGGAAGTCATCTGTCTGTTTTTTGATCCATCTGGCGTATACTGTTGATCTCCTATAATTAGTGTCATTTCCCCCCCCTTTGCGATGAGATGTTACTATTAGTTGTAGTAATAAGCACCTTGAATTTTAAGACTGAATACTTTTACATTTGCATAATTTAGATTATTTTGTCAGTTTTATATATTACCAATAGACGTCTACCTGGCAAGTCACTGCAACAGATAACTCCATGTCAATGAAGTAAAAAATATGTTATGGTTGGCTACCATCGTGCATGAAAAAGTTCGTTTTTGCATGACATGACACGTAATTTATAATCATTATATTTTATCCCTGTATTAGGGGAATCTGCAGAATTCACCATATACATGTTTTCCATCTTATTCCGTTCTCACCTTTCGTCTTTTTGATATTAATTTATACCTTCTTGATACGTTGTTTTTTAAAGCTATAATAAGTTCAAATCTAAATTATAAGGCATGTAAGGATGTCACAGTTGGATGATAATCACATTACAGAACAATGCTGCAGGTGTGGAAACATACACGTTGTGGTTTCAGTTTTGACGCGCTGATTTCCTGCAGTCAATCAATCCTCCCTCCCTGCCTTGCCCCCACTGTCCCGGTTACCCCTTTGCAAAAAAAAAGACAACAAAAAATAATAATATGCGATATGTCTTTATTTTCTGTATTTCCTTAACAAGATTCGATCGAGATCATTATCAGAGAATTTGGCTGTCCCCTCCATCTTCACCAAAAATGATACTTTAATACCCTAAATCATTTTAAGTGTCGTTGCTAGAGTTGAGTCACATGTGAAATTCATCTGCAAGCGGCAAAATCGTGGTGCACTGTAGTGGTAATAATTCATTTAGTTGAGTGGTGGTGCGGGATTTTATGTCCGATTGAAATTCTTATAGGCCAAGGTGACGTAGTTTTGTGGAAATACCTTTTGTCAAAAGTAGTAAATCAATTTTAATTTAATAGATTTGTCATGCAATCTTATATATATATTTTTATTTCTTAGGCCATCTAATAGTTCTGAAGTGAAGCCACCGCTGTCGTCCACAAATCCTTTGATGGTGACGCAAGGTATTATATCATCACATAAAAATGAACGTCATCAATCAGGTGAATCCAAAACGTAAATTTTTAGCAAATTTTACTCATAAATCTGTTGTAGCTCTGAAAGATGACCTCTGCAGCCAGAGTGGAATGCAGAGTTTATAGTGTCCCCGTAGATTTTTTTAGAAATTTGAAAATGCTGGGTCCCTCTTAGCGTGGGACCATTGTTTGCGGTCTCAAGAAATTAATATCTTAGCTGACTGAAAGTTGGAAAGGTCGCCTTCCAATACACACTGGCTACTGATCTCAGGTGCTATGTACTGGGCACTTTTCGACAGTTAAAACAGTAGAGGCGTAACTAATAGGGGCAAGGTGGACAGTTGCCCCTGAGCGCAGGTGCAAGGGAAGAGCCATTTGCCATATTTTCATTAAAACTATGAAATTCGGCGCCACGCTGCGGCTTCCTCACGGGGTCGAAAATATTGCGTCGTGCCTCGGTGTATTTGCTAAAAAAAATAAAAAAAGAGGTCAACAACAGCTAATATTGGGGAGGGGGAGGTGCTTGTTGTATAGTTTGTACCCGGGCGCTAAATATCTTAGGTCGGTGGTTTTGTCTACTGGATTTCATGTTTGTTTGTTTGTTGGTGTTTTAGGGTCCTTCAACTGCAAGGTCTTTAGAGCCCCGTCCACTGCGTAGTTCTAATGTAGGGACTGCACAGACACCACACTAATGCGACGATTTTTGGGTATTAGCAGTACCCAGTTTTCCCAAGTAACCAGCCATGTCGGTACTAACTGGGGTTGCGTTGCTTAACTTCAGTGATCAGACGAGAACTGGTGTGTCCCACACAATAAGCCCCTCCTGTCCGTTTTCTGTCCACGAACCATTGGCACAAGTTCTGACAGGATTACTGGACAGCCAGAGATCGTTTCTTATTATCATCAGCTGCCCTCCTCTCTTTTTTTTCCTGTTTGGACAAAAATCTAGGCAATGCCAACGTCTCACTCAGAATGCCATTGGGGAATTTTTAGTTATTCTGCCTGCATAACGTTGACCTTGCCATGTCTGCCGGACTAATGTAGTTTGGTGGGCTTTAGCATTTACTTATAGAGGAACCTTACATTTTTTTTTCTGTCTTGAACAAGAACGAACGTCCCAAATCGTACTTTACACCAGTATTTTTAGTCTCTCTCCCTCTCGCCCTCCTGAAGATTATTGTTAACTGACGTGTGTATTAATGTCTGAAAAATCTTTTGTGTAATGAAAAACTTTTCAGTGTAGAACAATATAATTAATTTTTTAGACTTGTTATATTCATTGTTAACAGGAGAAGAAAGAAAGGCCATCTTGTATATTGCTGATCTTTATTTCAAAAATGTTAGCTTTGACCCTTTTTTTTTCTGTCAGGGGCGTCTGGTTTCTTCCCCCTCCCCTTGATGTTTTGTGCGAAAGGTGATGTGTTATAATTAACACCTGTCTATTGACGTTCGAAGAGATAAGTAGCAATTGTCATGTCATCCGATCACTGAAAGTTAGTAATTCAGACACCTCGAATGTATAGGTAACAATAATTATTGCCATTTTCGCTCATGTGTTTTTTAAAAGGAAATTAGTTTTCACCTTATTTTCGTCATGGCCAAAGGACCTCTGTGTTTCCTCTCACAGTTCATATATTTTTACTGTACCAGGATAATAAGTTGTTATTTATCTCAGATGAAAATACCCATCAAGGATAAATTTTTTTGCTGATACCCAATAATAATAATAATAATGATAATGATAATATGAGGAAGGGGCATGGTCAACGTTGTCCTTCATTTTTTTTTCCTATAAGAAGTGTGAAAAATATTCCTTGTGTTTAGTGAATGATGGGCATCTCCTTAATTTATTTCGCATCGCACTCTGTTATTTCCTAAATTTTTTTTTTAAAAAAATGGTCTTGGTTGTTTCTTTTTAGTTTTACCTCTCAATTTGAACGTCAAATGATTTCTTTTTCTCTTTAATTGGAGGGTTTTGCTTTATAGGATAATCCCAAGACCGTGTAATTGTAGGGATGAACGCAAATCAAGCACCTTTGCCAAACGTGTTACATTGAGACGTGTGTAAATTTGTAGGTCCCTAAAATACTGTGTTTGTTTCATGGTCAATTTGAGAAAGTGCCCTAATTCACTCACTGATCTTTATATCAGACTCTTTAAGCTTATGTCATCTACTTAAGTGATTCATTCAGCAGTATCTCTCAAAGTGTAGAGCGGCGAGTTGCGTTGAACACACCAGTTCTCGTCTGATCACTGAAGTTAAGCAACGCAAGCCCAGTTAGTACTGACATGGGTGGTCGCTCGGGAAAGCTGGGTACTGCTAATACACAATAATCGTCGCATTAGTGTAGTGTCTGTGCAGTATATGCATTAGAACTATACAGTGGACGGGTCTCTAATGACCTCGTAGTTGACGGGACCTTAAACTTCAACAAACAAACAACAAACCCAGCTAGTACTGACATGGGTGCAGTCATGGGTGGCCGCTTGAGAAAACTGGGTACTGCTAATACCCAAAAATCGTCACATTAGTGTAATGTCTGTGCAGTCTCTGCATAAGAACTACGCTGTGGACGGGGCTCTAATGACCTGTGTAGTTGAAGGGCCCTAAAACACCAACAAACAACATCTCACAGTGTGGCCTGTGGCTCGTATGATTTCTTTAGTAGGCTGAGGGTTTCATTCATTCGTCATCGTCATACTCGTCACCGTCATACATTATGGCAGGGTCTAGTCTGTGGGTTCTGGCCCTCCACTCCCGCCTATCTTCGTACAACCTGCTCCCGCCTCTACTTTGGTCTTCCTCTATTCCGGGTACTTCCAATAACAGGTTTCCCCTTAATGGACCTAACCAGCTCCTCCCCTCTTCTCATAATAGGGCTGTGGATTTCAGACTTCAGCTGCTAAGTGCTGAGTAAGGTTAGGGGCTAGTTGTGTCACTGAGTTGTATGTTTTATCCAAGGGCCGCAAGTCGACCTTTGATGATGTTTTGGTGCCTTGGCTCCGTATTCAGTGTTCGATGCCCAACAAGATTCTGTCCTAAATATTGAAGGCTTGATGACAATTTAATGAGTATCAACGGATTAGATGACAATTTTAGTGACTGTTTTTACACGTTGGTATTATTGTTGCAGAAAATCGTTTTCGAATATCGTCTCATACCTCGGGTTCTAGTTCGGATAGTGACGAATCAGATAGTCGATGGCTCGCTCAGGTAAAAACAATCACACCTAACACAAACGACATCTTGAATTACTTTGTTTTTTTTTTTAAACCGGTTACCTATAGTATAAAGTTTTTAATCACGATACTTTTCAGGTGGAAATCATTACTCATGCGGGACCTCATCGCAGGTTGTGGATGGGGCCACAATTCTCTTTTAAGACATTTCAACATCCTGCCAATACAACCATTCTGTCTGCAACGTCCAGTGCCCTTTTAGGACAGGGTAGTGACTCTTCTTCGACCCCACGAGGAATGGATATTTTCATGGAAGAATTCGGCGCTGAAAGCCTCGGGTAGGTTAAGTACGGAATATTTTCGACTGGAGGGTTAGCGACATGGTTATATCCTCCATAATATTACATATTTCGTGAATGAACCAAAACTTTTTTTTTAATTTGGACATACATATATATGCAAGTAAGCAGTGGTAACCCTGCTATAATGGCTACATTTTCTCTCTCTTTCTCTCTTGGACATTAAACTCATTCTGGCTATCAGAGGTTCATGTAATCACTGGCGTTTTTACTTGTTTTTTTAAAGAAATGCTTATTTTGTATATGTACAATAGATCTCGTCCCACTCGTTCAACACCAATGGCCATGCCTGGAGGACGGCATTCCATCCCTTTGCTAATCGAAGCTGGTTCAGGTAGGACTTTGTTTTTGAAATTGTGTAAATATGAGGAATAATTTTAGCGAGTCCTGTAACTTACTATTGCGAAACTTAATGAACGACTCCGAGATAATATTATGGTGGGCCGTCTTGGTTATCGGTCCCCCTCCCCCCTTTTTTGAGCAAAAATTGTGTAGTCCATTTTAAAATGTCTACAAACCAGTTCGTATTAATATCAAAAGGGATGGACAGAGCCTCATCAATCTTATAATTAATGAGTGAAATACCTAATTTGAGTAGTATCGGTTAATTTTTATTTCTAAAAAAAAGAAAAGAAGAAAAAAAAATCGATTTGTGGAAAAAAAGAACTAGTCTAGCGTTGTATTCTGGGGTAGAGTGCGTTTCGTAATTTATGAATTGCACACAACGACGCGTTAGCTTCGGGCTGTGCTTGGCATTACTGGTTGCTATGACTACCACAGCCGTCCCGCCGCTTTATTATTTACGGTTGTAGTGCCTGTATTCTTTCTTCCATGTTACCATAAAAATGAAAGTGGATTTCCCATAGGATACTCGATGAAGTTGTCATCTTTTTGCGTTTTTCTTGCTGTAAACATTCAAGTATAGATAGAACAATCACCTCCAAATTGCGAAATCGCTCTGCACAGGACTCGAACCTTGCCTGCTCCTTTTAGTCTGGTGTTGCTGTTGGATGACAAGGAGAGAGGAGTCTCCAATACGCTTACCTTTTGTCGGATGGGAAACAGGACCTATCATATGATGTTTACGGTGAAAGGTTACCGGCGTACACGAGAGACATCTGTGTAGATCGACAAAATGGCTCAGAGGTTGGAGATCACATCTCCATCCTGGCGTCAGAGCTGAAAGGCCAGAACTAAGAATTTTTCTTCTTCATTTATTTACAGGCGGAGCACTGACCATTAGTCTGGAACTGTTTATCTCCCCATAGGCGTTTGCCAGTCGGTTGGTGACAGCACCTATTTACGTCTTCATAGTTAGGAATCGAACTCAGCCCACTCGCATCCCAGGCGAATGGTGTGTCAATCAATCCCTTCACTCGCCAGGGGCAAGGGCCTGGTAATAATAATACAGGCCGCAAGGAGTCGAATACTTTATTTTTAATATTGATAATGTTCATGACTGTAACTTCGTATATTTTTCAGTTAAATTGCCCTGGGTTAGGACAAGGTATTCGCCTTGGGCCCCGCGCGAGGTTTGGTGGTTTGAAGTGGTATGGGCATGTTATGAGGAAGGGAGAGGAGGAGCTTATTAGGATCATTACGGGACTGAGGGTGATTGGGGGCACCAGGGGTAGAGGAAGAGTGAAACGGACGTAGGCGCAGGTGGTGCAGAGGGATATGGAGGCGTGCGGGGTGGATGGGGACCTGGTGGGGGATAGGCAGGAGTGGAGTATCAGAACCCGCAGACCCGACCCTGCCTCAGGCGGGACAAGGGTGAGATGATGATGATGATGTCCAGGCAACGCTTCAGTTAGTTATAAGGGTATTAGTTATAAATTAATACAAATTATGAATCATCTTGTATTAATTTTGACCAGCTGTTTTTGGAGGGGTCCTTGAGCCTGATTCTTGCCTCGGGCCCCGCGTTTCTTAGAGCCGCGCCGGTCCTGCTTAGTTAATGTGGCACATTCGTCAGATTCCAGTGTTAGTCGATAGAGAGCGGTAGTGTCGCCAGAAGAGAAGTGTTTTTGAGCTCATTTTTCTGGACTGACTTGGCGGTCAGTTAATAGATTAGCATCATTAAACAATCCATTGAGTAACCAGTGTCGACCGACTACAATGACAAAATAGTTCCTGAAATTTATTTGCTGCTGATTGATCTGTTTTCAATGATGGTGTGATAAATCTTTGACCAAAACTATTTGAATTTATTGAGGCTCTGTTTTTTTTTTTTCCCCCCCCTTCCGCCCCCCCCCCCCCCTTTCAATGTTTAAATTGCCAACATCTATTATTGTTAATTGCTTGTTTGTCAGTTTTGTTATCACGAATTGGTCACTGTACCTCGTCACTTCAAAAGGTCATTATTATCTTGTCGGATAATTATAGGAAGCTATCGACAGGTGTAAATTTTCACAACTGTCCAGTTTTTTTTTTATTTCGTCTCTTTCAGCCGCGACTGCCCTGGCACCCAAATGGGGAATTCATTGAACTTTTGTTGAAGGCATTCAAATAAATTCTTGGGGAGTGGCTTGAGACATCCCTAATAAGTTGGTGTTTTAGGACCCTTCAGCTCCCCGTCCACTGCGTAATTCTAATGCAGACACTGCATAGACACTAACCTAATGCGACGATTTTTGGGTATTAGCAGTAGCCAGTTTTCCCTAGCTGCCACCCATGTCAGTACTAACTGGGGTTGCGTTGCTTAACTTCAGTGATCGGACGAGAACTGGTGTGTCCAACGCAGTAAGCCGCTGCCGGCTATTTTCCTCTCCGTCTGCCAAGTATAATAACTAACGTCCCATTCATGCACACATCTTGAGAGAGTTTCTTACTTTTGTTACACCCTCTAAAGCTGTGCGCATGCGTGTTTAACGACACGTTGACAGTATTACACCTGAGGCCCAAGACCAACAGGAAAAATACCATCCCCTCTGTCGAGCATCAGCAATTTTGATTTTTTTTATTTTGGTTAGATGTAAGAGCTATTGATTTTCATCGTTTCGCTTTAAATAATAATGTGTTGTCTGGTTGGATCAACAACCGTTCATTTTGTGGACATTATTTATAAAAATGGATGTCGTCGTTTCAGTGTATCGAAACTCGGCCTGTCCTCTGTTCTTGCCCCTCCTCCCCGACCGGTTCAATTGTATAGGTTTTTATTTCCTTCCTCCCCCCTTCGTCCTTTTCCTCATCCTCTCCACTTTCAAATCTTCAATTTTTATTTAACCATTCAATTAAGTAGAAGGATGGGTGAAGGTTGTAAACCGAACAGGTGTCGTCGGTTATCCGAAATCAATTAATGAACGTGTTTGCAAGAGAGAGAGAGAGAAAAAAGGTGCTTTTTATAAGACTGGATTTCAATTAAGGTAAATGAAGATGTTTGTGGGGGGAACAACTCTAGCAGATGAGACATTTGCGCTCTCTCACTCACCTCCATTTTTTTAAAGGTAGGAATTCGTATTGTCACCTTTGCGCACAATTCGTTAACTGCCAGATGGTGTTGTCTTGTGTTCAGGAACGCCCAGTCCATGTTTTGCTGTCAGAATAACTAAACGGATCTTGTCAAAAATTCATAGCTACCCCTCTTCAAATATTCAATCGTTTTTACTTTTGGGTCCCGGGAAAACAAAAGGATTCTCTCAAGTGCACCTTTTGTTATAGAGTTAGTGCAGATGACGTGACCGACTCTTGATTCATAGATTCGATCCTTGATCAAGGCGAGGGCAAGAACTCTCAAGTGCACTTTTCGCGTAGGGTGAAGTAAAGCTGGACCTCCAATATGTGATGTGTATTATGCCACCACTGCACACAAAAGGACCTTTTTCTACACACGGAGGAGGGGGTAGGGGGATGTTCACCTGTAACTGAGACAGTTTCATGTTGTACACAAGCCTTGTTGGGTCCAAGGGACTAGTTTTCTTTCCCTGGTAGTGTTAACTATCGAAATTTAGGGAGCGGCTGTATAGCGTTGGACACACCAGTTCTCGTGTGATCTCTGAAGTTAAGGAACGCAACCACAGCTAGTACTGACATGGGTGGCCGCTTGGGAACACTGGGTACCACTAATATCCAAAAATCGTCGCATCAGCGTAGTGTCTGTGCAGTCTCTGCTTTAGAACTACGCAGTGGATGGGGCTCTAATGACCTGGTAGTTGAAGGGCCCAAAAACGCCAACGAAACAAAAAAAATGCTTAAACAGTTAAGACGTAATACTGTAGGCGAGCCACTCGGAAAACAAAACCTCTTGCTACACGGAATAGAAGTGCATAAAACATCCTCCAGAATCAGTTTTGGTTGTTGGTGTTTTAGGACCCTTCAACTACAAAGGTCATTAGAGCCCCGTCCACAGCATAGTTCTTATGCAGAGACTGCACAGACACTACACTAATGCGACGATTTTTGGGTATTAGCAGTACCCAGTTTTCCCAAGTGGTCACCCATGTCAGTACTAGCTGGGGTTGCGCTGCTTAACTTCAGTGATGTGTCCAACGCAATTCGCCGCTCCCAAACAGTTTTGTCAAGGTCCTTCAGATGTTCCGTATGTTCTACACATGACGTTCGTGGCACGAGCGCGTGACGTCACCAATTCGAATTTTGTTTTCCTTTTCGAAATAACGTTCGTGAGTTGTTGTTCCATTAGGGGTAAAGTGCGATATTAAAATGGTTAGTATAAAGAAATTTTGGCATATTATTTATGTTATCCTCATTTCTGATCAATATTGCGATGTTATTTATATTATGAATGCTTTGTAGTGGTCATTTCAGACTAATAGGCCCTTTCCTCTCATTGGCGTTACGAACTACAGAAAAAGAAAGAAAGAACATTGTTCTGACAGGAGTAAACAATTCGTTGACTTTCAGAGAAGATTAGTTAGCAATACTATTTTTTGATGTTTTATTTCCTTATTACAATACATCCTTTTTCTTACTGTCGTTATGGATTCAATAAGCAAACCTTGACAACGTCTCAAAATCTAAAAGGCGATTGAAGACCTTTTCCAGGTTGTTGGCTTGGCTACTACCGCTTTTTGTGTTGTTGTTTTTTTCACCTTACTCTTCTACATTCTAATTAAATTCATCTGAAGGACTTTTTTCGGCAATGGATCTCCTTCATGTTTGTTGGGAAATCTTACACTTGGCGTACATTTTTTTTTCTTACTACCGCAAGAATGTATAGCTTTGAAGTTTGAATTTCAAGTGGATTTTTTTTTTGTTTGGTTCACTTAAACAAAATGGCGATTTAGTTCCATTCTCTCATCTTCTACACACACAATGCCATATTGTTAGTACCGAATGGTGTGTATCTGTATATTTACGCGGTATAGAGCAAAAAAGGGATTGATATCAGCGGTTTGACATCAACCGTGATATTTGCCCATTTGAAGTGTGATGGATGATTTGAGAGATGTATAGAGCGGCGCCTTCCGGCAACCACTTGAAACTCAGCTGCCGTTTGTAATTCTTACAGAAGACAACCTCTTATTTGATCATTTCAGACTCTCTCTTTCTCTCTGTCTCTCCCCCTTTCTCTTTTGCTGTTACTGTCATTATTTTTCTGGTTTCGACTAACTTAATCATTAAGGTTGAGTTTTTACTCTTGTTTAGGTTCTCTATGTCAAACGATCTATCCACCATCCTTTTGTGTGTATCGATCCTTGGTAAGACGGTTTGATGTATTTGTGCACATCCACTCCAAAATCATTCTTCTGAAATCAGGCTTATAGGTAGAGTAAGGGGAGGAGGAGATGTAGAGAGAGAGAGAGAGAGAAAAAAAGAAGAGAACCTACCTGAAATGTGCCATAATTATTGTACTGTTGAAAAACGTTTGATATTATTTACGCTAATTGACAAAAAAAAAATGCGTGCCATTTGTTGATGGAGAGATACGAATTCTTCCTCCCACTTTCAATGTTCTGCCTAAGATTTGCTTTTTATATTTTAGGAGTAATCAAAGCTGCACTTATCTATACTTTGTTCCAACGGATAGCTTGGCATACAAGTTGATCAACAATCTCGAATTTCTTTCCTCTCGGTGTTTATTTTTTAAATGGTTCTGTAGTCGCTGGGTTTTGATGCCATTTATGATCCGTTTGAGATTTTTCAGCTCCCACTTTATGATAGCTATCGAAATAGAAGTTATCGTGCCTGGCTTGTTCTCTGCGTTAGTAGTTGCCCAAGAAAGGTGTGGTTTTTGGACACAGGTGTCAATATTTCTAAGTTGATGTTTATTAATTTGTTATTCACAAGGCCGTATTGTGGGGGTAGGCCGGCAGCTCCCCACTGACAATTCAGCCAGTATTTCCTGCGGGCTCCAGACGCCCGGCTGGGGTGCCCCAGTCAGAGCATGTTCATTGGACCCGCAGACCCGGCCCTGCCACAGGCGGGATAAGGGTATTATGATGCTGATGATTCACAAGACCGTACTGTGGAACCTCATGTGGAACCTCTGGAAACTCATGTCTTTCAATTCAATGGACCCATATGCGATTAGCTATCTTGGAAAATTACTAGCAGCTGTAGGAATTTGACTGTGGCCGGCAGTTTTGCCAGAAAGGTTAACAGGCGTTGTATTGTCACTACTGGTAAATCAATAACCAGTGAATCAATATCCTACCTTCATGGGAGCGGCAAATTGCGTTAGACACACCAGTTCTCGTTTGATCACTGAAGTTAAGCAACGCAACCCCAGTTAGTACTAACATGGGTGGCCGCTTGGGAAAACTGGGTATCGCTAGTATCCAAAAATCGTCGCATTAGTGAAGTGTCTGTGCAATATCTGCATCAGAACTACACAGTGCATGGGGCTCTAATGACCTTTTAGTTGAAGGGCCCTAAAACACCAACAAACAACCACAACAACGACCCACCTTCATGTCCTTTTGCTGATGTCATAGTAGTGCTCTTTCGGCTTCACGTTATTAGCAGTGTTAACTTTAAACCGTGACCGAAGGTCAGCGTTGGACTTAAAAAGTATCGGGGTTACTGTTAATTCCATGGAAACCATCTGGAGTTGTTTGCTTAATTGGTGGCCTGTCCAAAAACTATTCTTGATTCTCGAGCACAAGGAACTTTTGTGCATGATAGGTGATGAGTACAAACTAAATTGTATGTTTTGTGCAGTAGGGATTGGTAAATTAATTTTTTTTTGTCTTCTTACTCCAGAGGATGTTTAGCAGGAATTTCACATCCGGTTTTTCAAAATAGTGTTAGATTGAATTATTTTAATTTGTTGATGTGACTTATTTTGACCATCGCTGCCTCCTCCACCCTTTTATCCCTATATGTACGATGTCTTATCGTCATGAAATTAAGTTTTAATTATGATCATTTGTATGTTCAAATTATACCAATTACGATTGCTTGAAAAGTAACATACGCCTTAATTAATATCGGAATTGTTTGCTTCTGGCTTGTTTTCATTGTATTCGTACCAAACGGGAAGTTGCTGTGGCATAGCATTCATCGTAACCCATCATTTTGATCAAATGTTTGATGAGATCTGTTTAGAAGATGGGACGACAAATGGTGGTGACCACTTTTTTTTTTTTTTTATGTGCGTGTTTATCTGTCTATGTCTGGAGAGGGTCTTCTTGTTCTTCTCCTTCGTTCACAGGCCCAGATGTTCATGTTTGATAGAGACTCTTAAAAGTCTTATCTAATTCTAAGAAATGAGAGCTCTCTCAGAAAGGGTTGTTTATTTTAATCGCCCCCGTCCCGTCCTATTTAACTATAGTTAATTAATTGTAGGTTAAGTATAACTAGATTCAAATAGGAAACTCTCTCTCACAAAATGTTATTTGTTTATTATTGATTACATCAGGTAGTTTTGAGCAGTCTCCTGGAATGTTCGAAGCCTGTGGCAGTTGGCCCGAAAGCGGCACATGTTTGGGACACGGAAGTGACAGACCAACCGAAGACCAAGTTCGAGAGAGTCTTGCAGATGCAATGATTGAATCACCTGCTTGCGTTGAAGGTGGACCCATGTGTCGCAATGCAAGTTCTGGTAAGTAAATTGTTTAGAAAAGCTTTCTTAGATATTTGTACAGTTAAGTCAAATCACGTGTCAGGTAAACTTTCAAGACTCCTCAATAATCAGGGTCGCGTATCACTTATTTTCAGTAGGGCTAATTAATGAATTAATTACACGAAGAAGTGAATCCCCCTCTTTCCCCTCCAGAGTTCTTATTCCTTCTGGGTAGTGGTCGGTCACTAAGGTCACTTTGTTGTTTGATGCAAGTTTCTGTTTTTTTCTTCAGAAAGTGTAAGGACCTTTAAACTGTGACTTGGACGCAAGACATGGCGAGGGTCACACTGTTTTGGCAACACATCAGGAGTGTGGGTACCCTGATTTGGTCCTTTCTCATGCTTTTGTTATTGTGAACTGAAAATGTCTTTCTCTGCTTCTCATGTGATCTCAGGCTCTAGTGGCGGACCTGAATATTTAGTCAACCTGGTGTTTTTCTAAATTTTTGGACCAATGATCTTCTAAGTGACGACGTCCGTGATAGGATATTATAGTAGGTGCCCCCCCCCCCCCCCCGGCCGGATCTAGGACTGGAATGCAACCTTGGATCACTCACCGTACATCTTCCCACTCAGTAGCGGTTCTAGCATACGCGAGGCCATGTGCAAATTGAAAGTGCGAGGCCCTTTCCAAAAATTTGCAACTTGCAAAAGCGAGGCCCCGTGCATTTGCACAGTTTTCACGTGCCTAAAACCGCCACTGTCCCCACTCCCCCTTTTCGTATCCCAAAATTGGAGTGTCTTTAAACCCACCTTTGATTTAGAATTACAGGTAAGGCCCGATTTCTGAATTAGTGAACACATTAAGGGCCTTTCTTATTGTCACTAGATATTTTTGGGCAGTGCGAAAATGCTGAACCGTCCAGGACGATGGTTGTTAGCGTTGAAGGTAAAGTGACTCACTCCATCCAGTGCCGGATTTAGATATTAAGAGGCCCTAGGCTATTTCAATTTTGAGGCCCTTATCAAGCCATTTTGAACCCCATTTGTTAAGTTTTGAAGGCATGTTGAGGCCCTAGGCTTCAGCCTAATTAGCCTCTTGGTAAATCCGGCACTGACTACATCACATTTTGGAGAAGAGGGAGGACCATGTTTTTGCAAGTTTCTCGAAACGAATGGTAGATGGCGCTGTGAGGTCGTGGCTTGTGGCTGTGTTACGACGAGTGGCCGGCTGGCCACTATTGACCGAACGGCTCCAGCTTGACGGGCAAATTGGGGAGACGACCGACAGAGTGGCGGCTTCACCCAACGAGTATACCTCCAGGGAAGGTTTTAAAAGAAGTGATGGTGGAAGGAGAGACGCCTGAGTGAGGTGGGGGAGATGGCATGAATACCTGTCAGTTGGCCCCGCCCTGTTAGTTATCACGCCACAGGCTCATCACCGGATAGAAATATTTCATTGATTGACTCGGTTATGAGATAATTTTACTGTTTTCTTGTTCATGGCGTTTTTTTAAGTCATGCTTCCCTCATTTTTCGGTGTTGCCCTCTTCCCCACCGCCTCTTTCCCCCCACATGCGGCACCCCTTCAACCCCCGTCCCCCAATTCCTCTCCTGTTTTCGAGACCTACTCGTTGTTTCTTCTTGTAGTTGAACAAGAGTCGAAACAAGTCTCCTTTCTTAGTACTGAATCCACACTTTTCAACACCCCTGTTCCCTGTATTCAGAGTATATAAGCTAGGGTGGTGAATAGAACGCATGCGCACTACACATTTGCACTAACGTGCACATGACGCCCTTATCCTGCCTATGACAGGGTCGGGTATCCATCTTTGTCTCTCTGGAGTCTAGAAGGACACAATCGCCATCTGTTGGATGGCGTTTTTAAGCAGCCGGCTGCCAGCCAAAGCTGCAAGACTCCATCGTCGTCGCGACGCCACCATTTTCGTACTGTACGATATTATCGCCATCAACCACGACATTGAGTGGTCAGCACGCCCGTTCCCGTTATGCGATATGATGGCGCCATCATCGCAACGATATTCGACGAATCGCAAGATAGGCAGACCAATAAAATAGGCTCGGTCAGTGTCAGTGCAGGGTTATAGCCCATATATACTAAATCCTATCTTGTCTCAGTCTCTGGCAACCTTAGGTTCCAGTTTGACTCCCTGGAACAAGAAAGTGCACAAACTATATTTGCACATGGCCGATGCGTCTTAACGCATGGGCCCACTGGGCACTTATCCGGGGGCCCAACGAATCTTGGAACCTAATGCTAATCTGTGTATGTCTAGTGATCATTTACATATTATTTCTGTGAGTGGTTGTTGTAGGGGCCCAAGCACACTGTTTGCCCAGGGGCTCATAAAGCTGCTGGGAGCGGCGAGTTGCGTTGGACACACCAGTTCTCGTCTGATCACGAGAAGTTAAGCAACGCAAGCCCAGTTAGTACTGACATGGGTGGCCGCTTGGGAAAACTGGGTACTGCTAATATAGGGCTGCCATAATTGTTGGATCACCGACCGGGACATCCCCCCCTTAAAAATATTTTTTCAACAAAATATCGGATGGGAAGTTAAGCCGTGGCCCTCCCCATTGTGGTGTGTTTGATGTCACTGCTGCACGTAAAAGAACCCTCTCTACTATGCAACTAGTAGATTCGGCAGAATTCCCAGGTGTAGGAACTCGCCCCCCCTTTCATTGGTGTCGGTTGAGGAAAAGTACCTCAACGAATTAAAATCGGCCGATGATAGATAAGACTTAGCATTAGACTGGCAACAGACTGTACAGGGGCGGATCCAGGATTTTCGTCAGGGGGGGTTGAGCCATAGGCAGCGATTGGAAACGCAATTTTCATTTGTCAGTGTCAATGTCGACCCAAATTTTCCTTTCCCTTGGATCCGCGCCTGCTGTATGAAAATACCCCTCAACAGATTGGTCATGTGTCCGAATGGAGAAGAATCCTGCCATAGGCGGGAAAATGGTTACGGATGATGAAAAGATGATTTGCTAAGAAAGATCAGCAAATAAATTGAAATGTTAGGGTCCTTGGTGCGATGTTTGCCTGGCTTGTGATTTTGTAGACTTGTGTTCCACTGGGTCGTCACACTTTGGCCCTTTTCGATGGGCTTTAGTTTCGTTCCTATTTTAAAGTATGGGTGAAGATTGTTGTCTCAAAGTGGAGGATGGGGCTAACCTCTGTGTGTGTGTGGGGGGGGGTGTTATCTATGTCCAATATCTGGTTTTTACTCGTAGAAATGGTGTATGGAGACTTGTATTCCCAACACGCCGGTTTTATTGCAAACAACATTATTTGATGGGGAAATCGGTTTTTTTTTCAGGGGAGGGGAGAAAAAGTGAGAGGCCCTGTGTCACTCGAATGGTCGAAATGAGCTGTCACATCATCTTGAGAAATCGCCATATTGTTTGTCATTTTGTTATGCCGTCGTCCTACACCCTCGCCAATGTCAAATACATATATTTTGATGGACGATAGGGCTTATCGTCATAGGGCAGTATTAAGTTAGAACTAGATTCTGTAATGGGGAAGGAAGCTTTCTATTTCACCATATGCACGTCACGGGCGCGGAATTTCTATCGGGGAAACTGAATTCGAGGCTCTTGAATTGGGCGGGCAGCAGCGCCTCGCAGTGATTAAACGTAAAAGTAGAGTTGAAGAAAGGAAGAAATGGTCACTTGACTCCCTAGCACAGGGCCTGCCCTAGCATAATCTGTCTTCCTTATCACTGTGTCCTAGGCTTGCCTCGGTGGCTCAATGATAGCTTTCTTGACTCGTGAATCTGGGGTGCAGGTTCGATCCTGCCGACGACTTCCTTTGTAAGGGTGACAGGAACTACAGTAGAAGCACCAAATGCGGAGTTTTGTATATGCAGTCGTATTCTCACGTTCCGTAGTACACTCAGTCGCTTCTCCCGAAAATGGCCAGGCCACATGGCACCTGACCGTTGCGAGTTCGATTGTTTGTTGGTGTTTTAGGGTCCTTCAACTACAAGGTCATTAGAGCCCCGTCCACTGTGTAGTTCTGATGCAGAGACTGCACTGATGCGACGATTTTTTGGGTATTAGCAGCACCCAGTTTTCCCAAGCGGCCACCCGTGTCAGTAGTAACTGGGGTTGCGTTGCTTAACTTCAGTGATCAGACGAGGACTGGTGTGTCCAACTCAATTTGCCGCTCCCTGCGAGTTCGACTCTAATTCTGACCGACCCTACCACAGGCGGAATAAGGGAATGATGATGACGAGGATGAAAGGAAAGCGTTGCGTAGAGCTTAGTTGCATCAGTCATGGGGGTTCTGGCTTCGATATCGCCTGATCTTTAGTGACCTTTACTACGCGGAACAGATTATTGTTGTGTCTACCTACCCCCCCTTTCACCCGACCCTGCGACCTCGTCCTCTTTCATGAAGGGGTTGAAAGATGGTTTGGGACGGTTTTTATCTAAGTTGTCCGTCATGCTGAAAGAAGGAAAGTGAAGAAGAGTTGTGATGTGAAGGAGAGGAGGTGCTATCATCCCCCTTGATGAACCAAGGGGTTGAGTGTGTGTAATGGGAGGGAGAGAAGCAGATGAGGGGTGGGGGTGACGGTGATGTCAGTGGGAATCTCATATTTGGGATGTAAAAATATGTCGTTTCATTTCTGATTGTTGGGTCCATAAAGATGTAATGTTGATAAACGTATTGTTTATTGCATTCATAACTAATTTGATATGCCTCTTATTGACCTTACCCCCCCTCTCCCTCTTTCTCGTATGTTTTATTCCCCCTCCTCTCCCCCTTTTTCTCATTTTCTTCCCCCCTCCTCCTTGTCGTCCACTATTTTATTGTGACCATATTTCCCTGCTTTCTGTCTTCATATCCCATCTCGACCTCCTTTTTTGCTTCTCGTTTACTCTTGTATTTCTGATAATAACCCCCCCTTCTCCTTCCTGTGTTCCCCTTCCTCCTTCGCTACAATTTGTCATGATATTTCTTCAGTAGTCACCCCTCTTGCCCCCCCCCACACGCTGACTGACTGCCCTTTTCCAGTCACTCATTTTTCTTTGGATTCATAAGCTCTTGAGTGATAGCTCGATGACCACCGGTCTGTTATTCCATTGAGAATGATAGCGAGTTCCTCCTCCCCCCTCTTCTTAGTAATTTGTGTATGAATCTCCACATCCCTCTTCCAATTTCACATTTTTGACCCCTTCCTTCTTCTCTCCTGTCAACCCTCAATTGCATGTGACTGAATTGGCTGCTAATAGCATATCTGATGTGATTGTGCCGAGGGGATTGGAGTAGATGGGTTCGTTACCCAACATGATCCTATCCTAAAATTTCTCCTTATCCTGGTCCTGCCGGACACGGTGACACGGAGATATTGGCTGGACTGGAGGTTGTTTGCTTTCTTTAGGGCGAGAGAGAGAGATGGCGGTTCCCACCCAGTGCGGTTTCCTTCCGACGGGAAGTGAACTCGTGACCCTGTGTGGCTTGTACGATGTCACCACTGCACGGAAAAGAACCCTCACTACATGGCGTAGTAATGCAAAATTTCCAGCTGTAGGAGCTCGCCCCCGCCCCGAGCGTCGTGCTCTCCAACGAATCAAAATAGGCCAACGATTAATAAGCGTAGGAGTTGCAGCATGTGGTTGGTAGCCCGCTGCTTAAAAATTCTGTTCAAAGTGAAGCAAAAATAGGTACCCGACCCTGCCATAGGCAGAAAAACAGGGTTTGCGGTCTGAAAGCTTCTGGTCTTAATGTTATTAGCAATGAGAAAGTTGTATTGTAAAATTGTGCGATTTTGGAGGATATTCTGCCCTGATAACTCAGTCGAAGGGGGGCTTGACTTACGTTAGGTACCTCGATGTGCGAGTTCGATCCCGGTCGAGTCTAGACTGTGTCCAGCATCACTTTTCACGCCAACCAGCCCTTTCTGTCAGGCACATGGAATTTGGTCAAAATTCTCTACCTGCATGTACGCCTCTGTTGTACACTTGAATCGCCCCCCCCCCCCAAGCCCATCCACACTCATCCGGTAGCCTCAGCAGCAAAGGCCTCCTGGGAATGAATGCATTAAATGAGACGCAATTCTTTTTGAACTGGGAGAGGTTGGACATAGTGGACAAGTCTCCACTAGGTAGGAGGAAAGTAAGTGGTGGTCATTTTAAATTTTATTGGACGTCTCACGTCGAATTCTATGCAATATTTATCTTCTGATAGAGTGGGGGTTTGTCTTACACGGCGGTCAGTGGTGAATGGGAGGAGGAGGAGGAGGGTGAGATGAGGAATGGACGCAAAGACTTTAGAGATAGTTATGGTGTGGGCGTGAAGTGTTGGGTTAATAAATGTCCTTTGGACGAACCACTGCGATGACCAACCGTCCACTACATACCTTTAACGCCGCGCCGTATTCTTTGGAAGGTCTTTACACGTGATGAATTATTCATGATGGCCTACTCATTTCGATGTCCGAGGATTGTCCAAATCATCTGGTCGTCAATAATCCTCTCTCTCTCTCTCTTTTAAAGTTTTATCGCTAAATTCCAACGCTTAATGGATACTTGGGAATCAAGGAAAAAAGGTGGGTCATCTTCGAGGCCGCGCATCTAGCTTATCGATTCAAAATGGTTGTGTCCACCCTCTCTTTTTTTGGCCTCATGGTCAGTTTTATGGAAGAATCATCGGTGATCACGGCTATTGGATTGATTAAATTGGACAGGATTCATCAGATACCACTGCTCCACCACCACCCCGTTAAAAGGACACTTGCAAGTCCGATGAAATTGGATAGTTTAATAGCGGGCGTCCATGGTTGCAGGTACGATTCTGTCGCCGAGGCGAATGACTTCTTTCTGTCTTGAGGGATGCATCCAAATGCGCAGTGTTCTAAATGGACAGGTGTATCATGTCAAAAGTGTTCGTATATAGATCGGTAAAATTTCCAGGTGTAGGACCTCGACCCCCTACTCCCTCCCCCTCGACACCCTATCCTTCTGGCGGTGGAACGAGCAATTGTGCCAAAATGACCATGATGTTGTGTTGTTGCATTAGGGCAACTGCCAGCTACGTAGATATATTGTCCAAAGTTCTCCCCCTATTTATAAATTGCCGACGGGGCGAATGGGTGCCTGGCCCTGCCAAAGGCAGAAATCATCAACATCATCATACCCTTATCCCGCCTGTAGGTTCTGCCCCCCCTCCACTCTCGCCTATCTCCCACTAGGTGTCCATCTAGCCCGCACGCTATCACCCTGGAACGACCGCGCTTTAACTGGACATCTTTGCTCTGCTGGTAGCGTGCTTCTCTTGCTTGACCATAGGGCTTATAGAATTGAGGAATGGTCATTTGTACTTTACAAAGGGGTAACACGATGACCCTTCGTCTCTCTCTCTCTTCTTCTTCTTCTCTCCTCCCCCCCCCCCACCGTGTCAATTTTTTTTAAACTCTGCATGTGAATTGTGATGGTCACTAAATTTCTCTTCGGCTAGGAGCTTGTTACTGCCCCAGGAGTGCGGACCTTAAAACCCGAATAAATACATCTTGATTACAGTCAGGATCGACCCGCCGCCGTTAGCACGCTCGGCAACTGCGTCAGTGGTTCTAGGTTCGATACTGGACCGAGGTGGGTCGGCTTCTTTCGGGCGAGAGAGAGGCCGCGAGTGTGCTTTCTTTCGGATGAGAAGTAAAACCGAGGTCCCGTGTGGGTGTACGATGGCACTTGCACGTCAAAGAAACCTCTCTAATAACCAACGGGTAGATGATGCAAAAATTTCCAGGTGTATGAGCTCGCCCCTGGCGTCGGTAGCATTCCCCAACGAACACTAGACCGACGATAAATAAGCGTAGGGGTGCAGCTTTGGCCGGCAACCGGCCGTAGAAAAAACTATGACCAATATATCGCCCTATGTCCATTTAGAGGGACAAGATGGGTACCCGACCCTGCCATTGGCGGGAAAAGGGTTAGGATTTGTTTTTTTTGTTTTTCTTTTTTTTTTTGTTGATTGCAGTCAGGATCGAACCTGTGCTCTGTAATGAGGAGGAACACGCGCCGTCGAACTTGTCAGTGAGGGCCTTTATAGCAAGAACTTGTTAGGGGTTTTTTTTTGGATGTGTGTGTGAGAGAGAGAGAGAGGAAGAGGAGGGGGGCTATATCTGTTTACCCTGAAAATGTTTTCGTGGATTGAAACATGAGAAAGACGGCGACTAGAAGAAGCCCATCATCGTTGTATGTAGTCGATTGGGAAAACACTCTAGGAATTTGCTATCAGCAGTGGGGCCCCCTGGTGTGGGGAGGGTTGATTGTTCTTTGCAGCGTCATAGAACAAGAGCACGAGGATTGTGAAAGAGAACGCGGTTGGGAGGTTATGTTTCTTGCAAATGAGTGTTAGTTTACAGATGTCATCCATCCATGTCGGAGATATTTTTTGGGGGGAGTTTCATTCCACGTCCCAGTAAAGGGGAAAGGAGAGGGTCCATTTACAAAATTGTCGGCACCCAGTCTCGTTAGTTTTTTGTATCTTAAATTTCTTTTCTAAAAGAAAAAAAAAATATTTCTTTTTTACTAAAACTAAATTCTGGAAGACATGGCGTGTCTTGCGATTTCAAACCAAAATTCCAGAATTGCCCATGCTTCCCATCCCTACCTCGTTCCCCTCTACTTGGGGGGGGGGGAGAGGTGAAGGGTTAATATTGGATTGGTAATGACAACCAATGGCAGTATAGCATTAAAAAAGCAGCTACGAACCCTTTTCCCCACCTATGGTAGAATCGGGTACCCATGGGTACACATGGACGATCTGTTGATCTATGCTTATTTTAGCGTCGGTCTCCTACACCGGCAAGCAACTACTAACCCTTTTCCCGCCTATGGCAGGGTCGGGTACCCATTTGTCCCTCTGAATGGACACAGGGTGTTATATTGGACATAGTTTTTTCTGCAGCCGGTTGCCGGCCAAAGCTGCACCCCTACGCTTATTTATCGTCGGTCTAGTGTTCGTTGGGGAATGCTACCGACGCCAGGAGGCGAGCTCCTACACCTGGAAATTTTGCATCATCTACCCGTTGCGTAGTAGAGAGGGTTCTTTTACGTGCAAGCGCCATCGTACACCCACACGGGACCTCGGTTTTACTTCTCATCCGAAAGAAGGCACACTCGCGGCTTCTCTCTCGCCCGAAAGAAGCCGACCCACGAAGCGAGCTCCTAAAAACTGTGAGAATTTTGCCTCATCTATCCGTTGCATAGTTACTGAAGGGTACACCACACGGGTCCACGGCTTTACTTCCTATCCGACGGAAGATGTACTCGTGGCCCCTCCCCCCCTTGTACCACATCTCGAGGGAGCGGAGAATTGCGTTGGACACACCAGTTCTCGTCCGATCACTGAAGTTAAGCAACGCAACCCCATCTTAGTACTGATATGGGTGGTCGCTTTGGAAAACTGGGTACTGCTAATACCCAAAAATCGTCGCATTAGTGTAGTGTCTGTGCAGTCTCTCCAGTCTGTGCCCTAAAACACCAACGAACAAACAACAACCACATCTCAATCCAGTATTGAACCTGGAACCACTAACGCAGTAATTGAGCACGCTACCTCCTGCCACCAATATTTTACGTCGACCTTGGCCCCTGATACACCTGGAAATTTTATCGACTTATTTTCAGTTTAGGAAGGGGTTCTTTTACAAGCAAATGACTGCTTTTGATAACCTCGGTGCTACGTATGCACTTGCGGGTTCGTTCCTGACCGAGGTGGATGAATTCTTTGTTTTTGGTTTTTGAGGGAACGAAGGGAGGGGGGAGAGTCCTAAGTGCGTTTTTCTCCCGAATGGAAAGTGAAGCTTCTGTCCCATGTGAGATTAAAACATTTAACATAATCAGTAAGGCCAATCGGGTCGGCTCGCATCGGGTGCCCATTTTTGGCCCATAGGGTTTGTTGGACGTCGGTCTATTTTTATTCGTTAGCGAACTTTTCCCAGCCCGACGTCAAGAAGCGAGCACCTTTTCTGGGCATTGAGGACTTAGTACACGCCACACGGGGCTACGAATGTTTCCCATCTGACGGAAGGCGTACTTGGGACCTCTCTCAAGCTCGAAAGAAGCCAACCTTCTAGATTCAGGATCGAACCTGAATCCACCACGCTATTTCTACGTTACCGAGATAGGACCAACATTTCTATTCGGGACTGGAGTCGCACTTGGGCTTTTGTTTACTTCTGTGTTCGGCAAGGGTTGAACCTGTGTTTTTAGGAACTCAGCAGCGGACAGTAGCTTAATCAATGTGCCCTACTGTATATGGTTGTTGCTGTTTGTTGGTGTTTTAGGGCCCTTCAACTACAAAGGTCATTAGAGCCCCGTCCACAGCATAGTTCTTATGCAGAGACTGCACAGACACTACATTAATGCGACGATTTTGGGGTATTAGAAGTACCCAGTTTTCCCAAGCGGCCACCCATGTTAGTACTAGCTGGGGTTGCGCTGCTTAACTTCAGTAAGCAGATGAGAACTGGTGTGTCCAACGCAATTCGCCGCTCCCTGTATATGGTACATATGAAGGGGGCAAGGAGGATGAGGTCGGAGAGAGGGTGCAGCGGAGAGAGAGAGAGAGGGGGTTAGTGGGTGAGAAGGTGTGCCCATTACTATCCCATTGAAAGGACGAGGACCGAAAGCGAAGCAATGTGTACGCATGCGTAAAAGTGCACGTAACGTTTCCTGACCATTTGTAAAAGTGTTGTGGTGGTTTCTGTATAGTGCTGTGCTACTAGGTTTGACAGGCTGCCTGCGAATAAATGATGCTTCTTCCCGAGCAGCAGGATGTGTTCATGTGCCTTTCTTTTATTCATGATGTTGCTGCTACTGCTTCAGATGATGGGATAAAGACGACACACAGTACATAACTGGGATAAATTGCATGAGAGGTTCAGAAAAAGAAATGGGGGGAACCAACTGCAAGTTACTGAAGGATGGAAAATGGTGGGTTTTTGCTCTAATGTGTCCTATACCCCCGTGTCGCTTTTATGTAGGGTCTGATTTTGTCTCTTTTCTTCTTCCCCTACCCCTCCCCGTTTTTTTCCTCTTAATTGCATACACACACACACACCATTGTCGGCGATGTTGGGCTCTTCCCTCCTCTTGTTCCTCTCCCAACACCTCACTCACCCTGTCGATTTTTCTTGCTGAATATCTTTCTTCATCTCCTATATTTCACTTCCTTCCACCCCCCTCTCGTCACCCCCCCCGCCTCTCATTTATTTTACCGACCCATATTGGAATAGTTATCTTTAGGAAGACGAAGGAGGAGGCCCCTTTGTGACAATCTTGGCGACATTCTACAGATTCCACCACCACATCCCTCCTTTTCGTCATCGTCGTAGCTCAATCTGAAGCTGTCTGTCGTCATATTTTTTTGATTGTGTTACCCTGGGCTTGTTGCGGGAAAAGAGGGGTGGAAGGGGGTAGAGAGACTATGGAGAGGATAAAAAATTAGGGAGGGTTCCCATTAAATTTGGTTATCTCCCAAGTGAAGACACCCTTTCATTCCTCTTTCCCTCTCTCTCTCGGTCTGCCTCTAAGAACATTTTTTTCATTAATTTCTTCCCTCCCCCTCCTTCGCCATATTTTCAAGTCACAGTCACCCCCCCTCAAATTCCGTCTGAACAATCCCGCCTCTTTCTCCCATTGCCTCGCACCCTGTTTTGTCTCCCATGTTGCACCCCTACTGTTATCCCGGTTCACCAAGTGAAACAAAAATAGATAAATGAGAGAATTAAAGAGAGGAAGTTTACTCCAGTGAGATGCTACTGAAATGGGCTCTTTTCTGAAAAAAGAATTGGGTCGTTGAGCCAAGGGCTTCTACTCATAGGACACCATGCGATAGCCCCTCGCTATCCTGAATAGAAGGGAAGGGGCGGATGCCCATAAACGTATAGATAAAGGTGGTCATTTCTCACCGATGACCTAATCTGTCATGTTCCCACCACTCTCTTATCTACCCTTATTACCTAACGTCAGGTTCTCGATCTGGCAGGGCCATTTGCAACCGCACCAGGGATGAGGCAAGGAACAGTACCAATCGCCTTAGTGTAGAAAGGTTTCTTTTATGGGTTAGTTGCTGTTGTTTGTTGAAGTTTAAGGTCCCGTCAACTAAGAGGTCATTAGAGACCCGTCCACTGCATAGTTCTAATGCATATACTGCACAGACACTACACTAATGAGACGATTATTGGGTATTAGCAGTACCCAGCTTTCCCGAGCGACCACCCATGTCAGTACTAACTGCGCTTGCGTTGCTTAACTTCAGTGATCAGACGAGAACTGGTGTGTCCAACGCAACTCGCCGCTCACCATTATGGGTTAGGGGTGACATCGTACCAAAGCTCACGGGTTCACGGCTCGGCTGTAATTGCGATCTGGGACAAGGTTGTAAGTTCTCTCCTGGCGGAGGTGGATGGCTTGTTTTCGGAGAAATCCAAGAAGTGCACCTTCCGCCGAATGGGACGTTCAATCGGTGATTCCGTGTAATGTGTACGATATGTCACTCTCCCCACGTAAAACGCCTCCCCCCCTGCAAACGTTAGGTCTGGTTGACAGGTCGATTGGTTACCCCGCTCCGGCCGGAGAAAAATTGCCAGGTGCTGTGGGGTGACACACTGGACACACCATATAAAATCCGCCGGTTTTACTTTCCAAACTAGGACAGAAGCCCTACTGGAGGGATCTCCACCCCTTTCCCTCTCTTCCTAAAGAAAGTCCGCCTCGGTGGCTCATTGGTAACACGCTTGACTCTTTAGGCCCATGTTTGCAGGTTGACCTTAGGCAGGATGAATATGTCCTATCGGTAGAAAGGGAAGTCTAAAAGTTCTCCTGTCCCATTGTAGACAAATAGAACCCTCTTCCCCATTCCCTTCTAGGAGCTTATTCTCTCCTATCCCCCATCTCTCGCTTTCGACGCCATTGACCATGGCCAGAATTGAACCTGCAAACTATTGGTGAGGCGGAGTTCAACCCGGGGATGGTTTTTACCGATTGGAAAGGGAGCGGCGAATTGCGTTGTACACTCCAAGTTCTCGTATGATCACTGAAGTTAAGCAACGCAACCCCAATTAGTACTGACATGGGTGGCTGCTTGGGAAAACTGGGTACCGCTAGTATCCAAAAAATCGTCGCATTAGTGTAGTGTCTGTGCAGCCTCTGCATTAGAACTATACAGTGGACGGGGCTCTAATGACCTTGTAATTGAAGGGCCCTAAAACACCAGCAAACAACAACAACGAACGCTTATCACCTTTACTGTGACGACCCGCCTGGGTGGTGCAGGAATAGCGTGCTCGACTACTGCGTCAGTGGTTTCAGGTTCGGTACTGGATCGAGGTGGATTAGCTTCTTTAGAGTGAGAGACGTCCCGAGTGCGCCTTCCATCGGATGGGAAGTGAAGCTGTGGCCCCGTGTGGTGTACGATGTCATTTGCACGTAAAAAACTGAGCAGATGATACAAAATTTTCAGGTGTTGAAGTTCGCCCCCCCCTCCCCCCAACGCCGGTGGAGTGCCCGATCCAGCAGTAGGCGGACGATAAATATTCATAGAGGTTGCAACTTTGGTCGGCAGCCGGCTTCGTAAAAAAAATACCGTCAAACTCTAGATCGCGCCCATGTGTCCATCCAGAGACATGGATTGGTACCCGACCCTACCATAGTCAGGGAAAGGATTAGTAGTTGCGTTTTGTATTTTTTTACCTATGACATGAGAAGAAAAATAGGTAAAGTATTGGCGACGTCATTTTGTTTGTATCCGGTTGTTGTTGGCAACGGCAACTTAGAAAAAAGAATGTATCATTTTGAAGGAGGGTCACGTGACAACAAAAGGACCATTCTAAAAAAACCGACAACACTTATCATTTGATTTCATTAGGTGGGAAGGAAGAAGCTTGCTAAGGCGTGGTCTTGAGACTTGTTGGAATTTTTTTTGTATTGAATGGTTGCTACGGGAGATGAAGATGACGGTTGTTGCCACCAGAATGAAAGGATCGAGGCTATTTCGGGCCCTTGCTCTCCTTCCCCCTCCCTGTTCATTTCCTTAAACTGCACTACTCTATGACCTGTTTGTCTCGGCTAATACTTTGCTCCGCTTCGGAGCTGTTCTTTTTTCCCTTAATTTATCTTGGGGTGTTCTGCTATCCCGCCTCGGTGGCACAGTGGGTAACGTGCTCGGTAACTGAGTCAGTGGTTCCAGGTTCGATACTGGACAGAGGTGTGGGTTGGCTTCTTTCGGGCAAGAGAGAGAAAGAGATAGAGACCCCTAGTGCGGCTTTCTTTGGATGAGAAGTAAGACCGGGGTCCCGTGAGGTGTACGATGGCATTTGCACGTAAAAGAACCCTCTCTGCTATGCCACGGGTAGCAACAAAAAGACAGGGTCGGGTGCCCTCTGAATGGACACAAGGGCTATCTATTGGGCAATGTTTTTTTCACACCCAGTTGCCGTCCAAAGCTGCAACCCCTATGCTTATTTATCGTCGGTCTGCGCATAGGTAGCGCACTGGCCTACTGCGTAAGTGGTTCTAGGTTCGACCCTACATCGAGGAGATTTGGTTTCTTACGAACTATAAAGGCCCTCCTCCCCTGTGCTTCTTTTTATCGGATGGGAAGTGGTGGCCCCGTGTGGTGTGTACGATGTCATCCCTTCACGGAAAAGGGCCCTTTCCAGATGAAAGATGCAGATCACCAAAATTCTGAGTTGCAGGAGCTCGCCCCCCCCCCAGGTCGACGATAAGTAAGCATAGGGGTTGTAGCAGCAGCATTAGGTTAACAGCCGGCTACCTAAAAATGCCGTCCAACAAAACGCTCATACATAGGGCACCCAACCATGTCATAGGTGGGAGAAGGGTTGGTGACGATGGTGATGAAGGAGGAAGAGGAGAACATCAAATGCACTGTCTCTGGGATCGAACTTGCGTACCGTGAGTTGTCATCTTACTGATAATTATCACTAGTCCTATGATTGAAGAGGGGGTTCAAGCAATGGGATGGGATTATTATTATTTGAAGAAGGAGTATGTTATTATTTTTTTTGGTAAGGTGCAAAGAAGAAAAGGGGGTTGATAAATACTGGAGAGGTAATCTGAGGTAAAGGCGGGCTTAAAATTTCGGGAGGGGGCTGAACTTGGCGATATCAGTTGGTATAATTGTCCCAACGATAATTTTCTTGCTTGTCAACGAAATAGGAGATGACAGGAGCTTGAAATCGTTGTAGGAACCATCTTCCTCCTCACCCATTAACCTCTTCTCTATTCCTTCTTCTCTTCCACCCCAACATTGCCGAAAAATACCCTGCGCCCCCCTCACCTCCACACACAACACACTGTCCTGTCTTGTAAATGTCAAAATCAAGAATGTGATACGGTTATCGGCACGAACTAAGATGAAAGAGTCTTAAAGAGTTGTTGAGGTTAAGAAGAGGCGACTTTGTGGCGACCACCGGTAAACGCATCATTGCCACGATACGCCTTGGAACGAAACCCGGTAGCCCTCTTGTGGCCTCTTTCTTTTCCCTCCTCCTCCTCTGCCAAAAAAAAAAAGAACGTCTTCAAGGATTCTTTCTTGGAATGTCATCTGTCCAAATGTTTTGACACCGTATCCTGCAAAGGTCAGACCGCGCAAACCTCAAAATCCTTGACTCCTCCTTTACTCTCCCCCCATCCTCACTGTCTTCCAGAAAAACCCCGCCTCCTGTCTCTGTCTTTGAGTGTCAGTGAGCCCTGACTTGAGTCTCCTACAGAGGGGGGGGTTGTCATCTGCAAAAAGGGCTCATCTTCTTCCAGATGGTCTCTTTCTTGTCGTCTCCTAATGTCTTATTGAAGAAGCCATGTCAGGTCACATTGCGTAAGATGAACCCTTTCCCCCCTTCTTGTGATTCTTGAGTGACACAGGGGGGGGGGGGGGATTACGATGGCTGTGCGTCTCTCTCTTTCTGGATTGGCATGGGGAAGAGAAGGGGGTGCAGACAGGAGGAGAGAGGTTCATGACGTGAATGTTGATGACCGGACAGAAAGAGAAGCGCCCGACAGTGTAACTAATTGACAGCATTTGTGTGAGGCCATCCAGGACCATGTCTAGTGAGTGATGGGCCAATTGGAAAAAAGGGGGCGGATTCGGCTCGGGTTTCAGGGCCGTCCCCTACCTCCTCTCTCACCCTATAAAGAATTACTCTCATGCCATGGGTTCTGCACCAGGGGCTTGTTTTTTTGTGTGTGTTTTACTTAATGGTGACTCTTGTGTGTGTCTCTCTCATTAACTCTTTTATTATCCATTAACTGTCTGCCGGATGTCAACGGACGCCTTTGATGCTCTTGACAGGCCATTAACGTGCAGCGCCGTCTGTCGTCGGTGGTTAAGTTCGTAGCCCCTGTTAATGCGGGGGTGGATCAGGAATGGTTTTTTTTTTTCTATCCTTTGGCAGCAAACCATTGGGGTATTGCTGAAACTAATTCTGGCTTCTCCTTCCCCCCATTCGAGCGGCTTATTGCGTTGGACACACCAGTTCTCGTCTGATCACTGGAGTTAAGCAACGCAATCCCAGCTAGTACTGACATGGGTGGCCGCTTGGGAACACTGGGTACCGCTAATACCCAAAAAGTCGTCGCATTAGTGTAGTGTCACTCTGCTTTAGAACTACGCGGTGGACGGGGCTCTAATGACCTTGTAGTTGAAGGACCCTTAAACACCAACGAACCGAAACCATTCTTCTCCCCCCACTGATGAGAAGCCGGAGATAACGTTGAAATGAGAACTGGCTGATTTGTTGTTTTGGTGGTGTGCGAATGGATCTTGAGTTCGATTCCCCTCTATCACGGGATCCCAGTTGGTAGCACTGATTGTTCATTTAGGTGCTATTGAAGGCCGGTATTTCCGCTCTGAAGACTGTCTACGAATGTCTAAAGGATTCCGTGTAGAAAGGGCTCTATTCAGTGCAGGTGGTATCATTCGTACGTTTCAGAGTGCCCTCTGTTTCATTTCTTATTCGGGACAGTCGCTTCCTATTTGGGACAAAATCGAAAGTGATTCTGGTTGAAGTTCCTTCCTCTCTCTCACTCCGGTTGTTGTCGTTTGTTGGTGTTTTAGGGCCCTTCAACTATAAGGTCATTAGAGCCCCTTCCACTGCGTAGTTCTAATGCAAGGACTGCACAGACTCTACACTAATGTGACGATTTTTGGGTTATTGGCGGTACCCAGTTTTCCCCAAGCAGCTACCCATGTTAGTACTAGCTGGGGTTGCTTTGCTTAACTTCAGTGATCAGACGAGTACTGGTGTGTCCAATGCAATAAGCCGCTCCCTTCACTCCGGTGAAGTACTGGATCGAACCGGCACACACCATGAACTCGTTAGTAAAGATTTGGTCAGATTTCAGGCACTAATTATCGTCCATTGAGCGTCTCATCTGAGAGGCCCTCTCAATGGTGTGCAAGGTGTACGCCAAAACTGTACCCTACTGGCGTTGGGCATTGACCAGGCGGCAAGACACGTCTTAGGTCATCTTTCGTTGTTTTTTTTTATGCTAGAAGGGGGAGAAGAAGGACAAAAGAGAGCATGATGTTCACACTGAAGAGCTTTTGCTCCTGGGGCAGGGCCGACGAGAGGAGAGACGGGATTCACAAGGATCAGAACATCATCCCAATAACTTTTGTTACGAGCTAATTAACCATAAATTCCTCCAGGCCCGGTGACGTCTCTTCTCGACGTTCCTAGGGCAGAGGAGGGTGAGGACACCCATCCAAGGACCTTTCCTAATTGTAATATGAATTTTTTTTGTTTCAAAGTCAAAAATCCTACCTCTTAGTTTGCTTTGTCTTGGCCCCACCCACCTCTTTCAACCTCTGTCTGCTTTGGCGCCTCAGTAAATTTTAAAGAGGGTCACTGAGGAGGTACAAGGAGAGGAGGAGGACAAGGAGGATTAAGCCATTTTGTGAGGCGATTCGTGTGGTCATCATCGTCATTATTATTTCATTTCTGAAAGCAAACGACATGGTACTTGGCCCCGTGACTGTATTGGGATGGTTACGTGTGTAGGAATAGTTTCAGGAGTCCCACCCATCGAGAGGGCTTTAATATTTCTTAATTCCTCTTCCTCCTTTAACTTTCCTTGTCATCCAGTCTCTCCAGGCCCGCCTACCCACTATCTTCTTTTTCCACTCCTTCTCCCTTCCTCCTCGTCCCGTTTCGGAATATGTATGCACCTGACCTTTTTTTTATCTACCGTCGTCTCTCAAGGGTTACACAAAGTGTATTCTACTTGATAATGTATAGACGCGCCCGTGTTCTCTGCAGGTGTCCCGACAGGCGCAACTAGTGATGTATGAATATGTCGTTTCATCGGACTGTCTTGACCTATGCATTGACCTCTCCTCCACCCCCACCCTCGTCATCGATTTATAGCCGACTGCATTTTAGAGGCTCTCTTGCCCCCCCCCCCTCTTCTTGTTCTTCTTAGGGGGAAGGAGGAAGGCCGGTGTGATCTATTCCGTTGTCAAATTCAAGTTTTGATGTCAGCCCAGAAAGGTCCTAACTAGCCGAGGCCCTTGGTAGCTGGAGTTTTGACGAAAGTTAGGGGAGGCGAGAGAGACTGTGTGTATGGAGGGGAGGGGAATAGAAAAAGGACATGTTTCTTTTTTTTTTTTGGCTAAATTCCTCACTTGATTATAAAAGATGTGTCCTGTTTGAGAGGAATCTCGGCTTGCCATTTCTTTTAAAAATTATTAGTGTGGTCTATCCTTGAGGGCTTGACGGCGACTCTGCCGAAATGAGCCGTCCTGTCAACTCCCTCTCCTTCGTACCCCATCCGCCCCCTTCCGTCCCTTGTCCCATTCATTTTTTTTTTGGTGTGCACGTTTGTCGCATTGTTTATTTATTGACTTTCAGGTCCCAGCTACTGCAAGTGGATGTAACTAATAATGGACTGACACCTGTTTTTTCGGCAAATCTTGACCCCCCCTCTTGTAGGTTTCTCATTCTTTCCTCTCTCTTCGTTTGGCTCTTGTCTGCCCTCTCTTGTTGTTCACCATCTCTACCCCTTTCCTCCCTCTTGAGAAGAGATACAATGCGTACTTTTTTGGTACTTTATTTACATTGGGGTGTCTGTATCGTCCTCTATTCAAGGCTCTTTCTAAAATTGTGCCCACCTTGTTCCGATTTAGACCCACAAAATCCCATCCCCCCTAAGGAAGAGGCTACGGTCCATGATATTGGGTACCCCAAGCGAAACGTTGTGCCTCAGCAAAGGGTTCGATCGGTGGTTCGATCGTGGACCGAGGCGGTTGATTTCTTTCGGGCCAGAGAGAGAGTCGCGGTGGCGTAGGGGTTAGCACACCCGGCAACTGCGCCAGTAGTTTCAGGTTCGATACTGGACCGAGGTGGGTTGGCTTCTTTCGGGCGAGAGAGAGAGAGAGGCCGCAAGTGTGCCGTCTTTCGGATGACAAGTAAAACCGAGGTCCCGTGTGGGTGCACGATGGCACTTGCACGTAAAAGAACCCTCTCTACTAGGCAACGGGTAGATGAGGCAAAATTTCCAGGTGTAGGAGCTCGCCCCCCTTCCTGGCGTCGGTAGCATTCCCCAAACGAACACTAGACCGACGATAAAAAAGCTTAGGGGTGCAGCTTTGGCCGACAACCGGCTGCAGAAAAAACTATGACCAATATATCGTCCTTGTGTCCATTCATAGGGACAAGGTGGGTACCCGACCCTGCCATAGGCGGAAAAAGGGTTAGAAGTTTCTTAGTTTTGAGAGAGAGAGAGGGGGGAGCCTCCTAGTGCGCCTTCCATCCCGGATGACAAATAAAGCCGGTGTCTTCCCGTATGGTGTGTACCATGTCCCACTGCACAGAAAAGGAAAGTGCCCCAACGAATCAAAATAGGCCGACGATAACTAAGTATAGGGGGTTGTTGCAGCAATACGTTGGTAACCAGGCATACCTTTCAACACATTGCTTGTGTCCCAGTGGGACAGAAATGGGCACCTAGCCCTGCCATAGGTGGGGAATGGGTTACTTTCAAGAAGGGGCCCGCTGTGGTGGACTGAAGCATTACACACCTGTATGACGTGATATTTTTTTTTTTCAAAGAGTTCCAGGGCAGCTCTGAAGAATTGAGTACCAGCAGTTCGCAGTCTGGTTCTGTGAGTCAAGCGTCCGACGCTCGTATCTCGCCACCTCATTGCGGTGACCATCTCATCGTCTTTCCGGGCTCCACGACACCTCCTGCCAGTCCGGACAGTCGACTTCTCCGAATGTAGTCTCCTGACAACCGGCAGCACGAAATTTTTTTGGTCAACTGCTGCTGACCTTGTACATCGTGGTTAGTATTTTTTTTCCGTCATGAATGACGTCATTAATTGATTAAAAGTAATTGGGATGATGGATTGAGTTTTCACGTGATGTGTTCAAGTAACCCGAGTTCAATTCCCATGTTTGCAGAGTAGTCTACAGTGCGATGACAAAGTTCCGGTTCGGTCAGTTATTTCGGAAACTATGGGTTGAAATGAATAATTGAAATATTAGCCGATTTTAGTAATCCATTAATTAAATGCAACAAAAAGTAACCCTTTCGTGACCCCATAGAGGAGGGCAGCTACTCTTCGGGGTCCTCAATGAACCGACTGTTTATTTGGTCTCTCTCCTGCCTAATTGAGACATCAGGTCCCACTTCCTAATATTCACCATATCTTGGAAAGTGGGTCAGACATACAGGACATTGCCTGCCCCATACAGCACGGCAAGTGGAACCAGTGGTGATTCGTAACTTAGTGGACATGCCCTATTTCTCCATACATTTTACATTGGTACTGTGAAGGGGTCCGGTTAGGGAATCGATCTTAAGGAACTCGCTTGTCCTAAAGTTGAATTACTATCTGCTCCGCTAGCTAACAGTTTAGTACAGTACGGCAGATTCGAACCTGTGTCCCTACTGTTGGTGGTACGTCGTCCACTTGTAGACTTTCTTAAACGGGACAGTTAGTGTCCGGGATGCAGATTCAGTGTTCTCCTTTTTGTCCTTCTTTTTTTTTCATTGCCAGTTCATCATCATGGGGGGAGGGGGAGATCACTGATGACCCATTCACTTTGTGGGCGGTCCATGTATGGACACACTGCGTTGGGACCCTCTGTATTCAATTTGTGACTGTTTTCGGCTTTTTTTTATCATCTCCCGAAACCTCCGAAAACAACGACAATAAAACAACCGGCTACTGGCTGTTGTTTTTTTTATGTCCGTTTCATTAGCCGGTTGTTGTTCTTTTTTTGTTGATTGTGGCTATTTTTTTGTTTCTTACCTGTCGTTGTTTCCAGGGTCGTTACTGAACCAGGGCCAATCTTCAAAAATGATTGGAATGAAGAATTAAATTGGTTTGAACGACGGTTTTAAGACCTTCAACGTTTAGCTGTCAAAAAAGCTTCCCCCCGAAGAGCGACTTGGCTACTGTTTTGAACATACTTGTACCCCCTTAATGGCGGGCGGAGGGTAGACGGGACTCCTCGAACTATGTCGGGAAGGGTCCGTAATGATGAGGTATTTTCTGGGAATCCAACAAATCTTAAAACTAACAAAAAACTGTCTTCCTCGGAATGTCCATTAAGGTGAGCTATATTTATAAGAGAGGAAAGAAAAGGTAAAAGGTCCCGAAGATGACCACCTGCGCAGTCAAGCTTAAGACTCTCATAGAGGCAAGTTCGCGGCGGTGTAGGACTCTCCTCTCTACGAGGGACGAAGGTTACTACTACTACTACTACGTTGTTATTTAATACCTGGCTTCTTAGTTTCAAAAAAACTAATTACCAACACCAGGAGGCGGCGAGGATGTTGAGATTCTCATAAAGGACGGACTGCTGATGATTTACTGCCCAAATCCAAGACGCATCTGACATTTCTGGGCTCCCTTCTCCTCTTTTACACCTTGTCACTTGTCATCATGCAGATGGCATCTTCAGAATCTCCTCTTCCACCTCTCGAAATGTCTAAAAGGAACCCACACTGACCTACCTCCGTTAGTAGAGGAAAAGAAGTTAAACGTTCTCACCTGTGTAACGGACAGGGGTGTCGTCTTGCACCTCTGTAAGACCCTCATATGTGAAAATTACAGCATTTTTTTTACTTAAATGGCTTACGAGAACGTTGATCCTCCCGTTGTCCGTCCAGCACCCCCTCTCCACTGTACAACCACATTCAGCCCATCTCGGGAATTCAATACTGTGTCAGTTTCTATTCTGTGCCGTAGCTGTGTGGTCACGTCTGCACAGGATCGATCCGGGCTCGCCTCTGGCCTGGACCATACCTGAAATGCTGAGGTAACAATAGTCCCAATTCCTCATACCAGTTTGTTGTTGCTTTAGGGCCCTTCAACTACAAGGTCATTAGAGTCCTGTCCACGATTTTTGGGTATTAGCAGTACCCAGTTTTCCCAAGCGGCCACCCATGTCAGTACTAACTGAGATTGCGTTGCTTAACTTCAGTGATCAGACGAGAACTGGTGTGTCCAACGCAATTTGCCGCTGCCTCCCATACCAATCAACTGGACCCTTCAGACGACGATCCCTCCCCATAAATAATCCCTTTCTTAAGAATTTTCTGGCTGGTGACATGATGGGTTGGATATTCGCCTGGCATTTATGTGATCTCGAGTTCAAATCCAGAGTTTCGGAGGCAATTTCATTGTTGGATTCTCTAGTACAAAAGGACCGGTGTCTTACTACACTCGCCTCCCCATCCCCAATATAATTATAAATCGATTGAAAAGTATTTTAGAATGGTCTTTAAACTTGGAACTCGTCAGTTGCCGTCGCAGACGTTGTTTGCTCGACTAGTGCAGGTTCAATACTGGGACGAGGTGGGTTGGCTTCTTTTGGGTAAGATAGAGAGAGTGAAAAAAATGGCCCCCAGTGCGCTTTCCGTCGGATGGAAAGTAAAGCCGGTGCCCTGCCATGTGGTGTGTACCATGTCACCATTGCACGGAAAAGAAACCTCTCTTCTATGCAACGAGTAGATGAGACAAAATTTTCAGGTGTAGGAGCTCACCCTCCCCCTGGCGTCACGTCGGTGGAGTGCCCCAACGAACATTAGACCGACGATTAATAAGCATAGGGACTGCAGCATTAGGTTGGCAGCCGGCTGTCAAAGCAATACCGTCTAATAGATTTCCCGTGTATCCATCTAGAGCAGCGGTCTTCAAACTGTGTTCCGCGGACCCCCAGGGTTCCACAATATATCTCCGGGGGTTCCGCGATTCAAAATGAAAATTCGTTAGGAGCGGCAAGATATACTTTTATAGAGGTGGGGTGGGGTTCCCCCAAAACATCTTGTAGGTCTAAAGAAGGTTCCGTGAGTCGACAAAGTTTGATCTAGAGGGACAAAGATGGGTACCCGACCCGATCTGGTCTTTGAACTGGAAATTGGTGAAACTGTGCCAGGCTTCAACGGCCCTCTAACGAATTTCTGTTTGATTTTTTTTTCTTCTATTTTTGGCAGGTCAGCGTCTTCTACCTATCAACTGTTGAGTGGCCCGATCTCATCTCCGCCTGCTTCAAAACAATTGACAATTTCGTTTTCAATTATGCGACTAATTATTAAGACTGGTAACCGTGCACTTGTCGTCATTTCCGTTTAGCAACGACAATTTATGACGTCATCACCACCAATGGGCCTCACACACGCACCGTGCCCATTCTATTACTAAGCCAACGATCTGGTTTGTATGCTGCTCCGGTCATGGTGTATTCAGATGACACCCTGGTTTTTTTTTTAAATATATTATTATTATTGCTGTTATTTTTTATATCACCCTAATTTTTATTTAAGTTTGGCCCATGTAACCCTTGATGGTAGTTGACGGACCCCTAAACACAAATGGCAATTTATTGAAATCCAGGGACCGGCTAGTGAGTCCTGGGCATTCCAATTATCGGTCAGCTCTTCGCCCCCTATTTAGAAAAAAAAAAGACTTTTCCCCCCCCCCCTCCTTCTTTTTTTGACAATTGCCTTCACCCCCAGTTCTCTGTAAACATGGGTCAACCCTGGTTAAGTTTTGCATACGAAATACTGGAAAATGTTCGCCAACATTTTTAGTCACGTGACGCACAAAAGCTGTCTGATACATCTTCAGTGTTTGTTGAAATGGATGACGTCAAATCCGCTCGTCTCGTGACGTCATACGCGCCAGAAAGACTCCGTAGAGTCGTGCGTCAAACGTTGGAAATACCTCACCGATATTGACTGCAATTAATATCGTTCTAAAGCAGGCATGTCAAACTGGGGGTACGTCGAGGGCCACATTGGTAGCATATACGTTGTCATGAGGGCCATACAGTGCCCATGGTGCGACCTTGCAACTTCGCCCGGGAACTTTTGTTCCCCTCTCGTTACGCCTCTGAGTGGCAGGACGCATATGGATACTACACGGATCGATTGTGCGGGCCGCAACTCTTCTAGGTTTCAAGGACCACACGCGACCCGCGGGCCGCCATATTTACACCCCTGTTCTAGAGGACGTTTTCGTCAATCTGGGTGATCTCTAACGTCCGATACACCACGTGACGCAAATTATGCTAAAAGCGACGCGTCATTTTTCTGTACGAAGTGCAAATTAAAATTTTTGTCTTTGTCCCTAGACTGTCTTCTGATCTCCGAACTTTAATCTCCAAAAAAATGGATTACATGGAGGAGGAGGAGGACATTGTCCATTCTTCCCCCATTTAAATCGTAGGTTCAACAATCCTTCTCGGTGGCGCAGGAAGTAGCTTGATTACAGTGGTTCCAGGTTCAATACCGGAATGAGATGCGTTGGCTTCTTTTGGATGAGAGGCCCCCCAAGTACACCTTCCGTCGGATGGATGGGAAGTAAAGCTGTGTCCCCGTGTGGTTGCACGATGTAAGTCACACCCACTGTGCGTAAAAGAGCCCTTTCTACAATGCAACGTGTGGATTGACAAAATTTCTGAGGTGTAGGAGCTCGCCCCCCCCCCCCTCGGCATTGGCGGAGTGCCCCAACCAACAAAATAGGCCCTTGATAAATAAGCATAAGGGTTGCAGTTTTTGTCGGCAGCCGGCTGCTTCAAAACAACATCCAACTGATCGCCCATGTGTCCATCCAGGGGATACAGGTGGCCCGACCCTGCCACAGGCGGGAAAAGGGTTAGTACATATTGCACATCCATTCCCTAAGTGCACCGGTTTTCCGTCCCGGATAGGGAATAATGTGTTTCTTTATGGACAGTGTACGATGTGCTCGTGGTGCATTAAAAGAGCCCTTCTTACGGACGAGGGGGGGGGGTTGAAATTGGACACATGACCAATGCCCTTCTTTTCCCTTAATCCCCCCACTCACTTTTCCCCGAATCTTTACCTTTTTTTTCCAACCCATAATCCTATGCCCAGCAAGTTCAGTGAGACAGCCATGGGTGCCTTTTCGTCAATCTGAAGTGAGAGCGAGTCTAAATGAAAAGTCATGGGACGGACGGGAAAAGGAGATGAGAGAGGGACGGGAGAGGGGGAAGGGGTTAGAGAGGAGTAGTGACGACTGAAGTGGGCGGAGTGCTACTGACAAAATTGTGGTGCTGCCTGCCACTGGAAAGGGGAGGAGACCCACAAAATAAAGACATGCTTTGGGTGGGGAGAGAAATACATTAAAACAGATTTGAAAATTTCGGTTCCTCTGTGGTGGAGTACCAAAAAAAAAATTGATGAGAAGCTGAAGGGTGAGAAATGGATTTTGTGGGTATTGAAATGAGTTTCAGGGGTGGATGTTTGTGGGGGTCGGAGGTTGGAGGGGTGAAGGGGTGGGAGAGAGAGAGGGGGGAAGTAATGAGGAAATGTAAATAAAAAAAAAGCATGATATTTGGCAAGTGGAAAATGGATGAAAGAAGACCTGGAATGGATATGGGACGACCTGCCGCCCTCTCCTTCCCGTAAAGCTTTGGACGACCCCTGTTTTAGACCTCGTCCTCCTCCACCCCTTCCTCATCAGTGTGTTTTTTTTTTTTTTAGCCGTCGTCGTCGTCGTTGTTGACGTCGACGTCTTTTCCTCGACAATTGATTTTCAGCCAGCAATCGCCAAAGACATTGATGAATGAGTCTATTAAACAAATTACCAACAACGACAAGCAGATGACGGCCTAAAAGAAAACAAATTAATGGAGGTGTTTTTGTGTTGCCAAATTTATGACGCTCGTTTATTTTTCCTCTACTCCATCCCCCCCACCCCCGTCCCGGAAGCGGAATCTCAGCAAAAGAAGACACGAGAAAGATGAGAAGGGCGAGGAGAACCAGATTGACATAAGAAGACAAAAGGAGTTGGGCGTGGGTGAGAAGAGGAGGCATTGCCACCCCAAACCTGGGCCGAAGATGATTCGTGTATATTCATAGTTGCAGGTTCGATTCTCCCCGAGACGATCGATAGTTTCGACTTAATTTCCGGGCTAGAGGGAAGATGGGATAGAAGTTGTGTGAGAAGGGTGTGTACGACGTCACCACTACACGGAAAAGAACCCTTTCTACACGGAATAACATATACGTGTTCACAGAGGTGGCTCATGGGGCACGCAAACCTAGGCGGCTGCCTAGGGCGGCAAATTTCATAGGGGCGGCCAAATTACAGAGGTACTTCCTTGTCATGCAGTCTATTGGTCATTTTAAATGTTCATAGTCCAGGGGTTCCCAAACTTCTGATTGGTGGGGCCTTTTCGAAGTGTTGGCTTTCTTTCCATTGGCACAAATGCCAAGGGCGTCAGGGACGCTGGGACAATTTAGAACTGCATTAAATTTAATGGGGGCGGTGATGGACGCACTTGCCTAGGGCGCCTGAAACTCACGAGCCGGGCCTGCGTGTACAGCGGGGCAAACTTTCCAGGTGTCGGGAGAGGCTGAAGGTAAAGAGAGGGCCTTCAATGAACATTCTGGGGTAAACATTGCGTGGTGCAAACCCCTTAATACATGGAAAGTAAAATATCCGTATCGTACAAAAGGCAACATTTCCTGATGTGGGTGCTCGCCTCCTTGAGTCGGACAGACACCACACTAACGCCACGATTTGTGGGTATTAGTGGTACCCAGTTTTACCAAGCGGCCACCCTAGCTGGGGTAGCGTTGCTTAACTCCAGTGATCAGACGAGAACTGGTGTGTCCAACGCAATACGCCGCCACCCCCCCCTTCAATGTAGGGGCTCGCCTCCTTGCGTCGGATGAAGGAAATGTACTCCGACGAGCAAGAGAATAGGCCGACGATAAATTAGCATAGGGGTTACAGTTGCGTTAGGTTGGAAACCGGCTGCGTCAAAATACGTTCCAACAGATCGCTCATGTTTCCCCTAATGGGAACAAGAGGGGCACCCGACCCTACCATAGGCGGAAAAAAGACAGGATAATTAGAGAGACAGTGAGGTAGGCCGACATCCCCCACAGACAACCCAGCCAATATTCTTGCGGGTTCCAGACGCCTGGCTGGGGTTCCCCCAGTCAGAGCATGTTCAGTGGACCCGCAGACCTGACCCTGTCATAGGCGGGATAAGAGTATGATGATGAAAGAGAGAAGGGGGAAGAAAGTGCATTGACACTTAACCATCCATCGTAAGATGTCACCTCTTCATGTAAAAGAACCCTTTCTACGCGGAAAATGTGTAAGGCTGCAGCCATGGTGGAGCGGTGGGGAAAACCACTTTCTTTTGCTGGCGCCACCTTGTGAAACGAGGTGCAACTACAAAAGGGGCACTGAACAATGGTCACCACACTGTGAAAACAAACATTTTTGTTTCCACCTCTCAGCTTTTCTTCACCTCTTTCCTCTCTTCTTTCCTCCCCTCTTCACTATGGCCACTTCCATTGAAATGTGACCTTTTGTTTTGATAGCGATCCTCACCTCTCTCCTCTCCGCTCCACCATGGCCGCAGCCTAACTCGCTAATATGCCTTCGCTGTTACGGTTTTTCGCGTCCCACCACCTCTAATTGTTTGTTTGTTGGATTTTAAGGTCCCGTCAACTACGAGGTCATTAGAGACCCGTCCACTGCATATACTGCACAGACACTACACAAATGCGACGATTATTGGGTATTAGCAGTACCCAGCTTCCCGAGCGACCACCCATGTCAGTACTAACTGGGCTTGCGTTGCTTAACTTCAGTGATCAGACGAGAACTGGTGTGTCCAACGCAACTCGCCGCTCCCCCCACCACCTCTAAACTATCTTCAGAAATAAAAAAGAAATTCCTTTGGACCAGCGCCTGCTCTAGCACTTATGCCGCCCTGACAAAAAAGACAAATTACCGCCCCGGACAGAAGAAGTCTGTTGTCACACTTACAGGCAAAAAATGGCGCCCTAGAAAAATGCTGCCCGGGTTGCCCCCCCCCCCCTTAGAGCAGGCCCTGTTTGGACATTCGCGTAGTCACCAGAACCAGAAGTACCGACTTCCACCGATTTAGTGAAACTGGTGACGGGACAGACACCGAATGAAGAGTGTCACGCAACCCTTTTATAGCGTCCCGCATTGGAATCCCTTGCTGCATAATTAAAACCTCTTAAAAATTACTCTGCAGCCGCCGCCGCTGCTGCCGCAAATAGTTTAGATCTTTTTATTGGGGTGGAGAGAGAGACGCTTTTTAATTCAATTAACCTCTTTTTTAATTCAATGCGGTTTCAATGTTGGATTTAATTGCGGGCCACTCATTTCGGGGTTGTGATTCAACTTCTTGCTAATTGGGTCATTAAATTTAATTAACAGCTCTCTCCACATAATTACTCTCTGTGCTGATAATCGCCCTCTTAGCTCTCGAAAAGCGGCCTCGCAACCCCCCCATCCCCACAATAACTCATTTGCATAGAGACCAGTCACATGCCTTCCGCCACGAGTGACGCTGCGCACCACTATTCATCCCACATGTAGACTCACGTGACCAGGCTCGACTATTAACAGGCGCATTTTGACCACTGTTCAATGACCAATATAACCTAGGTTTTCATCGCTATAGTTCGTCTCCGTCGTCGTCTCAGTCAGGATCGAACCCGCACACCATGGTCACCCATCCAACACTTCTTCGGTTGTCCTTTTTTTTTTTTCGTCCCTATCGTCATTCCTTCTATAATTTGTTATCTAACTTTAAAAACAGACCCTTTTGCTGCCCGTGGCAGGGTCGAATACCCATCTTTGCCCCTCTGGATGGACACATGGATTGTTGTTGTTTTTTGTTAATGTTTTAGGGCCCTTCAATTACAAAGGTCATTAGAGCCCCGTCCACAGCATAGTTCTTATGCAGAAACTGCACAGACACTACACTAATGCGACGATTTTTGGCTATTAGCAGTACCAAGTTTTCCTAAGCGGCCACCCATGTCAGTACTAGCTGGGTTTGCGCTGCTTAACTTCAGTGATCAAACGAGAACTGGTGTGTCCAACGCAATTGGCTGCTCCTGGACACATGGACGGTATTTTGCCGCAGCCGGCTGCCGACCAAAGCTGTAACTCCTTTTCTTATTTATCGTCGGCCTACTGTTAGTTATGATGCCTTCACTGATACCGCGGGAGGGGCAAGATTCTTCCCCTGGAAATTTTGCTGTATTTACCCGTTCCGTAGTAGAGACGGGTTTTTTTTTTCGTGAAGTGGTGCCATGGTACACTCCACGGGGCCACGACTTTACTTCCCATCCGCCAGAAGCCGCACTCAGGACCTCTGTGTCTCTCACCCGAAAGAAGACAATCCACCTCGATGCAGTATCGAACCCGCACCACCGAGGCGGGTAATTTGTTGCTTAAATTTAATGTATGAAAAATGATCAACGGACAGTGGAGCGAATTTAGGTCCCATGAGACGACGAGGGTCCATCTACTTATAGTTGATCGAAAGTGTTGATACGGGACATTCATTTTGGCCCTTTATCCAATACCCTAGTTCCCTTCAGACTTGTTCTTCCGAATGAAGAAAATGGAGTAGAGAACGAGAGATAAAAAAAATGATCCTAGGAGAGACACTCGCTAACTGTCCCATATCAGGACAACCCCCGAAATAATAAAATTCTTATCTCGTTTATTGCAACCATACAACCATTTCAATGGCCTGTTATATTTTTATGATAGTAATCGACTCTTCAGCTTGACCTAGGGTCAGTCTCGAAAAAGCCCTGCCCCAGCGTCATAAAAATCTTTCAGCTCGCAAGGACGCTACTACTATTGTCGTCCCTAGGGTCATTTGTCCTTTTCGACACAAGACCAGTGCTGATTTTAACGATCAGTGACGGACACTATAAATTTACCGAATAAGACTGATAAATTTTCTTATTGCTGTTGACCAGTGGTCATTTGTCCACTTTTGTAAACAGATATCTATCTATTGTACATCTGCGTGTTAAATATTTTGTGGTCCTCAACCATTTAGTAGTCGAGGACTCGTGAGGACCCTCAAGGGGAACAGAGAGCCAGGGGAGGGTGAAAGAAAGGGTCCTTCGGATATTACGTCGGTCCTTAGAAAAATAGCAATTGCTATGAGGACCGATCCGACTTTGGCAATGCTGTTGGGAGAATTGCCTCTTAAGGTCATGGCGAGTGCACAGGTTCGATTCTGAGCTTTCGGAAACCTTTAAAAATATGACCCACCTTTATTCGGGATATGAAGTGAAAGGGGGGGCTCTGACATTTGGACTCTACTCTTTTTTAGGGATATCACCCGCTGTCCTCTTCCAGCTGCGTCCGTCATCCTCTCTTGTGTGTTTGGTCATTTACCGTCGGCCTCTCTACTGCTGAAGATATTTTACCGACGCCAAAAGGGGAGAGGGAGGGGGTGAGCTCCTACACCTGGAAACTTTGTCACCTAGCTACAGGTGTACTTCCCTCTGTGTGTAATGGGTTCGTTTCCGTGTAGTGGTCATGACATCGTACGCACCCTCACACGGTTGTGCACCAGCTTTACATCTCGTCCAGGACGGAAAAGAAGGCACTTGGGGAGGGGTTTCTTTGCCGCTCGACTGACAGAAGAGGCGACTCACCTGGGTCAGGATCGTACCTACACACCACGAATTTGACAATCAAGCACTCTACTGCTGAGCCACCATCACCATCAAGGCGGATTATCCTGCAAGAATAGGTAATTTAGCCAGGGCCGATGAGGGAAGAGGAGGTGATGGGGGTAAATTCCCCAGGTCCGGGATGCACAGAGTCCCGGGCATTTTCCCAACATTTTTTATGCGTTGATGAACCATAGAATTCTCCTGAGCCCGGTACCGTCTCTCGACACCCCTGGTTTACTCTCCTCTGACGTCAGTAGTAGCGTTCCAGAGGGTACAGGCTGTAATATCTCAATTTTTACCCCCACACACACAGCATTATGGTCAGCATAACTGACCACAAGGGAAGGGGGTGAGGAAGAGATATGTGCCTTTGCGCAATTGCATTTTATCACTGCGATGGTCAGTTATCTCTCTGCCCTTCCCCTCCGTCCCACGTTCCATGAGTAGTACGTCTTGGACGGTATATGGCATTTAACGGTTGTCATGAAGAGGAGGTGAAAGAAGGTCTCTAAGGGAGAGGGATGACTCGCTTGACCACTGCACTGACCCCTCTCCATCTCTCTCTCTCTCTTACAAAATGTCACTAGAGAATGTAATTTCTTGAAGTTTGTTGTCAATAGCCAAAGACACTTATTTCATTTTTATGCCTTGACATGCTTGCAGTCAGAGGGGACCAAGATGACAAGGTTCCAAAATCAGTAGGAGGAGGCGGAATGGGAGCAGAAAGGGGGTACAGGCTGATGGGTGTAATGGTTGAAAATGTTGTCCATCCACGAGATGGGCGACACAACTAACGAAGACAACAAATTAAGGAGGAGAAACGAGGAGAAGGGTTCTTCTGACATCCAACGAGTGCTAATATGATTAGGTGAATTTTTGAGGTCAAGTGGCTCTTGACACTGATTGAGTTATGATGAAAGACCCAGAATGAAATAGTTGAAAGGGCCCATACAAAAACCAAGAGATGAAGGGAGGAGAGGGGGGTGTAAGGGAGGGCCAAAAGAGAGAGAGACAGAGTGGTCGTCATCAAAGTCACCATCCTAATGCAATCAACAGCTCAGGCCCATTCTATCTTATACGTAGCGCTCCCACTCTGCTAGACACAAAGAGACCCTGGTTGGGAAAGGGAAAGGGGACGGAGGGTTACAGACGCATAAAAGTAGCTACATTATTGATGGAGGTGGGAGATAGGAGTGGGGGGGGGGGCCAGAAAAGACCAGAGGACAAGGGTAAGAAGGGGTGACGAAAGAGAAGACTGATGAAACGGGGGTGGAGAAGCGAAAGAGCAAGAGAGGATATTTCATTAATCCTACTAAATGTTAAGATATTAAATAGAAATCGTTGCTAGTGGGTAGCCAAAGGGCTTTAGGAGAGAGAAGGGGAGAGGGGAAAGGTCCCATGCCTGTCACTTGGTTCGACATCTGCAAGGATTTGTGGGATTGTTTACTAATTGGACTCTGACCTCAAACCATAATTCTATGCATCCCCCGTAATTCCATCTCCAATCAATGACCCCTTAAACATCTAATCAACGATATGCGATGAGCAGTGGACAGGCCTCCCTCAAAGAGTTCCACTACTATCATCCAGGATAGGGATAGGGGGCTCTGGGGATAGGGGGGCACGTCGAGAAAGAAAGTGGTTCAAGGTGAAACAGGAGAATTTCAGAACGGGGAGGCTGGAGAAGAAATATAGGATATGGACACATTATATAAGTAAGGACTTTTATTTCTACGAAAAGGCGGTTACTAAATCGTCCCATTATGGAATACCAATTTTAACACGTGCTTAGTTCATGGGCACGTGACCTAGGGTTTCGGTTTTTGTCCCATCACTTTATAGCAACGTCTTACGGGAAGAAGAGGAGGGCAGGGTTAAGTACCCTTCGCAGGTAGGTAGCCACCCTTTCTGTCGCCCCGCATGACAATTCTCCACCATAGGGTGCAACGCCACCAAAAGAGCCCTTTTTTACATACTGTACTTTAGCTATACAGTGAAATCGACCCTAGGTCCTCGTTAACGCTAAGAGGACCTAGTGTCGATTCCAGCACTCCATCTCGGGCGATAGCATCTACACACCCCGACAACCCTTCTTGTTAAAATAGATGTCTAGCTTCCTAACCCAGTGGCGTCACTAGGGTCACCAGTGGCGTCCCAAAAAAAGCCGCTTCTTCTGCTTTGGTGTCACCCCATTTCTCATAGTGCGAATCGTGTCACCCGGTGTGGCCCGCACCCCCCTAGTGACGCCACTGTCCTAACCTGTGCTACAGACATCAACTAGCCCATTCCCGCCTATGGTAGGGCCGAAGTGCCCTAGTTTTGTTTCATTGCGAGACGGAGAGGGGGCGATCTGCTAGACGGTACTTAGGCAGTCGGCTGCCGACTTAATGTTCCAACCCTTATGCTTATTTGTCGTCGGCCTATTTTCTTCTTCTTTGTTGGGAAACGTCGTTAATTTGGGCACTTTCCCTCTCACCGACGCCAGGGTTGCTTCATTGGGGCACTTTACCTCCTTCCCGACTCTAGGAATGGAGCACCTTGACATTTTGCTGATCTACTCGTTCCAGGTAGAAACGGTTCTTATCTGCGCAGCATTGGCATCGTCAGCTCCCTATAAGGGGTGCAACGGCTTTACTTCTCAACCGGGACGGAAGGCACAGCAGGGGCCCCTCTCCCGCTTTCTCTCCCCCGGTAAAGAAGCCAACCCACCTCCATCCAGTATCGAGTCTGGAATCATTGCTGACTTTGGTCCGTTGGTGTTTTTTTTTAGGGCCCTTCACCTACAAGGTCATTAGAGCCCCGTCCACTGCGTAGTTCTAATGCAGAGACTGCACAGACACTAAACTAATGCGTCGATTTTTGGGTATTAGCGGTACCCAGGTCTCCCAAGCGGCCACCCATGCCAGTACTAGTCGGGGTTGCGTTGCTTAACTTCGGTGATCAGACGAGAACTGGTGTGTCCAACGCAATAAGACGCTCCCACCACCGCTGATGCAGGGTCGCCATCACCAAAGAATTCGGCACCTTCTACAACCAAGGAGCGAGACGAGGGACGCTCATAAAATCGTGGTATCTCATTACTTGTATTAATCACGACTACCGGGCCCACTCGCTGACATATTTCTTCGCCATCTTCCAACTCCCCCATCCTTTACTCGTCTTACCCTTCTTCGAATTTCTTATTTCCCAACCTTCTGTTCCCTTCCTGCATGTTCCTCGGCTTCATTAATTTAATGATGACCATCTTTAAGTGGCGATGGAGGAGGAGACGACGGCATCTTTTGTTCAATTCCGTAGTGGGGAGGGCGGAAAAAGGTTAGGAAAGTGAAATAAAATTAAAGAGATATATATATTCTTAACTGATAATCCAATGCCACCTCCGTACTGTTTAGTTTGTTGCCGTCTTCTTTTGTCTTCAATAAAATTCTTAAGAGGCTGGCTACAATTCGGCGCATTTCGTTTGTATTCCATTGATTACTCTTGTGAAGACAGAAAGCACCCTACCCTCTTCCTCCTTATCTAGTTTCATCACGTTCCGAAACGGGCCGGGGCAAGACAAAACCTCTCGTGCCCCCTTTGACGAACAGTCTAAACAAAAAGAAATGAACAAATTAGTACAAGTAGGAACCGAAATAATTTATTTTCCTTTAAAAGAAAAAGCATCATAAAAAGACCCGGGTATAGATGGAAAGGAGAGAGGGGAGAGGGGTTAACATAGGGCCATCGTCATCCCCCCCCCCATCCCGTCTCAGCTCATATCCGTGTCCCATATTCTCTTCTTCTCGTGTTTCTTCCTTGATAATGGCACTTGACGAACTCGCACTCCATGTGGGAGTTCAAAATTAGTTTCTTAAAATTACACTTGAAAATTTAATGGCGACGATGTAAGATGTTAAAGAAGAAGATGCTTTCTTCTTCATCTTCATCTTCTCCATCTTCATCTTGAAGATGAAATTCCATTCACAGGCAGAATCACATTTTTTGGAGAGAGAGAGAGAGAGAGAGAGAGTGTCTCATGTTTTTACGTGGGTGCCTATTGAAGGAAGAGATGTGGGGGAGGGATACTAAAATATGCAGAAGAGAACGAGGGATGGGGGAAGGGTACGACCCCGGCGGTGTAGATACCAGAGACAGACAGAGAAGAGAGAGGCGGGGGGGGGGGGGGGGGGGGGTGTGCATGTGTATTTCGGCAATCGTAAAACGTAATCAGAATTTCAAATCAAGTTTTTATTTTGCGTTTTTTCTTTCACTTCAACAATTAAAACGACTTGAATTTTTGTAACTTGCTTCATTTTTAATTTTATTTCTTTAGAGCAAATGAAATCAAATCGTATTTCTTTTTAAATTGATGCCTAAAAATCGTCCTCGCCCCCCCCCCTCTTCTCTTCTGCTACCCCTCTCAAATTGGTGTGTCCTACAACTTGTTTATTCCTTCCTTTACGTAATATCATAAAGTTCAACTGAGATCATATTAAAAGATATCTAGTAGCTATTGTTAGTAATTAAAGCTAAGAAAGACGGTGGGTCGGGGTTGGATTTGAGGGGTAGGGTAAAAATTCGGCTGAGTGGCAGGCAAGAGAAAAGGATAAGAGAGAGAGAGAGAGGAGAAAGGGGGGCGGCATACGAAACAAGAAAAAACAAAAAGTCAAAGAATCTCATTTCTTAAAATTTCTCATTTTAACGCATCACTAACTAAACTGAAACTAGAAAATTATTCACCAAATTAACATGTGCATGTTTCCGTCTTTAAAATAACATTAATGACGAGAGGTGCCTAGGCTCGAACCCACTCACCCCTAAGATAAACACATCCACACACGCATTAAGCAAATTCGGCGGAACAATAGTAGCATGGTCCATTTGATGGTCCATAGTCCCTTTCCACGGATGATCAACAACAAACAACTACTAACCCTATTCCCGCTTATAGCAGGGCCGGGTACCCATTTTTGTCCCAATTTCATGCACATGGGCGGAGTGTTGGGCCCTTCAACTACAAAGGTCATGTGAGCCCCGTCCACAGCATAGTTCTGATGCAGAGACTGCACAGACACTACACTAATGCGACGATTTTTGGGTTTTAGCAGTACCCAGTTTTCCCAAGCGGCCACCCATTTCAGTACTAGCTGGGGTTGCGCTACTCAACTTCAGTGATCAGACGAGAACTGGTGTGTCCAACGCAATTCGCCGCTCCCATTCCTCGTTGTGGCACTCCACCAACGCCAGGGGGAGGGCGAGCTCCTACAACTGAGAATTTCGTCTCACCTTTAATGTGCACTCCCAGCACTTCCCAGCGCACTCGGGACGTTTCTCTCTCGCCCGAAAGAAGTCGATCCAGTTTCAAACCTGGAACCACTGACGCAGTAATCGAGCATGCTAACTCCTACGCCACCGATAGCTAGAGATGGATGATATCTTTATTCACCTCTGTCACCGGAAAAGGGCAGAGAGTTAGGCCCTACGAAACGTGTCCAGCCCTTTTCAGTTCCATCTTTCCATTCCCATCACCAGCTAAGATTTAATAGTGGAGCAGCCTGTGACATTTGAAATGTGTGTGAGAGGTAGGGTAGGAATGGGGCGGAAAGCAAGAGACAGTCGACCAGCCTGCCTCATTCACCGTCCCATCGAGTGAATGACGTCCAGTTGTCCATCGTCCTCTTCCCTTTCCTCCTCCTCCTCCTCTTCAAAGACAGTGCAATTATCATCAAAACTTGAATCACAGAGGAAGGGACATTTCCGGTACACGTAGTGGGAATCTTTGACAATCATCCACCTGCACCTATCCATTGTCCATCCTATGGCTGTTCCTTTTCTTTGTGGTCATCCATCATCATTTATATTGTTTGTTCTGTGTGTTTGTGTCCACTATTGTGTTTGTTGATGCATCCTTTTCATGGTCATCAGATGGACTCACTGAACATGTACTTTACAATTTTGGTTTTCTTTTAAATTCAACTACCTTCTTGTCCCCGTCCCTGGCCCGTCCGGACGCCGTCCATCCTGCCTTTTCTGTCCATTTCAACAGCAACAACTAAAGATTATAGTTTACAACAGGGTTGTGCACGGGGCGGAGGGGGGAGGAAATAGGCCGGTCTTAGAAAATGACCATTCTGATTGTCTGTGCCCTCCACTACTCATCTCTGACCAGAGTCCATCCTCTTCTGTGTTTCTGCCTGCCCTTTGTTGGGATGTTGACAGCGAATTGAATCTTCAACAGTCAAATTAGATGGACATGAGAGAGAGAAAAGAGGTCTACAATAGAGAAAGGGGTCATTGCCAACCCACCCAATTTTCCTAGTACTGCTGTTTGCTGTGTTGTTATTAATTAACCTTAGGGTAGAGATATGAGGGGAGGAGAAGGAAAAGGGGGATGGTGAAAAGGAGTGGTGGAGGAGGGGTGTTAACGATGAAAATTGGACAGGATGAGAAAGAGTAAAAAAATTTGAAGGGATGGGTCAAGACCGCAACTAACAGAAAAGAGATTAGAAAATGAGTGTGTCCCGGTACAAAAAAAAAGTGTAGGAAGATGGAGTTGGAGGGGGGGGGGGGGGGGGGGGGGGGGGGGGGGGGGGCTAAAGTGAACGGACGGGGGAGGAGGAGGTGAACAAGAGAGAGAGAGAGAGAAGAGGGTGGCCACTATCTAACTGGTAATTAGGATGACAACTTAATGGGCTTGCAAATGAAACCCCTTTCGCGTGATGGATCAACAATGTGCTTTGGGACCCTCTGGTCATCGCGCAGAGTGGGTGAGCCCTTGAAGAGGGAGAGAAGGCAGAGCAGTAGACGTGTAGTAGTAAACAGATTGAAGGTGGCGGTGGTAGGAGGGATGCGAAGGCGAGGGTCCTGCCGGATCAAGAGGAGGGAAAAAATGGTGTTATGTTGGACAGACTACAGAAGCGGAGGGGAGGAAAGGGCAGAAGGGAGACCCTGACGTTTTGTGTGATTTGTCCACTATTTCCTTCCAAACAACTGGCCTCTCAGCACATGGGGCACTCCAGTAACACGCAACCCCCACCCACATCATGAGCCTGGGCAGTGGAGGTGGAATGATTCACCAAATCCGACTTTATTGACCTTTCACTAACCCCCCCAAGCGCAAGAGACACGTGCCTCGGGCATCAAGCTGTAGGACAGGACCCCAGAATAGTTACCATTCCTTCAGTAGGACTGAAGTACCGCTGCGATCAAAAATACTCTTAAACAAATACATCCTATCCGCCATAACACGTGTGCAATTGGTCATCCCCTTTTGCTAAGGCTGTCCTGTCCACCTTGGAATTTTGAGATTTTTCCGCCATGAAAGGGTCCTTTTGACTCGCAGACCGCATCATACACATCCTATGGGAGAGTTCATCATCATACCCTTATCCCGCCTGTGGTAGGGTCGGGTCTGCGGGTTCTAGCTCTTCACTCCTGCCTATCTCCCACCAGGTCCCCGTCCATCCCACACACTTCCATATCTTTACGAATCCTTAGGAAGAGTTCCGCAGGCTTAATTTCCACCTAACGACGATTCTACAGCTACGCGCGACACCACGCTATTTAACCGTAGCCGACACCCGACGTCAGGAGGCGCTCTTCTACCCTAGGAAATTTCCCGATTTTCATTACAGTAATATATTTTGACAAGCCGCGGTGGCGTAGTGGTTAGCACGCCCGGCAACTGCGTCAGTAGTTCAAGGTTCGATACTGGACCGAGGTGGGTCGGCTTCTTTCCGGCGAGAGAGAGACCGCCAGTGTGCCTTCTTTCGGATGAGAAGTAAAACCGAGGTCCCGTGGGGGTGTACGATGTCACTTGCACGTAAAAGAACCCTCTATACTACGCAACGGGTAGATGAGGCAAAATTTCCAGGTGTAGGAGCTCGCCCCCTGGCGTCGGTAGCATTCCCCAACGAACACTAGACCGACGATAAATAAGCGTGGGGGTGCAGCTTTGGCCGGCAACCGGCTGCAGAAAAAAAACTATGACCAATATATCGCCCTATGTCCATTCAGAGGGACAAGATCGGTACCCGACCCTCCCATAGGCGGGAAAACGGTTAGGAGTTGCTTTTGCATTACAGTAATATATTTTACTTCATGTAGAAAGGGTGACGCCGTACACACACAACACACTACACGGTAGGACACGTGTTTTATCTCCCATCCAGGACGGCAGGGGCACCGTAGAGCGAAGGAGAGGGGGGGTCCAAAAGTACATTTTCTGCCCTCCCCCCCTTAATCCACAACTAGTCTTCAAGCATTGCCTCCACCCTGAAAAATTTTTTGCGGGCCGCCCATCTTCTTCCCCCCTTTCTTTCTCTCTCTCTCACTGACCACCCGCACGACCAGGATCGAACCCACAGTACCCAGAAATAGACGGGAGGTAAAAATTCTGTGGGCACATTTTGATTAATTTTCTGTATGTTATATGGGTAATCAACTTGTTATCATCCGTTTGTTCCTTCTTGGAAAGGGGCCTCTGGTCAATAATTTTGCTAAATTGCATTTTTACACAATTGACCATCAACCGTCATCGATAGTAACATTATTCATGACCCACCTTATCTCCTTTTTTTAGTGTCCCTCCCTCTCCCCCTCTCTCTCTCTCTCTCTCTCTCTCTCTCTGGCTACATCTATACTTTTCTCCCCACATTCCGCCATTACCCCACCTTTCAACCACCCCGGCCCCGTCCTCTTCAATCTCCTCTTTTATTTTTCCTCTTGCTCTTCACCACCACCGTAACTACCATTTTGATTACCGTCATGACCACCATTCTCGGCCCGCGAAATCGCCAAGGTGGTCGCTCGCCATCTTTCATAGGCCCATAATTTAAAGATAGGAATCTCTGTTGTCGAAATTTTCTCGTCTGTGGAGAGGATGGATACCAGTTTGGAAGGACGAAGTAGAAGAAAAAAAAGAGAGAGAGAGAGAGAGAGAGAGGCTGATGGGTCAACAGGGCCATTGCCCACCAAAGCACTTCACCACAATAATCCCTCCTTGGATTTTCCCCTCCCCCTTGATCCCCACCCAGGCCCATCATTCTCCATTCTGTGCCCCTCCCCCAATCCCAAACACAGAACAGTGGTCAATTCATTAAATACAACTGCCCCTCAACCCTTTCACCCCTTTCATAGATCTCCTCTACATGATCTGCCCGGTTGCCTCAACACCTTTTTCTCTATTGGAGGTGAAAAATTCTTTGTGAAGCCCGAAGGGGGATCTAGAGAAAGGGTTAGATGAACTGATGTGGGACAGAGAGAGAGAGACTGACTGAGAAAAGTTGTCTACAGATGAGGGGTGACAGTGGGAAGAGGGGGTAACATGGACCAAGACCGGAAGAGAAGGAGAAATTGAGAGTAAGATGAAGTGGACAGGATAAAATAAAACCCCTTCCTTCACCTTCTCCCCGTCCCACAACATGCAAAATGACCCCATTTCCGGTTTCTAGTTGCAAACACACAGCTTCTGCCAGCCAGCAAGTCAACCTCTTATTTTGCATAACATTGGGACACCTCCTCCCTTGAACGTCCATCTTGACACGGGACCCTGCAGGTGCTGGTGCCAAATTTTTATAGGACCTTATTGTCTTAGGTGAGACATCATTGAAATATCTCTCTGTGTATGCTTTTCTCCCTCACTTCGAAATAAAAGTTTCCCTATCACTACTCCCCCACATCTTTGTCCCACACCTCCATCCAGCATATCTGAATCCAGGTAAAAAAAAAGATGACCAGGGAAGAGGAGGGGGTGGCCAATACCACCCGAAGGGAACCTTTCAAGATGATAAAGAATGCCTAAATAAATGAATTCGCAATGTCTTGTCTTGCTGTGCATGTCTACCTCTTAAGATTTTCTAAATGGGCCATCATCGTCTTCCCAGAGTCTGAACAGGTTGTATATCCTTCAAGAAAGACGCTTGCCTTTCCACTCCCTCCAGTAAGAGGGACACAAGCACACTTCCAGTGGCCCACTACCCACCTCCCGCTACCCTTCACCTCTTTCCCTTCAGTCCCCTCTCCACGCCTCGTCACCTCATGCCCTGACTTTCGGGGATCTTCTCTGCTGCTGCTGACATGATGGACAAGTGGCGTTGCTACGGGACAAGGCGCCGCCACTTCACTGACCATGGCGGGTGCCCCTTGCTGCGTTAATTTGGTACTGTGTTTGTCATGCAACGGGAGGTGGTGTTGGTACCCGCTGCGTCTAAGACGGGCCCTTTTAGTAGAAACAGACTCCATATCTCGTTAAGTTTTGCACTCTGTCCACCTCTTTGAAGTTCATGGCAAATTTTACAGAGTTGCTCTCTCGTATCCTGGCAGGATGTCAGCCATGTTAGACAATCCCCTTCCCCCATCCCGAAAAAAAAGAGAGGAGGGTCAAACAATGTCCTCCTCCACCATATCACAGATTAACGAGGAACCACTAAGCGTCACGCGGAGCAGGACGCCGTCGACCATGTTTTGTACTAAAGTCTGAAATGTTGGTCTCAGTCTGACCAGACGAGTGACGTCTAGTCCCACCTCTCCCCCTGCCCAACTAATCGTCCATAAATTATGACCACCGCGCTCTAGACGACGGTAAGTCAATCTCATTGCAAACATGGCCTCAGTCGCGATGGAAACTGCGCCACCTGCTGAGCAGTGCATCAACAACGTGATAAGAATATTATTTTTTGTTTTTAATAATATGTGGTTCATTTCGGGAAGGGGGCTTCCATTTTGGACAGGGCAGCAGATTCTTGAAGATCGTTAAGAAAACAACTCGACGCCTTAAGACAAAGACTGAATCCTTGTCACTTTCGTACCACCAGTCTTACTTTGCATACTTGAGGTCAGGTGTGGTGGTTCGGGTTAGTTCCCAGTACCCGTGGGTTACGATCCTCTCACATGAACCTTTCTTCCGCCAAATTGGGACTAAAAGTGATGGTGGGGCCATTCGGATACTCTACCGAAAAGTGCATCTTAGATCCCCAGAGTAGAACATGCCCTCGCTCATAACCTCCTCTATGGACACCCTCAGTGCTGTAACGTATTTGATTCGCGAGTCCGGGGGTGCAGGTTCGATCTTGTGTTTGATGATGTGGTTCCTTTTATCGGACGATGGGACGAGGGAAGTCCCAAATACGCCTTAAGGCTGGTGTCCCGCCGCGTAAACAGAAAAGAGCCATCGGAAAGAAATACACGCTTTAGATGGTCAAAAACACAAGTGGGAGCTCGTCTAGTCCCCTAGCGTCGGAACATAACCAATCAGACAATACCCCGCACCCTAGCGTAAGGCCTTTTAATAAAAGCCATAATGGCCAGAGGAGGAGGGGAAGGGATTGGGTACTGATGGGTGCAACCTGATGACCATGTGGCTACCGAGCAACCTCATTCCATCTGTTCCTTATACCGTAGGACACCAAAACCTTATTTAACGTCGGCCTATTTCAGGATGGCCACCAAAAAACCAGGGGCAGAGTAAAGGAAGAAGTGGAGAGTGAGGGCTAGGTGACCGAAGGAGGGGAGGGTAGGGGAGAGGGAACCACAGGTTCATCCCATTGTGTGTTATTCGTGCCATGCTTTCCGTTTCTACCAAACAGATGGCGCAATTTTTTTCTCCAATCCGCCCTCTTAACCAATCCACTGGTACCCATCACTACCACCACTAAAGGTAACCCCAAAATTACGATTTCTCGGCTTTGAACTCGTCATTCTTGTACCTGCAATTCTACCTATTACCCCATTTAATAGTCTTGTTGAACCTTGTCCCTTTTTTTTATTATTATTTCTACTCTACTCGTCAATCTTTTCCTCCACCTCTTGCCTCTACCCCTGGTGTCTTCACTGACCCCCTCTAGGCTGTAATTATTTGATGCCAAATGTTTGTTTTTCTCGGATTAGCCACTGAATCTTTATACATGTCTTCTGCCACAACGTTAACCTCTGAGCTCTTTTCACCTCCTCCCATTTCACCCCCCTCCCCTCCACACACACACCCCAGAATCTCCTCCACTCATTACTCACTCCCTTCGTCTTTGCTCTCCCAATCCAACCAACCACCTCGGCCACGCCTCCATGTCCAACACTTCAGGTAGGTATCTAGGTATAATTACTTTTTAGCATCTCGCACCTCCCTCCCCCTTTCTCACACATGTCGACCATCGAAATACCACATCATGGGACGTCACCCGGGGGCCAGTCACTCCTCTCAACTTCTCTCTTCTGCTTACTTGCCCTTCCTCTCTTCCTTTCCTTCCTACCTTCCTACCTTTTCCATCACTCAAACCTACCTTGTTAGCTCTATAATGCAAGATAACATGGGAGATAGCCACTAAGGCATCATGAACCATCAATAAGACTGGATATCGAGCCCCAGGCCGGCCATTACCATGATAAATACTGACAGGAGTTCACTGATTTCTGTTCTTAAGTTGACTATGGAAACAAACATCATAAGCTAAGAAGAGATGACGTGTTATCCCACCTTTTATTTCCTGTATCGGGCTTCCTTTACCCCAGGTCTGTTGCAACTGTCCCGGTGAGATTCCATTTCGTCAACATGTTGTGTGACAAACCTATTTTCTGATTACTGCAGGGTTGGAGGACCACGTTGGGGAGAACCAAGAGGGAACAAAACGGCAGGGTAGAAAGGATAAAAGGGAGGGTACAGGGGTAAAGAGGGAAAAGAGGAGATCTCATGACGTGGCTACTGCCTACTCCGTCCTCTCAGTCTTGAACTGAGGCAAAAACAAGCAGCTACTAATCCTTTTGCCGCCTATGCCAGGATCGGATGCCCATCTTTGTCCCTAGGGTGATTTGTTGGACGGTCCTTTTACGCAGCCGGTTACCAACCAAAGCTACAATCCCTACGATTATTTATCGTCGGCCTACCATCAGTTGGGGCACTCCACCAATGCCAGGGGGGGAGCTCCTGCACCTGGGAATTTTGGCTGATTTACTCGTTGCATCGGCCTGATAGAGAGGGGTCTTTTACGTGCAAATGGCATCATACACACCACACGGTGCTACGGCTTTGCTTACCATGCGACGGAAGGCACACCTGAGATCGATAACGCAGTAATCGAGCATGCTACCTCTGCAGCACCGAGGCGGGACAGTCTTGAACTGAGGACTCAAAAAATATTTGATCAGCTTCTGGATTACTTCCACCCGCCACGGTGGCGTAGTGGTTAGTACGCTCGGCAACTGCGTCAGTAGTTCTAGGTTCGATACTGGACCGAGGTGGGTTGACTTCTTTCGGGGAAGAGAGAGAGAGAGGCCGCGAGTGTGCCTTCTTTCGGATGAGATGAAAAAACCGATGTCCCGTGTCGGCGTACGATGGCACCGGCACGTAAAAGAACCCTCTCTACTATGCAACGGGTAGATGAGGCAAAATTTCCAGCTGTAGGAGCTCGCCCTCTGGCGTCGGTAGAATTCCCCAACGAACACTAGACCGACGATAAATAAGCGTAGGGGTTGCAGCTTTGGCCGGCAACCGGCTGCAGAAAAACTATGACCAATATATCGCCCTTGTATCTATTCAGAGGGACAAGATGGGTACCCGATCCTGCCATAGGCGGGAAAAGGGTTAGGAGTTTTTGCTTCTGGATTACTTCCCTTTGTCCAGTATATATTAAAAAAAAATTATGACACTTGATCGTAGGTGGCCACTGGTGGACACGGGGGGGGGGGGAATTTACCAAATGGGGATTGTGGAAATGAACTCGCGTACTAGCTTTACAAATAAAAATCGCTAAGTGTGTCTTCTATCCATATTGAGCATAGAAAATACTGTGCTATTTCGTGCATGAAACGTCGGAAATCCACGGTTGTTGATCACTGCTACTCATGCCGGGCAGTTAAAAAGCATCAATGGCGCCCTCTAGATCCATTTTCCGTCCATGAATCATGATACCCGTCATCATTTGTCGATGAAAGGGACTTTATATTTTTCAACGAGTGACAATAACGACGGCAACCTCACCTCGGCAAGTGCCGCACTGACGGCTGCAAGTGAAAGAAAACGAATTCATTGTGTCTCTCGCCTACACCCTATGCCCCCCCCCACCCTCCGCCTTCCCTCCTTCAACTGTCACGCGTGTGGCAAAATCCGGAAATGGGCGGAAGTTCCCCCATGATGAATGCCGGAAATCCGCCAAAGGAATCAGTTGGAGTGACGCCGTCGTGTCTCCTATCACGCGACTGCCCCATAAGTATCCCACCGTCATCTCCCTCTTTTCTCCCTCGTCCTTCTCCTGTCCTGTCATACAATACACCATTTCGCATCCATATGTATGGATGCATCGGAGGAGAGGGGAGGGGGAGAAGAAAATGGGTGTGTGTGTGTGTGACCGCCACGCGTTAGCCTTTGGTCGTACTTTCTGCTACCCTTTTAATGATCTGTCTGTGTCCTTTTTAACGGCCATCGTGTTTCGCAACAGTGCTCTATTTACATTTCTAATTTTTAGGGAAAAAGAGAGAGACATTTATAACTACAGTAATCTATAATTAGGGGGTCAACCATAAAGTGGTTTGACCCCCAACTCCCCCTCAACACGTAATCAACTCAACTCTTCGCCATGTCGGAGAAAATTACGCTCGCAATACATTGCCGAGAACAAATGACGTCATAGGTCCCAAAACATGACAGGAGAGCAGCGACTATATGAAGGCGGGGACCTGGTGGGAGATAGGCAGGAGTGGAGCAGGGCTAGAATCCGATGATGTACCAAGACGTCATTGTAAATTTATTTTGAAAGACGTAGGGACGTACTGTCATCCCTACTCACTCTACCTCGGTGACTTGGTAAGTCCATGGAGGAAGCCTCAAGTGAAATGAACATATCCATAGTTGGGTCATCAACCGCTGATATCCTTTAAGCCCAGGGTGCGACAAGAACCCTAAGTCCGTCCGGTACTAGGAATAATGCAGTATATATATGAAGAGTGGAGGTGAGGTAGGAGAGGTTATTATTCATGGCTGAATGGGTTGGTAAATAATCAGGGCCGGCTGGAGATGTTGCGGGGCTTTGAGAAAATGTCATCACTGGGACTTCAAAACATTAAAAAAAAGAATTTTTTATTATCCAAAAATCTTAAAAATTTGAAAATGTGGAGCCTTTAGTCTGAGCCTCGAGAAATTGACATCTGAGTCCGCCCTATTAATAATTCAACTAGATCGTCATAATGGATTCCTAAACGGGACAGGTGGCACATCGCATACTCCAAACAAATCCTAGTAACACCCGCGACCTTTAACTTCCTACCTGACTGAAGAAGACTCGTTTCCTTCCCCTTCCCTCCACTGGCGGGAGCCAGAGTCGGTAAGACGATCATCTGCGCATGTGCCAAATGGAACCCTGATCTTCATTTTTCTGCTCACACTGTCTCCACTCTCTGACCCCTTTGATTCGTGACTGCTCAGGGAACGGTGGTGGGGGGGGGGCTTAAAGTTGTGCAGAGCGCGGGGTAAGTAGGGTAGTGTGTGTGTTAGGAAACAGGAGGATAGGATAGGGCAAGGGGGGGAGATAGAGAGAGATGTCGTTTTTGCAAGAAGCACTTCCTCTGTCGGTCGGTGCATATCTTCGGTTCGGTTTGGTTACATTGTCATTGAAAGTGACAATCTGGTTCCCCTTCGATGGCCTTTCCAGCATGTGGCTTGCCCCAGTTTCCGGATAGATATATATGACAGAGTAGTAGTGAATGTAGCCACCAAACCAAAACAAGCCACTAACGGCGGAGAGAAAGAGGGCAGGAACGAAGGGACCCTTTACACACACACCCCCATCTCAAGTCAGAGCCGCTGGACGACGGAAAACGAGATGTGTTAGAGGAGAGTACAAGTAACAGTAGCAGGAGTTGAAGAGAAAGATGTTAAGAGGGGGAGAAAAGTGATAGTCATTTGCTTTTTCCTCGATTGATAAAGGCGGAAAGGGGAAAAGAGGTTAGGGATCTCAGTTGGCGGGGTCCTAGCAGAAATCAAAATATTCGTATATTTCCTCTCTCTCTCTCTCTCTCTCTGCAATGATACACCCCTCAATCAATCCCGTGCTCATTATGCACTCTCTATAACAGTCCCTACATTTTCCCCCTTGCTTTTTTTCCCTTCTGTGGGTAGATAGATAGACCTCGCTCACCCAATTTTTGGTTTCGAGTCCATGTTCGCTGAGAGTGAAAATGGTGATTGAACCACAACAACGGAGTTATTGCCGGAAATTGCCCTTCCAACAACGGCCGGCCGAGAAAGAAAAAAAAGGGGGTTGTCCTTTACTCCGGAAAAAAAATATGAATCCTGAATTCCACCATCAGAGGACCTATTCAAACAGAGGAGCGAGTGAGGGACAGAGTCTATTCAGTATTATTTTTTATGTGACAAATTTCTTCTCTTTCTTTATGAATGTCACCATTTTAATCTACAGTATGAATAATTAATGGAGTGATAATCACTCATATGAAAAATGTGACGACGCTCGCACTAGCGGAGGCAAAAACCCCTCCTATTGATAATAATAGTATAAAAAAAGGCATGGTGTTATATGCATATGTGTGTGATGGGGGGATGGAAGATATATAAACGTATCAGTCTTCCCCCTTTATTATCTGACCCCTCCTCCTCTAATATGTAGATAACCCTTGATTAAAACCACTGAACTATAAGTCAAACAAAAACTACCCATCAGTGTTACTTCCGACGTTTTCACATGCCCGTCGCGGGGGTTAGTACAATTCGTGCATGTTAGGAACCCCCCTCTCCTTTCCCCCTCTCTCTTGCACATATGATAAATCAAACTCGATTATATTGATGATGATGATGACCTATAACAAGTTGACTGACCTAGAATAACTATTATTTCTTTCTCAAAAAGAAAGGCTACCATGTCATGTATTCAAATATACAGTAAACACCGATACAACTTACTGAATAGTTTGTATTCCAAGATTCAACTTCAGTTGACCACATTTGATCCGGAAAGATGATGACTCTGGACCTTCAGGGAATAATTTATTCACTTTCACTATAGAAAAGGACTATAACATTATTGAATCTAATCAATATTTTGCGCATTTATTGGAGAGAAACGACTGAATATTGTCCATTTTTTCAATATGGCGGTTAAATTATTCGAATTTGCGTTCTTTCGAACGCAGAGTTCTTTCCAACCGTTACCATGGAAACGTTGAAAAGCGTCACAGCTGCTCCATTAAACCCGACTATGTCCACTGCATGCGAAGCAGTGTGAATGTTAAATAGGATTTGGGCCTTTTATTTCAGAGTTCGTAGCCCGGGATTATTTCAGAAATGGAAGAGGGATAAAACCAAAATAAGGTACTGCAGTAACTGGAAGAAATCCTGTGAAGTGTATCAAGAAGGGGTTTGTGCAATCAATCCAAGAATGTGGGTAGTTTGTCCCGAAGATGAAAATTGTCCACTTGTTTTTCTCTTGGAAAAAGTATAAGAAGGAAAAAAGGAGTGGAGGGAAGGGGGAAGAAAAAGGAGAGGGTTTCTGGACAAATGATGGACACAAGCTGTCAAATTTAATCCTATTGCTTTAGCTGTTATTTCTCCTTCGTAGCGACCGACAGTAGAAGAAAATCTAGCTTTTTATCATAATATTGTACTCCGAGTTATGTGACGACGGTCATCATACTTTTTGTATGTCCACCAACCACCTTACCCTTGGAAACTTGGCCTTAGAATATGTCGTCATTAAAGTCCACCCACTTAATTTGTCATCTTACTTGGGTTCTACTTGCCCTACACTATCCAAAAGAGCAGGGTAAAATTCAATGTTTCGGAAGATTCCCTTGACCTCTGTAGCGGTCAATTGCTTATAAAAACGATCCCCTCTCTGCAATAGTTGTGGAATGGACATCGATTAAATGCCATCAAATGTCACCCCCCATCCACCCCTTTTTTACCCCTACGTCCCATCCAACGTTGCCAATAGAAGGGTGAAGGGTGAACTTATGGCGGCAGTGGGCTTCCCTCCTTAATAAGAAACCTCAGACTTGACCGTCATGGATTATGAGCTGGCTGTCAACTCATATGAATGGTTAGTGCCATCATAATAAGGTCCGGCAAAACTAATGGTCCGAAAAGCAAAGCTTGACTTGATATTTGACCATCGTCGTCTGACGCTCAAAGTTAAATTGACATAGGGACTTAGGACGAATTGTAAGAAAACTTTACCCCATCCCCAAAAAAGTCATATCAGTAGTCATCTACTATAAATTGAAAGTGGCCTGGAATGGAAACATATTGATATGAGGCTGAGAATTAGGGACGAAGAGCAGCTCAGGGAGAGAAGGGACGCCAAAAAAAATGATCACTCGTCAACTTAAAGTTCATTGAGGGGTGAGGAAGACTCCAATTTATGACTGAAGTGATTGCAACAAAAAAAGGGGGAACAGGACAGTGACAATAGTAACCAGTTATAAAAATTAGTGTGGACGTCTCCGCTATGATGAAGAACACTTCCGATGACAATCCATTGTTGGGTGGATACCCTTGAACCCCAGGGCAAGTACCACGTGCCTACCCCTGTGCACGCCAGTACAATAGTAGTAAGAGCAGCGTGAACTCGGTGAGCTCATGAAGAATCCTCAACTCACTGGGGAACGTCACCGACTGTTCGCACTTGAGGTCTCGGCTATTAATCCGAGATAATCTGAAAGTTTGGAAAGCCTGAGGAGCATATTCATCCCAGTCGAGACCAATGCCTCCTAAATAATTGAAGTCATTGCATTACTTAGCATGAAGACTCCCGCCTCAGTGGTGTAGAGGTAGGCTGCTACGTCAGTGGTTCGTAGCTCGATCCAGCACCGAGGCGAGTGGTTTCTATCAGGCGTGAGAGAGGCTGACGATAAATAAACATAGGGATGCTGCGTAAACTTATCGTCAAACAGACCACTCATGTGTCCCAATGGGACAAAAATGAGCAACCGACCTTACCGTAGGCCAGGGGGGCTCCCAAAGTGTGCGCCGCGAAACATTGGGAATATAAGTACGGACCAGTGGTGTGCGGGCACAGTGCGTCACACGCGCCAAAGATGTCGGGAGGGGGGGGATATATTTGCCTTTGCTCTAAACATCTATGGGACCCGCCGCGGTGGCGTGGAGTAGCGGTTAGCACGCTCGGCAACTGCGTCAGTAGTTCTAGGTTCGATACTGGACCGAGGTGGGTCGGCTTCTTTCGGGCGAGAAAGAGACCCCGAGTGTGCCTTCTTTCGGATGAGAAGTAAAAAAAGGTCCCGTGTGGGTGTTCGATGGCACTTGCACGTAAAAGAACCATCTCCACTATGCAACGGGTAGATGCGGCAAAATTTTCAGGTGTAGGAGCTCGCCCCCTGGCGTCGGTAGCATTCCCCAACGAACACTAGACCGACGATAAATAAGCGTAGGGGTGCAGCTTTGGCCGGCAACCGGCTGCAGAAAAACTATGACCAATATATCGCCCTATGTCCATTCAGAGGGACACGATGGGTACCCGACCCTGCCATAGGTGGGAAAAGGGTTAGGAGGTGCAATTCACAATGACTTCTGTCCAAATTGCATAAATTACTTTCTTTTGTATTGGGCAGGAGGAGTAGGATAGGAGCGCCAAATAAGGCCTTGCACACAGGCGCCTGACACTACTGGCACGCCACTGGATCTTGCGCCGATGAAAGGACAGCGACGGGCCGCGCTACAGTGCATTAAAATATACTGTAATTTGCAGGAAAAGAAAGGTCAACAGGGCGCCGTAATCAAGCCATCATTCAAAAAAGGCACCGCCAATCGGGAAAGTTTGGCAACCCCTGCCATAAGTGGAAAAGGAGCAATGATGGTATGTATATCTTCCTCCACGTAGAAGTGGTTCAATTACCTGCATAGTGCAGGAACACATCCTGTTCGGAATGAAGGACCCGTTCCTTTCCTCAGAGCCGAAATAACTCACCTCGAGGATGAGAACCAAACCTGTGATCCGTAGCGTAAGAGCCAGCCAGACATGCTCCTAGTTGAATTATCGAGGGTGGCCGGCTTCTTATTAAATAGGAGAGGAGTGGTCGGCTATCAGAGAAAGAGAGAGAGAGGGACGGAACAGGACGGATGGGATGGATGATGACCAATTTCTCTACAAAGAAAAACAAAGTACTGCAGGTTTACCTGCGTAGATGACAAACGTACCTCTCTATCCAGAGACATTTTAAAAAATGTAGATGTCGCCAAGAAGGCCGACGACAGGTTTTCAAGTAGTGGTGTAGGTGCTCGTCGCTGGAGGTAGAAGACAGGCGGCATAAGCCCTTTGCTACTGTGCCCTTGTAAAACAAGATCCATCAATGAGTGCTAAAGATAAATATCGGCAAAGACAAAAACAAAAAACAGAAAGACTAATGGCTTATCCTGTAAAAAATCTTATTTTACAGACCAGTTTTCAGTTAATGGCCGTGTCGTTTGTGTCCTAATGACATTTTGAAGTCGGACATTAAAATTACAATTAAATGATGCCATTGAATAAAGAGACAAAGAGTGGGCCAACCGACCAACCAACTGTACCGAATAACACGCACAAAAAAACACACACAGAGAGAAAGAAAAACGATGACAAGAATTTGAAACAGCAACGGCATTGGCGGCGGCATCGTCGGCTCCTCGTTTGAAAAAGCCTTATGCTTGCATACCACGCATTTCATAAATGCGACTGTGATACCAAAAATGTGGTGTGACATCTTATGGCCTCCCACCCACCTCCTTGTCATCCTCTGACTTCTTGACCCTTCCATGACTCCCGTTTCACTCTTCCTCATCCTCCCATCCTCTTCTAACCCCGCAATCCGCTCCACACAGCGTATATACCCACGGTACGCAGGATGCCTATTTCAATCATAGTCAACAGTGCATGTTAGAAAGGGGTGAAGAGGAGGAAGAGAGGAGAGGGAAAGGGATAGAGGAGGGCGCTGACGAGAGGGGGAAGAAGAAGGACAAAGTATCCGCCAAAGCTCCTGGTTCTCATCAAAAATCACCATCTTACATGTCGGCTACTATTCTTATTTCATTCAGGTTCCCGTGAAGGAATAAGGGGTTAGAGGGAGGGGGGGGGTAAGCGAGGAGGAGGCGGAGAGGCAGCGACATGAGGTTGAGTGAGAAGCAGGAGGAGGAGAGAGGATGCAGAATTTACTTACGGGCCCTTTTAAATTGCTTTATATTCCCTCTGCTTGTGGTGGAACAAACTGGGCCAAGTTGGTCTGTCAATTGGTCAACATGATTACAAGCAGGATCGATTCCTCTTCAGGTCAGTTATGATGGACGGATGGGGCTCATCAGTGGTTCAGTCGTAGCGTGTTTGACCTTTAAGTCCGTGGATTAGGTTCAATGCTGAATGAAATGGGCAGTTTTTTGCGAGTCCAATTTGGAAGTCCGAACTGTGTCCTCCGCCCAATCTAAAAGCCGTGGTCCCGTGTACGAAGTAGGGTGCGCGACGTCACCACCACAATACCTGAAAGAACCTTTTCTGTACTGAATAAAATAAATAGGTAGATGTGAATAAAACTCTCTAGGTGTAGAGGTGCGTTCTGACCCTTGCAGCGTCAGGGTAAATTACTTCCAAAAGCAGACAGGCCATCATTAAATAAAACACACCATCAAAACTCGACTTTAAGTTTCCTATTTTTCTTACCCTTTGTTTTCGGCATGGTCCTCCGGAACTGATGAGCGCCGAAGAAAATTTCCCTAAGCCCGAACCGGACTTAATATAGTAGAAAGAGGGAGAGGGAGAGAGAGAGCATCCTATCAGAGGGATTGGCACGGTGTGATCAAGATCGGACCTGCCTACCCATGTGTGACCTCAAGAAACAGGTAGGCCCACACAACAAGACCATCACATAAATTCTTCGGGAACGGTAAATTGCGTTGGACACACCAGTTCTCGTCTGATCACTGAAGTTAAGCAACGCAACCCCAGCTAGTACTGACATGGGTGGCCGCTTGGGAAAGCTGGATACTGCTAATACCCAAAAATCGTCGCATTAATGTAGTGTCTGTGCAGTCTCTGCATTAGAACTACGCAGTGGACGGGGCTCTAATGACCTTGTAGGTGAAGAGTCGTAAAACACCAACAAACAGCAACGACAACAAATAAATTCTTCAGTCCCAGGACATGCATTAACCGTTTGAGATCAAGAGGGCAAGCACGGTTTATCCGGTCGGGCACCCTTTTACAACCATTTGTAGGAGTTCACCTTTACCTCATCTTCCCATTCCCTCTTCTCTCCTCTGCTGGCGTTTCTAAATGGCCTTCATCGCTGACAGAACGACGTTAAACAACCAAATAAACGAAACAAATCGACTAAAACAACAACAGCAGCAGCATAGCCACTTTTCATTTCCTTTCTGCGCTTGCGCTGATGACGTCGCAGGCCTACCTAGGCAACCCTCTAAAAATTACAGCGATTTTGCAAGTTAAACCTACCTACTGCCTCACTGTGTGTTCTCCTTCATATTCTTGAAGAAGATGATGATGTTATTATTGTTGCCGTGGATCCTTCTCACTTTGCGTGATTTCAGATTTGCATTTGTGCAACCACTTTGATAGGTCATTTTTATGATATTTTTTTTTCTGCCTGTTGTTGTTGTTCTGGGGTTGTTACTGCCTTACTGCTGCTGCTTCAACTGTTGTTTTCGTTGTTGTTGTTACTGGTTAGATTGGTTTGAATAATGAATGCTTCCCTCGAACCTACGTGATTGTGATGTTTAATTTTGGCACGCAGAAGACGTCGTTATTCGAGGGCCACACCTTTGAGAGAGAGAGAAATCAACCTCATAAAAAATTTTCTACCTCCAATTTTTTTCTCCTCATCCCCTTCACTTCAGGCATGATGATATTCATTCCTAGATTACTACTACTATATATATTTTTCTAAATTTAATTTTTTTATACCTCTCACTTGTGAAATTCTCCAACTTGTATAACCCCACTTGACAACAACGATTCAGTTTTAAGTTAGAAAGCCATCTTGATCTGTAAAAAAAAAACACCACCACCACCTCTGAATTTTTTTAAATGACAATGGGCCCATCATCATGCATTTATTATGGGTACTGGCAATGGTTGGTGATGGTACTGGTCCTGATGTGGCCTCTATCCCCATCCCGAGAAGCTCTTAGAGTATACTTTCGTAAAATAAATGGACCCGTTGAGTTGTGATGCCCGTTGGCCACTACAGAATAAATAATTCGCTAAACAAAGAGAGGCGTACAGTCGCGTTATGATGATGATTTATGGCGACAGGGGGAGCTGTGCTGAACAAAGAAGCTTTAGCGTAATGATAGGTTTCGTCCTTCCTCGGGGTCTGACCCTTTTCAGCTCAACCTATCCAATCTTTCCTCCTACTCCTCCTGCCATGAAAAAAACCCTCACCCCCCTCAATACTAATCACCCAACTCTGCACACCCACTCTCGGGGTGCCAAACCACCAGCACCATGGGTGTTCCTCTCATTTCGTGTTCTCCAGCTTTCTCTCACTCGCTTTGCCAATTTAGGCGTCACATTGGGACATCAAACGAAGGTAACAACATCACGGGACCTTAATAGGGCACCTTGTTAACATTCTTAGCCAATGATGAATTAAGGGACCTACAAAGCCGGAGGACACACGACAGGCAACAACGCAACACCCAGAGAGGAGAAGGTGGGGGAATGCATACAACACGTTCTGAACTACAGTCAACATCATCTCTCATCCACTCCAAATTTACTTGACTTCCGGGCTCTTGCACACCTCACATCAAATAGATCGATCGACGCAGTCCAAGAGGCCCATTCACCACATCCAGTTCCGGGATACGAAGTTCAAAATTGTACGAGTTTAAAAAGTCCTATGCACTTATAGAGCAAACATTATTAACTCTAGTTTTCACTATGATCTGAGGGTCATCCTGATTTGGTCAAGCATTCCGGAAATTACATTTTCTGGGGTCGACCGACGTATACGTTTTAAATAATTCAATAATAATTTAGAGTCAGGGTAAAGGCGGTGAGAGTTACATCAGTGGTGTGAACCTTACACTTACCAGAAAATGATGAATGCAAGTAGACTATAGAAACCTTGATTTGTGTCGTTTGGGTTCCGAGGTAAGTTATAGGGCCGCTATGTTCCTACATGACACAAAAGGGCTATATGATATTAGGTTGGGAAAATCAAACATATAACATCACCGTACAACACAGTTTATTCATGAGATCCCTGTCTCTTCCTACCTCTTCTGCCATATTGTCTTTCTGTCTTGTCCTTTTTAATTAGCTTCCAAATTCCGGGCTTCTCTGTGTGTGCCCAACCCTGCCACAGGCAAGACAAGAACAAGAAAACAGACACAGAAATTCTAATATCGAAAGACAGAAGCCGAAACAGGCATTTAGAACTCCTAAAGGAAAAAAGTTAGACATGTTATTTATGTGAATGGTCTCTGATGAACTAATGTCGCGTAACCCTTTGATTCACCCTCTTACGATGATGAAAACCAAAAACGATGCAAAGATTCCATTCTATTCTGGGACGGAAGCGGAACCCACACGACGATGTAACAATGCCGCATATACATCTCTGAAAATTGAAACATTATTAAAGTGAACTTTGTATGTAGTTAATAATAAATCGGTGGTATGCCATGTTAGGAATCTTTATGCCCTTGCTCCTGTCCCGCCCCGTCCACCGACAGAATTGTGGGAACGGTTACTTTTATATGTGTGGCAAATTGTGTAAGAAACAACCCTCTTATAGATATAGACACTCACATCTTTTCACGTCCGCATTTTCTCATCATTTCTCAAAGGTATTTCAAGGGCTCCCACTGACTGACCTTCCCCACGAAACAAACATTTTTTTTTCTGCATGGGATCGTGGGTGGAGGATAGTTGGTGGTTCTCCAAAAAAACAACAGTGATTGTATTATTTCATATCTGAGCCCTTTGATGTTTTCATGAAAATCGCTCCGCCTCACATCCTCACCCTCCCATACTTCTCTATGAGGGTTTACCTTGGCCCCTCTCTTTAAAAGTTTGAAAAAAATGTATCTCTTCCTCCCTCTCTCGTTACTATACATGTCCGCATGAAGCCCACCACGAAAACCTCATTAAAAGGCACTCTGACAGATCAGCAGGGCACTTTATGAAAAGTCGTGAGGTGGCTGGCTCACTTTCTTTCAAGGTGGTGGGGCAAAGGAAAGGTTAGATAGGGCAGAGGAGAAGGGGGCAGGAGAATAGCCTGGAATGTAACGAGACGAACGAACGGAATTCACTTGCGCTGTCGACTGGCCTACAGAGAAGAGAAACAGGGGGAGCCCACCAACTTGGGGACCTAGACTCTGAAAGACTACGAAACACGCCCATGTTTGATCCCCGCCTACCTACCTCATCAATTGAAGAATCCATCTTTGTTTGACAGAAATCTTAGAGATGCTTTTGAACCATCAAATGCCAAGTTATCATCTGTGAGACTCATCTCAATATGGATCTCGACTGTCTGTTCCTGTCCCATTTGACAACTCATCAGCAGTAACGTCCCTAGAGAAAAGACATTTAAAGTTTTCTTAGGAATTTCTTAGATGAAGTGGAAAGAAGAAGACGAAAGATAATTTGTTATATGGAATTTTAAAATAGTTACCTATGTGAGAGAGATGGCGTCTTCAAAATGGTTTCATACCAGTGAGGAGTTAAAACACTGATGTATGATTACTAAAATGTAAGGGATGTCACTTGATGACTCCGCCTCCTTCATCAGAACAAGGGTCAGTTTGCGAGATAAGGGTCCTAACTAATGTTTCAGAAGGTGTGTGAATAGTACAAGGGGGAGAGGAAGAGAGAATCTCCTACTACTTAAGTTACTACTGCCACCACTGAATTCCACCCATTAATCATTTTCTCAATTGGGACTTTTTGATAACTTGACAGGGAAAAGGCGCGGTTTATTAAGGGGCCGGTAAGGAAGGGATAGAAAACGAGAGAGAATGGGGTGAGAAAAAAAAAGAGTTTATAACTTGACCCTGATGACGTCACAGTGAGGGTGGAGTTGAAGATGCTCTCGGGGCTGTAAGGGAGAAGAGATGTGCTACGAGGGAAGGGACAGCAGATAGGGAACGGCAAAAATGGATGGATGGATGGGGTTGTTGTTATAGAAAGTAGGTATGTTAGGAAGACATGTTAATTGGTGTTTTCAGGGCAGTGTCTGTCTATAGACACGTCAATTTGGGAGGTTACGAAAAATGGCTGCTTTACACAGGTTGTGCTTACCTTAGGGGCTGGCGCCATTATTAATCATGGCGTTGACAACCTCCTCAGCAAGAGATTCTTCCTCAATTCTCACATCACCTGAACTCGTTCATCAGCAGTATTTTTCTTTCTCTTTCGTTTTTTTTTCTCGTCCTCACCCCCTTTTTTCTCATTGTTGCATATATGTAAGGAGCCCTTTAGGGCACCTTTAACCACATGAAATATGTTGGAGTTGCGGAAAAAACGATGTTGTAGGTCGCACGCAGTCTTAATTATTGTTAGTCAATAACTCGTGAGCAAATTTATTGGCAAATTGGGTTTTTTAAATCTTGAAGAGATCTTGTTTAAAATTCCTGTATTAGTTCACGGAAAGATCTTCGTTGAGACCAACATTTTTCATCCTCATTTTGTCCATTTATACAAAGGACAATTTTGAAATTTCCAAACCAAGACTCGCGAAAATGTCTACCGTTTCATTCCTTTCGAACTCGTCGCAAGCATTCGAATTTTAATGTTAATTAAGGAAGCTTATAAGGGCCGCGTTTTAAAGTACAGTGCACTTTTAGATTATGGTCGCATTTCAAAATTCAATTGCAATTTAATTGTACAAATACATCAAATTAATGTTTCATAATTTCGCTTGAAAATGACCGAAATTAGATCATGGCTTTATTTTCATTACATGGCTTGGTCTGTAGTTTGCAAGAGCGAATCAATCCCATATGCATCTGCGTTCTTGATCGCTTGGGCGCCGCCATTTGCAATTCGAACTTCTTTGTTCGACTGCTAATCCGCTCTTGAATTGCATTTGTTTTCGGAGTATTTTTAAAATTCAAATTGACAGATTGGCCTACAGAAGGCGGCCAACAAGTTAATTATATGATGACCAAATGGAGAAAACATAATAAGCTCACTAAAGTAAGTAGTCCATCTTCCTCCAGTTACTTTCACCTGATTGTGGCGAAATGCACCAGTTCACCTTATTCACTCTTTCCGAACTTGTTCTAAATCGCGTTTTGTGTCGTAGCCGATCGATCACTGAATTATAATTATTAATTAGATGCCCTACTGTAGTCCACTGACCTAGTTTAATTTGTTGAAATGATAATTGATCAAAGCAAAGGCAACTACTAACCCTTTTCCTACCTATGGCAGGGTCCAGTATCCATCATTGTCCCTCTGAGTGGGACACATGGGTGATCATTGAACTGCATTTTTACGCAGCCGGCTGCCTACCAAAGCTGCAACCCTTATGCTTACGTTTCGGGCACTCCACCGACGCCAGGGAAAAATTCATACACGCTGGAATTTTGCCACATCTACCCGCTGCATAGTAGCCTCCCGACCCTGCCATAGGCGGGAAAAGGGGTATCCGTTGCATAGTAGTGTTCTTTTCCGTACAAATGACCTTAGGGGGCGCCGTGTTTACCTCCCATACGACGGAAGGCGCACTTGGAACCTCTCTCTCTCTAGCCCAAACTAATGAAGCCAGCCCACATCGATCCAGTATCGAACTTGGGACTACTGACGCAGTAATTGGAGGCACCTTTTCTGAATGATTTTTTTCTGCTGCCTGAAGATGCTTTATGTGCCCCTGTGAGAGAGGGAGCTGTACACTTTGGTTGTAAATGCCTGTAGGCGTTCTAGAGTATGGCTCAGCACTTAGTTCATACCTTTTCATTTGTTGTTGGTGTTTTAGGGCCCTTCAACTACAAGGTCATTAGAGCCCCGTCCACAACATAGTTCTAATGCAGAGACTGCACAGACACTACACTAATGTGACGATTTTCCCAAGCGGCCACCGATGTCAGTACTAGCTCGGGTTGCGCTGCTTAACTTCAGTGATCAGACGAGAACTGGTGTGTCCAACGCAATTCGCCGCTCCATACCTTTTCATTCTGGTTATAGGAAGGTGCTGGTCCCTCCCCCGTACTCATACATGAAATATTTCGTGGCATATCTGTGAGGAAGCCGCGGCGCACGCGTTGGGAACCTCTGAAGTAATGGAATGCTAATCTAGTACAGTAAGGTAGTTACCGGGTACTTTGGTTATTAGGGTCCAGATAGTCAATCAGATACTGGTGGGAGTGTAAAGTACCGTCCCACTGTGGTAAAAGTGAATCGAAGCCAAAAGCCACAATAAATAATAGTAAACCCAGAGGCCAATAAGGCAGAGGGCCAGAATCCCTGCTGACCTCACGATGCCACCAAGAGTCTAATGATATCGCCTAAAAGCAAACGACGAATTGAGATCTTCGGGGTTCGCAGCTGGGTGACACCACACATACACACAACATGCACTTTTATACCGTTTCTATATAAAACACCGATCTTGACCAGAAGCGAACCTGCGTACCTTAGGCTCAATAGAAAATCTTCATCTATCGATTGAACTGTCAGAGAACAGTTAGGAAATTTATAATCCTCAGGTCAGCGCTATCCTTTATAACGTTTAAGATACCATTTTGGAAATGCCCGCCCCATTAAAGTGCCCAAACTGAGCAAAAATAACTTAGGTCCTTTCGGTGCTTCGCTTATCGACACTAGATGGCGGTGTCAAGCTAAGGGGGAGGTAAATGTTATTTTCCATAGGCCGATTTATTTACTTTTAGTGAGATGTGCATTATTTTGTGAACGAAAATATTTCATCCCTTAAGGTCCTGTACAGCTTTTGAGCAAAAGAAGTGAGTCCTTTAACTGGAAACGGGGAACTTCAAAGTTAAATTTTAATAACCGGCGGTATTTGAGGTGTTAAAGGATAGCAGACACTAGTCTGTCAAAGGGCCATTTTTGAATTGAAGAGTGGAAGAAGGAAACCTAGTCTGTCTGGAGGTCAGACTGTCCAACCTTCTAGTGTTCCTTCCTTTATTTATTCACCCCCGCCCTACCTCCTCCTCTTAAAATAGGTACCTCGTTCCACTCCCTCCCCCAGAAGGTTGGTCATTTTCGTGGCGCCTTTTTTCATACTATCAGGTTCCAGGACTCGGTATCGAGTAAATGGAAATGATCTTTTTTATGAGACGTTAATTCCATAAATCCTCAATTATTTCGGGACCCAATTCGTGGTCTGAGCTTCTCGGTTGGTATTTATTCCTCTTCTGCCCCAAAGGAGCTGGAAGTTAATACAGGTCCTTTAATGTTTTCCGGCTGAGTATCTTAAATTGGCCGACAGTGAGGCACTTAATAGGACCATTATTTGGGACAAAACTGAAGTGGCTATTTAACACTTGTAAAGTCGTTTGGCTCTCTTTTCAACGACATTGCAAGGTCCTTTTGCCCTCTCTGTAAATGCCCTTATGAGTCTTTTTCTTCAAATGATGCCCAGTAGACTGAAATAGTGACCCAAAACCTGTCTGTCGACATAGTGAGTGACCGAGTTGAATAGGGACCATAACATATATAGATTGACAGCTGCATATTTTTTTTTACTTTCAGTTGATGGGACATTTTGAGAGGACCTAATATGATAGGGGATGACCATTTCAATACCGTTCACTTGAGCCCGAGCTCTAATCTCCAGTTGGGGTTTGGTGGTGCCACTCTTACACTCTTTACAGACTAGTTTTTTACTCTGTTGTGTCCCAAGTAAAAAAAAAAATTAGCTCGCCTAGGCAGTGGCGTCGCTACGGTTGGCGTCACCCCTTCTCCCGAAAAAAGCCGCTTCTTCTGTGGTGTCACCCCTTTTCTCATGGTGCGACTGGTGTCACCCGGAGCGGCCCGCACCCCCTAGTGACGCCACTGCGCCTAAGTAGGTCAGTCAATTAGTAACGTGCTTGATTCATGAACTGATGATCACAGGTTCTGACCTCAACAAAGCGGATGTATTAATTCAGGTGAGATGTAAACCTCCTGCCAGCCTTCCGTTGAGTGAAAAATAAAGCCCCCGACCTGTGTGGGGTGCATGATGTCATCTGCGTGAAGGAACCCTTACTAGGCGGAAAGGAGGCGAAGATCAGTAACATTACTACAGATGTAAAGCATTTACTCGTGAATTTCATCCTCCAGAGGTCGGAATTTCCCCAGACCCTGGGCATGAGCGATGATCTGTTGGGCGGCATTTTTACACAGCCGGCTGCCAACCTAATTCTGCAAACTCCATGCTTATTTATCGACGGGCCATTTGAGAGGTTATGTGGTCGAAGTTAATAAGTCAATAACAACCGGAAGTAGTGCAGCGATATTTATGTGGCCGGTATTCCAATATCTGAACCCTTCCCGCAGTTCACTTCGGAACATCCGGTAAAGGGTTAGGTCACTCGGTGGTGACAATTCCAGTGAAGTTACAAGCGGCCTGGTGAAATGGAATATTTTGACCGGAAATCTTCTTGCACAGTTGTTTAGCGCCCCCTTTCAATAACTTAATGCCCCGTCGTGTTGTTGGCACTACTCGGAATTCTCTCCATAGCCTAGTCTCGTTGGGAGAACTTCCCGTCTTTTATGGAACCTGTTTGTTCCACTGTTATCTGCTGGATGAGACGGAAGTGAGAATCAACAGTGGCCTTTTTTCGGTACAGTGTTGAGTGCGTGGTTCTTGTATTTTGGATGTTTAGGAGTAAGGCCTGGAATAGGAAGTGGCCAAAAATAAAATTAATTTATTTAATTAAATCTCTCTCTCTCTCTCGCTGTAAAAGTGAATGTGTTTGGTGGGGTGCCGGAGGAAGGGGGCCCATTGGGGAATTCACTTATACGGCGCTCTCGACTAACGTCCTTTCACGCATCATGTTCTGACTCAGTCATTTATTGATTTGATAACGTTTTTGCTTTGTTCTTTCAACCCTTCCCTAACTGATTGACTGCCCAGACATAGGCCTACTAAGGAATCTGATTTAACTCTCTCTCCCCCAGATGAAAGTCAGCCAGGACAACGAAAGTAATTGATTAGTCCTAAGATTGACCACCACTAATACGACTTCCTCAACCAGCTGACTCCCCCTTCTACCTCCTCGGACGTTGATTCAGACGCTAAATGACACATTGTGTTTAAAATGGAAGTTTTATGGCACCCCTTTAGTGACGCACTTACTGATGTAGGATAAATAAGGGAACGGTGGGCCAGTGAGTGTTTGGTTTGTTTTTAAGTCCTTAGATTATTTCGACCGCCAAGAAGTGATCTCCTGCACTTGGAGATTTTGCCAATGCACACGTATTGACCAATCCACAGACCGCCTCAGTAAGAATCGAACCTGCGATCATGATATCAGTAGTTAATCCTGTACGATGCTCAAGCTGAGGTACCGAGGACTTCTGGTTAAGTGTAAAGGGCCTGAGGTAAACGGCACTGAGAAGCCGTTAACTGAGGTATCCTAAATGGTTAAATAGGGGACGTGCTTGCAATTCTTCAGAGACAGTTCACGTCTGATCACTGAAGCTAAGCAAACGCAACCCCAACTAGTACTAGCATGGGTGGCCACTTGTTTGTTTGTTGGTGTTTAAGGTCCCGTCAACTACAAGGTCATTAGAGACCCGGTGGCCACTTGTGAACATTGGGTACTGCTAATACCCAAAATATCTTCCTAACAGTGTAGTGTCTATGCAGACTTTGAATTAGAACTACGCTGTGGACGGGGCTCTACTGACCTTTGTAGTTGAAGTACCTTAAACGGTAATGCAGTTGCATCTTACCAGAAATCACCAAATTAGACCAGGATCGAGCCGGGACCCATGTGCTCAAGCGTTGGCCTCTGCTGCTGACGGCAAGCTCCTACATCCGGGAATTTTGCCGATCTACACGTATATTTCATTCGAAATTTTGAAAGGGTATCAGGGCTTCAGGACGGAAGGAGCACATCGGGACTATTCTCTTGGGATTTGATTGATGCCAGCCAGGACGACAGGACAACTCGTGTGGGATATCAGGTCGGTGTCCGACGACAGGGTTGTGTTTGTTGGTGTTTTAGGGCCCTTCAACTACAAGGTCATTAGAGCCCCGTCCACAGCATAGTTCTTATGCAGGGACTGCACAGACACACTAATACAACGATTTTTGGGTATTAGCAGTATCCAGTTTTCCCAAGCGGCCACCCATGTCAGTACTAACTGGCGTTGCGCTGCTTAACTTCAGTGATCAGACGAGAACTGGCGTCATCATCATCACACCCTTAACCCGCCTGTGGCAGGGTCGGGTCTGCGGGTCCAATGAACATGCTGTAACTGGGGGCGTTCCAGACGACAGCTGGTGTGCCCAACGCAATTCACCGCTTCGAACAGGGTTGTGGAAACCAGAGTCGGACACTGATGTGTTACTGGGCATGGATGGGAAAGTGCAGCTGTGGGCTGTTGGTTTTGGACGTATGACGTCATTTTGGCGGTTTTCGAATGAGCTCGTGCATTTCTTCTTTAGGGAACGATTCGAATGTTGATGTGTTCCATTCGTCTTAGGTGTTCCTTTTCCTGAAGGGACATCCACAATATGCCACACAAGTTGAAAAAGCTGTACAAAATAACTTATTATGATGCATACAGAGACCTAACCCTCCACCCCCACCCCTACCTCTCCTTATTCTGTAAAGTGGACAATGGTCTATTAGCGATTAATATCCGTTATCTTTCGTCCAGTAAATTGAAAATATAGTCATTATTATTATTATTATTTTTTTTTTTGTTATTCAAGTTTGCATTAACCTATTCCCCAAATTTAATGGAGTTGAATTCAAAGAAATTGTTGGCTACCTTTCCACAGGTACAAAAGTCGGTATTAAAAGGGGGGCGTGGTGAACCTTACGGCTTTCATTTTTACCTCGGCCGTACCTCACACCCACCCCCGCTGCTCCAGGTCCAACCTCCTCCTTCTCTCTCTTTCTTTCTGTTATTCAGACGGCTATAAAAAATGTATTAACGTGGTCACTTTCTAAAGGGTCATTACAATGAGGTCCATTGAATAGGTTTCGATTTCGCCATAGTGACCTGTATTGTTTAGGACAAACAATAACGGTTTTGGCCGGTACTTTATTGTCTCGATTTGCGTAACACTCTGGCACTGGTCACGCCGGGCTCTCAACTGTGGCATTGTTCTAGATGGGGCAGACGGCAGTAATTCTCATCTCCACCTACTGTCGAAACTAACAAACGCCATATATGGATAAGAGGTAGTTCAGAGTTTGTAAATGTCCTGGTGGCTCAGTAGGTAGAGCGTAAGTCTCATAATCTTAAGGTCGTGAGTTCGATCCTCACCCAGGGCATGTTTTTTTTCCCCTTTCGATTAGGTGTCTTTTATCTTGGTTTTGTTTTATTGAAGTAATTTGTCGATATGGAATACTAACTCTGTTAATAAATAATATTTTCTTTTAATATTAACCCCGCCCCCCACGTAGTTGCAAATGCCTTATTTAGGCGTGGTAGGGGGCTTCCGAAATGATCATGTTAGAGGTTACATGTCAGAGGTAGTCTGAGGGTGGGTTTGTTTGTTTGTTTGTTGGTGTTTAAGGTCCCGTCAACTACAAGGTCATTAGAGACCCGTCCACTGCATAGTTCTCATGCATATACTGCACAGACACTACACTAATGCGACGATTATTGGGTATTAGCAGTACCCAGCTTTCCCGAGCGACCACCCATGTCAGTACTAACTGAACTTGCGTTGCTTAACTTCAGTGATCAGACGAGAACTGGTGTGTCCAACGCAACTCGCCGCTCCCCTGAGGGTGGGAGACGTCGTGGAAAACATGAGGGGGAATTGGTTGAGATGGTATGGACATGTGATGAGATGGTATGGACAGCTTTGGCCGGTAACCGGCTGCGGAAAAAACTATGACCAGTATATCGTCCTTGTGTCCATTCAGAGGGACAAATGGGTACCCGACCCTACCATAGGCGGGAAAAGGGTTAGGAGTTGTTTGGTATGGAGATGTGATGAGAATGGGGAGGAGGAACTCATTAGGTCATCATGGGGCTGCAGGTGTTGGGGAGCAGCAAAGGGGAGGGGAAGACAGAAACAGACGTCGGAGCAGTTGCTACGAAAGGACATGGTTATGTGCGGGGTGGATGGGGCCGGGCTTGGTTGAGGATAGGCGAGGGTGGAGGATTGGAACCCGCAAAACCGATCCAGGTACTGGCTGGAAAAAGGTGTGGTGATGATGATGAGGTGTGGTAGGGCGCTAGGTTCTGAATGCCTTATTAAGTTTGGTGGCAGGCCCTCTTGGTTATGTTTTCGTTGTGTATGACATGGGAGTTTGTAATGTGAGTAGAACTTTCAGTCCGTTCTTTTGTGCCATGAAAAAGAAAATGACGCTGGGTACTAAGAGGTGAAGGTGTTGAACGCCCCCGGGTGGGATCGAACCACCAACCTTTCGGTTAACAGCCGAACGCGCTAACCGATTGCGCCACGGAGGCAGACAGGGTTCTGGATGTTTCTTTAAATTTAGAGTTGAACGTTTTGTTGGCTACTAGATGGCGCGCAATGTCGTCGTCAGTGATTTCGTTGAGAATGTTTGCCTGGATGGTGTCCATTTGCATAGAAACGAAAGTAAAATCTTGCGGATTGTTGCGGTATTTCCTTTTATTACATTTTATGTTGGTTGAATTAGGGAGTATTTTGATTTTGACAAGAAAAAAAACAACAAAGACGGAGTCGTCTGTAGATGCTGTAGTGATTTATATCTGTCCTAGAATTTGGTATGTTGTTGAGGATTTCTTTAAAGGCAGACATGTCGTCGATGGACGCCGGGTTTTTATCGAAATGGTGACGATGATTTCAAATCGCAAGTTGTTAAATGTTACTCTTTTTATATACAGTATATCTATATAAAACCTAATTTATACACACGTTCATCGAGTTTAGATGGCTGTCTCTGCATCTAGAATTTCAGTACTTTGAAATCTAAAATAAGACTCGATTAATCATAATTTTTATCGTTGTTAGTTATACGGAGGCCAATGGAAAGGCCGAATTTTAATTGGTTCGAGATTGAGTTACGTACGGGTCCTTTGATTACTAAGGATCACTTAAATCGTAAGATGATTTTCATTTGAAGATTATATGTATAAGTTTAAAATCTCACGCACTCGGATTATTTGACCTCTTAATTATTATTACTATAATTATCTTGAGGTTACATGTACAAATGACTTTTTCAAGTTAGGCTTAAATGTATTTAGTCTTTCTCGCGTCGTGGGCTGTCTTTTTATTGGAAGTCTTTGAGAATTTTAATTAAGATAATTTCCCGTGTAATTTTTGGTTATTTTTATTTCTTCCTACCTACCTACCTACCTACTTACTGTAAGCATACCTGGTGGGTTTTTCGGAAGGGCCTAGAATTTCGTATCTGCGGTAGGGACTAGTGGTATTTTTACTGTGTGATGCCCTTTGATATGAATAACAAAGGGCATTACTTCAAATTGTCTATGAAAATATTTTGCATTAACAAGTATTCTCAATGAAATTTAGTTTGAATGAGAGTTCATAAGTTTTTCATTCAAATAAATATCATTTTTCCGAATTGTGGGTATATATTCGTCATTCTTTCAATCAGTGCTCTACCAAAAGAGTTAGCGAAAAAGGCCCTAGAAATTAGCGGGCGAATAATTTTATTTTAAAGTATTGAATCACAGAACTGCATTTTTATGAATGAAACGTGAGGTTAAGTTGTTGATTAGGGCCTTGAACGGGTAAAATTTTACTCATTAAGGTCAATTTGAGTGGGTGCTCCATGGACCTTGCCGCAAGGGTTTTCAAAGGGTTTGAAATAAGGTTTATTGACGAAAAGGTCCTTTATTTTGTAAGACAGTGAATTATTTTTTAAATTGGGCTTATGAGTGGTGGTTGCACTCTAGTTTGATATTGATAGAAGTAACTGCTGTTAGTTAATGTGGTCCGAACATCTTGATCAATTCGACAAAAGGACCTTGGACCAAAGTTCCCGATCGAAAGATGTGGTGATTGTGGTTAATTAGTTTAGTTTCATTGAAGGATTAAATCGGTTTTCGGCTTTAAAATTAAAAAAGAATCTTTACAAATAAATAAGACCCTATGTAGAGTTGTAGATGATGGTCTCATGTGTTTTTCATCTCAAAGGACTTTTGAGAAGATGTTCGAATCTCGGGGAATCCTCTGAAGCGGAAAGGTCCCCAAATTTCACGCAGAACCTTTATTGGCCCATTATGGGATCCATCTGAGAAACTGATCCACACTGCATTCTTTGCTTTTTAAAGTGATGACCCTGGCGACATGGGTGGAATTTTGGATGGACGAATATGCACTGCTACGAAGGGGCAGTTGAGTTTTAGCCGTTTTGGACCTCGAGAATATTCCCAGCTGATCGATGCGTTCTATGTTTTATCTTTCCGTATAGTTCTTCACAAAGGTCCTTACTAAGCGTAGGGCCTAAATCGGAAGTTTTTATAAGGTCCAAAGACCTTTCTCAGTGTTAGCTTGGGACGTTACGTTAACGAGGATCCTTTCGATATTAAGTTCAACCGTGTATAGGTTTGTCTTAGTGAGAAAATGAAAGGGCCTCTGAGTGCAGGAAAAAGGACTCGAAATGGAGCACACTTATTGGCCAATAATTACAGCTTGATTTTTGAATTTTGAAACTGGGCTCTGCAAGAGTAAGTACTACCTATGATAAAGGCGATGGTATTTTTTAAAAGTAAATTCTGAAAAGAAAAACTGACCAATGAGGTATGGGTAGAGTATTATTGACCAATGGGTAGAGTATTATTGAATTTCAGACTGGTTAGGGCATGATGGGGCCTCTGAATGAATCTTCGGAAAGGTATATTTTAATAAGTCATTCCTAATCCTTTTGCCGCATCTGTCGGTAACAATTGGATGGTATTTTTACGCAGCCGGCTGCCGCTGCCTAATTTCCAGCACCTCTACTTACTTGATGCCCCGGCCTATCTTTCTTCGTGGGAATAATTACATTCACTGACGTTAGGGGAGGGGGTCAAGCTACTGAACCTTGAAATATTGCCAAATTACACGTATATTTAATTCTATGTAGAAGGATCTTTTTGTTTTACAGTACAGTGGGGAAAGTTTGCCATAACTATCACGCCGATAGAACACAGGATTGGTTTCCCATTTGGGACGGAAGCCGGACTTCTCTCCCGCTCGCACGAAAGAAAGAAGCAAGCTATCGTCCTTGCCAATAATATCAAGCCTGGATCCACGGATTTCCCTGCCTCCCCCCACTCACCTACAACGTACTAAGCCCCCGGAACATCGTCATCACTCACCCCGTTTGCCACCATTTTTGTCCCATTGGGACACACGAAAGATCTCGGTTGGACGATACTTTTACCCAGCTGCATCTTCTATACTTAGTTACCGTCGGCTTATTTTGATTGAGACGCTTTTCCTCCACCGGGGCGGTCTTTCCTACACCTGAATATTTTGCCGAGCTATACGTTCCGTGTAGAAAGGGCTCTTTTTTTTCGTGCAGTGGGGACATCGTGCGCACACAGGCGGCTCATGGGGCAGGCAAACCTAGGTGGCTGCCTAGGGCGGCGAATTTCAAAGGGGCGACTAATTTCAGAGGTACGGGAGCGGCGAATTGCGTTGGACAAACCAGTTCTCGTCTGATCACTGAAGTTAAGCAACGCAATCCCAGCTAGTACTGACATGGGTGGCCGCTTGGGAAAGCTGGGTACTGCTAATACCCCAAAATCGTCGCATTAGTGTAGTGTCTGTGCAGTCTCTGCATACGAACTATGCTGTGGACGGGGCTCTAATGACCTTTGTAGTTGAAGGACCCTAAAACACCAACAACATTCACTTCAGAGGTACTTCCCTACCATGCGGTCTATTTGCCATTTAAAATGTTCATAGTCCTGGGGTTCCCAAACTGCGGTGATTGGTGGGGCCTTTTCTAAATGTTGGCTTTCTCGGGGCGCCTTGTTGCAGAGCCATAGCAATGCATTGGCAATGGAACACATGCCAAGGACCCTCGGATAATTTAGAATTGCATTAAGTTGAATGGGGGGGGGCGACCATGGACCTACTTGCCTAGGGCGCCTGAAACTCACGAGCCGGGCCTGCGTGCGCGCCACAACTTTATTTCTCAACCGACGGATGGCGTCCTGGGGATCTCTCCGTCTCGCCTGAAAGAAGCCAAGCCACCTTCGGTGTTGGATCAAACCTGGAATTACTGACGCAGTAGTTCAGCAGACTACTTCAGCATCCGGAGCCACTACTGAGACAGACATGCACTTATTCCTGGATTGTTTGTTTGTTGGTGTTTTAGGGCCCTTCAACTACAAGGTCATTAGAGCGCCGTCCACAGCATAGTTCTTATGCAGAGACTGCACAGACACTACACTAATGGGACGATTTTTGGGTATTAGCAGTACCCAGTTTTCCCAAGCGACCACCCATGTCAGTACTAACTGGGGTTGCGTTGCTTAACTTCAGTGATCGGACGAGAACTGGTGTGTTCAACGCAATTCGCCGCTCCCTTTATTCCTGGAATTGATATTTGTTTTTTTTTCAGTTAAGACACGGTAAAGAAAAGGTGAAACTTTTTGGAAATAGATTTAGTGAGGAAAACGTTGTTGTTTTTATTTTGCTTTGGAGTGTTGTAGTTGGCCCCCGATCGGTGATATCTGCATTAAAAAATGGATGGTGTGCCGATATGTAGGGTATTATGGGTGAGTGTAGCTTGTTGACGGTTGTTGCTATGATTATGAAAATTTAACTAGGAGCAAGATCATCATTTTGTGTATTTCATAGATGAAAATGACATTAATTTGTGAATTACAAACTAGTTCGTATGGCTGCTAGTTAAAAAGATAACCGCAAGTGAATACAATTATGTAAATGAAAAATGTCTGGCGAGTTTATGGAAAACTATGGTGGAAATTTGAGATAAGATCTATTATCGAGTTTTTTTTGTATTCATGATGTGAAAATGATAAAAGACATGTACAAAATTCCCCCGAAAACGAAATCGCATCTACATTCGCATAAATGTCACTTGTTTAACGGTCGTCGCCATTTTTTGACACATTTTTCATGTCATAAATGTTGATTGGACACTCCATGTTGTAGCGTTTGTCCCCTCTCCTCTACCCCCTTCTTCCTCCAATGTCATGGATCTAAGCAGGACGTTGATGGATTTGATTCGAGTTATCTATGGTCACTTAGACGTAAAATGGGAACCCAATGACTCCATCCTGTTCCAGGACAGGTGAAGGAGCATTTTGATAGTGTGATTTAGTAAGAAGATGGATGACCTCTCTCCTCTCATCATATGTCTTCTGGAGGATTGTTTGGTGTGCTGTTGTCTTTTACTGGTACCACTATTTTGAGTGGGCGTTTGACCTGTCGGGTTCGGACATTGCAACCCTGTTTTATTTTCCTCTTTACTTCTTTTTCGGATGTTAATTAAAATACAAATATTGCCTTGCTCCTGACGGGACACTGAATACTTGCGCGGGAAGAAGTCATAAGTGGGAACAAGATCTAACTAAAATTTGCATCTCTACTTTAATTTGGGTGCCCGGGTCTTCACTTGTCTTCTTGTCACCTAGACCTAATTATTTAACCCTCCATCTCTTCACTCGTCTTCTGAGGGATACCACCTATACGTGACAAAGCTCCTTTTGCACCTAAAGATGTGATAGGTGTAGAGAGAGGCCCGTCCTTTCCTGCCCTCACCCAACCTCCCTTTTCGCGTTGGTAAATAATCCTTAGGATTGTGAGGGGGATGCTGTAAACAAACAGACTCATAAG
>JAAFCE010005724.1:16038683-16094102 GCA_013389805.1 Trigoniulus corallinus | reverse complement strand
ACAGTGGACGGGGCTCTAATGACCTTGTAGTTGAAGGGCCCTAAAACACCAACAAACAAACAATCGGATGCCAAGTAAAGCCGTGGTGCTGTGTTGTGTGTACGATGTCAACCCTGCATGGAAAAGAACCCTCTTACATAGAATGCAATCGGTGGAGTAACTTGTAGGGGAAATGGGGTCGAACTGCCCCGGGCGCCTTGCTGAAAATCAGCCGCCGTGACACTGTGCGACGGCATTGCGACATACGTTTACCATGTCTGCTCAGGACAAGCAACAGGGTAGGGAGGGGCGCCTCGAATGCCTGTTGCCCCGGGCGCCTCTGAGTCCAATAGAGGTGTAGTTCAGCAAAATTGACAGGTGTATTAGCTCGCCGCCCCTGACGTTGGTGGAGTGCCCCAACAAGCAGTAGGTGGACGATAAATAAACATAGAGGTTGCAATGTTGGATTGGTTGCCGGCTGCGTAAAACTACTTGCCAACATATCGCTCATGGAGCTCACGGGACAAACTGAACATCCGATCCTGTCATAGGCGGCGGTAGTTTAAGTTCGTTGAATCGTTGCACCCATTTATAGTGGAAGGCGGGTTAGGGGTCCCGTTCGCTGTCCGAGCAAAATACCCGCTGGGTCATCTGGGTTGGAACTTGTAACCCTGAAATTAGATATACGGTTAACTTCTTGATACGGCCCTATGAATTGTCAAAAAACCCCGCAATCCAGTCTAGTTGAAAGCAGTTTCTGCCCCTCTTAAGGAACCGACGGTTTCGTTCCATACCTGGAAGGCTGGGGTCATCCTAAATAGTGGTTCGGACGTTGTCTGACGAGCCGAAACACTTGCACGCCCTGCCAATGCACTACTTAGTGTCCAATCAGCCCATTGGACACATCACATTGCTGAGTTCCAACGGTAGCTGGTGTGGCATTGAAGGCGAGATTGTAGATTTGAGCTGTATTTTTTTTTTTTTGCAGAATAGGTTTAAATGACCATTGGTCAACTAGCTTAATAAAGAAGTGTACGGACCTCAAAAGACCTCCTCAGGTAAAGTGTTCAGAATCTCTCCAGTCGGTGAACAACCAGGTCGCTACAACTTGGCGAACAACCCGGCCCATTCGGTGCTTTTGAGGTCCTTCATCGGGTGAGTCGCTGCTGTTGCCCTTAGAATGGACAGTGTCCAGTGTGGCGTCATTTTTATGCGTAATAACCAGTAGTTATCATAATTGGTGCCTCCTGTTGTCATTGCTACTGTAACATGTCACATGCTAAATGTTGCTCTTAGGGCAAAGTGGGGTGTGATTAGGGCACTGTCGCCAGTCAATCCCTGGCCTGTCTGATGATGTCCATCCATTTTGGTCACTTTAGGGTCAGCGTTTATCTCTTTATATTATTTATGGTTGTCGTCACTGCATGTGCATTTATTCGAATTGACCAGGCGACAAGTTGGAGGAAGGTTCGTGTGTGCTATGGATGTCAGACATGTTTTTCGAGATAGCGTATCATCTTAGAGAGGGGAAGGAAATTGGCCCTTAGGGGCCCCTGCTTTTGGAGCTTAGGGACGCTCCCCCTCCTGACCATTAATGCCCTTTCATTTACCATTTGTTTGCAGCCCTGTGCTTTTAAGGAATTTTGTTGTTGTTATTGCTGCACTCTCCTCCTGCTGGTCATCAATTCAATTAGATTCATCATGTCTCGATGTGGATTTCAGTAGCCCTTTGGCAGCCGCCAAAGGTCATCTCGTGAGACTAGGAATCAAAAAAGGAGCTTGGAGATCTGTGACCCTTTCACCCCTATCCAAAATTGGATTATGGGTACTTCTCTTGGGAGGAACGAGAGAAAGGTTCTTGAAAGGGAAATTGACCACTATTAGACTTGAAATTCCCTACGCGCTGTCAGGAGCAAATCTACTATTCGTTAATGTCCTCTGGACTCCTGAAAATCTTGGAATTACTTAGGGCCTTGCCTAAATAATTGGGGCATATCTTCTTTCGGACCTATGTTTAATGTCCACGTATATCCCCTGTCGTATTGAAATCAATTTGGCATGGGGTTTTTAAACTACTTTCCTTTTGCAAATTCTGCGTTTCCGCCAGAGTGGACTTGATGATGTCAGCAGTACTGTTGGAATTAGGGACACTGGATATGTCGTGATGATAGGGCCATCATCTTCACCCACCCTTTTCCCGCGAATAGCAGGATCGGGTCCAAATGGGACAAAACTGCCAACCTAATTGTGCAACCCCTATACTTATTTATCGTTGACTCATTTGATTCGTTAGGGCACTTTTTCTTCGACACTGACTCCAGGGGGGAGCGAGCTCCTACACCTGGAAATTTTGTTGAACTGCACATTCCATGTAGTAAGGGTTCTTTCCCGAGCTGTGGTGAGGTGCACACAGCACGGGGCCCCCCGACTTCCCATCCGCGACGGAACGTGCATCTCGGAGGGCTCTCTTTCGCTCCGAAGGAAGCAGGGAGCGGCGAATTGCGTTGGACACACCAGTTCTCGTCTGATCACTGAAGTTAAGCAGCGCAACCCCAGCTAGTACTGAAATGGGTGGCCGCATGGGAAAACTGGGTACCGCTAATACCCAAAAATCGTCGCATTAGTGTAGTGTTTGTGCAGTCTCTGCATAAGAACTATGCCGTGGACGGGGCTCTAATGACCTTTGTAGTTGAAGGGCCCTAAAACACCAACAAACAACAAGCAATCCGAAAGAAGCCAACCGCATCTGTCCTGGATTGAACCTAGATCCTTTGACACTACCTTTGCTCCCTACCTCTAATGTTTTGTTTTGAGTCGTCCTCGGCTCATTTCTGTTTCTTGTTGAGGGAGGGTTGTGTGACTTGGACAGGGTTGATCAAGACGTGAAAAGTAACCAGCTGGACGCTTAAATAGTAAGCTCCGAGTACCTTTCATTTGACCCGCTGCTGGTCGACACTAGGGTTGAGGTGTCTATTTGGCTGTGGGGCCGGACAGAACCCAGTCACAGGTGGCAATTCGTCCTGTTTGCAGGTGTGTTTGTTGGACAAGGTTTTAGACACCAAATACCTGAGGTTGGACGATTTTTTTTGAAGGTGTTGTTTTGCCTATGAATGATTTGTGACTGCTTTGCCCTAAAATGCCCCTAAGTTTGTGCCATTCTTTGCTGGCAGCTGTTTAGGGCACTTGGTTTAATACCGAGCAGTTTATGAGTATTATTTTAATTTATAGTCTGTTTCATCATTAAATCAGTTTTAATAATGGGGTGTAGTCACGGTCATTCTTGTTTATATATTAGTTGGTGCGCGGTGACTCCTCCTCCCTCATTTTTGTTCCTCTTGCTCTCTTTCGCAGTGAGGTCAGGGCTGTTTGTTGAAGGGCTTGGGGCCACAATCACAAATATCTATAAATAATATCCGTCAATAAAGTAGAATTTTAGATATTAAAATACTACTAACGGTATATTGAAAGTACACCTTTTACCTCAGGGCGGGACAGGGGAAAATGTGAAATTAATCAACTCTCGCCCGGTAACGGAATCGAACTCTGAACTCCTCAGTTTTGGGGGTTACTCGCTAGGCAACTCAATCTGATGAAATAGACATCCTATGAACCATGCTTTTAATATATAAAGGACACCCTGAAAGTCTGATTAATAATTACTTGAGTGACTGCTTGAGGCGCTGTTGTCGATAACAGGAAGTGATGAAGAGGGGGGGGGTCAATTGACCGCATCCTTACCCCGGCCCCCTCGTCCTCCTCTCCTTGAAGCTGAATGGACCTCTTCCATCAAATTGATATTAAATGGTGCAGTTGACAGATATTAGGTCACTAGGAAGAAAGGCGCAGAGGTGGGAGAGCAAAAGGGCCGTTTGTGGAGGGGTGGAAGGGGCATTGGGGCACAGAGGGTTCTTTAATATAAAATTTGGTGGATAAAGTTTATTAAATGTCGAATCAATGGTTCCTTCAGGGGGCTAGGGCGCTTTGAATGCTATTGGCCATGCAGCTTCAAGTACAGGAAGAGGATAGAGGCGTGGTGTCGCATACCTCTACGGAATTTTGGGGGAAATCAGTGGTCGTCATTATATTCCCCCCTGTCCCCTGCCCTAAACAAAGGGTTTTTGAAATTGTTGTCATTGTCTGTCACTGAATGTAAAATTTCGCTTTCTGTTCAAATATTAAAAAAACGACAATTTCTGCGATGTTAACAAAAGAGGAAATTGTCTTCCTCTTCACTTTGTTTGTGTTATGGCGCTCCGAGGCGTTTGTCATTTCTCTTTGAGTGGCGCCCTCTAGTTTCCAGTCTCTCTTATTCCGTTTTTCTCCACCATCAGTTTACAACTCAGTTTGGGCCATTGTATAGGACAGAGAAAGAGAGAGGGGGGGGGGCCTGTTGTATTTGAAGGAAATTGTTGAAAGTGATTTGACAACATTCCAGTTGAATAAAATATCTGTCTTCCGCTCAAAACCGGAAGTTGCGCTACAGCTATATGTTTTTTTTTGGCAGGTACCTCTTTTCAAGGATCTTCCCCGCCCCCTCTTTCCTCTTATCCACATTTAGGCCTTCCCCTTTAAAGGGCTCTTGATTTTCGTTGGTGTTTTAGGGCCCTTTAACTACAAGGTCATTAGAGCCCCGTCCACTGCGTAGTTCCAATGCAGAGACTGCACAGACACTACACTAATGCGACGATTTTTGGGTATTAGCAGTACCAAGTTTTCCCAGGCGGCCACCCACAAGCAACAATTGGTAGCCCTGAAATGAGGAAGAGCTGCTGGCTAGGTCCATTACAGGGATGGATTCTTCTTTCTTTCTTTGTTGGTGTTTTAGGGCCCTTCAATTACAAAGGTCATTAGAGCCCTGTCCACAGCATAGTTCTGATGCAAAGACTGCACAGACACTACACAAATGCGACGATTTTTCGGTATTAGCGGTACCCAGTTTTCCCAAGCGGCCACCCATGTCAGTACTAGCTGGGTTTGCGCTGCTTACAGGGATGCAGGTTACTGGAAGCACCCGGAGCAGGGGAAGACCAAAACAGACTTGGGAGTAGGTTGAACAAACGGATATAATAGTGTGTGGGGTGAATGGGAATCTGGGGGGGGGGATAGGCGGGAGTGAAGGGCCAGAACCCACAGACCCGACCCATCCTGCCATAGGCGTGAGTGTGGGGTTTGAAGTGGATTTACGGAATAAAAATCGAGGTGGCAGCTGAGAAAGGGGTCAATGGATTCCAAAACGATCCAAAATCATCAGATGTTAACGTCGGCTCACATTAACCTATTCTGTTGATCTCGAGTTCAAATCTGCGGAAATGTGGAATGTCTTACATAATCCTTGAGAAAAAACGCACATGTTATTATTGTTTTTTTTTTTAAAAAAAAAAATGTTTTTTAAAAGGTGAAGGGGCATGAAGGGGAAAAGGAGTTTTTATTCTACCGTTCACTTCACTACCCTCACCCTTCTTTCAACCCCATAAGGAAATGGAGGACCATTGTCCAAGTGTCCGAAGTTTTTTTTTTAAAAAAACTTATTATATATAGTTTTAAAATAAATTATTGCTGAGAAATTATTCAGCTGTCATTTTTGTTAGATTTATTTCAAAAAAATCAAAGGGCCGATTTTTGTAACTTGACCCCCCCCCCTCTAAGTGGACATTCCGATATTGGAATTTAAAAAAAAAAACTCCATCTTCGGCTCATCGTTCGACCAACGTCCAACAATTGATTCATCAATCAATCGTCCAAGTATCCTTTTTTGACCACTGATGATGTGGAAATGTTGTTTCAGTACATTGCTACAACGCCCTCAAGCGTCAAAAATGTGCTGACGTGTGGGGGAGGAGGAAAGGGTTGAGAAGGAAATAGCAGGAGGTGGAAAAGATAAAGATCTGATAGTGTTTAAAGGAATTGTGTCCAGGAATTCCTTTTTACGTCAGGATATGGCAATGTGTGGGGTGGACGGGAACCAGGTGGGAGATAGGCGGGAGTGGAGGGCTACAACCCGCAGGCCCGACCCTGCCACAGGCGGAATAAGGATATTATGGTGATGATGTGTCCAGCAATTCCTTCCCTATAGGTCAGGCAATGTTGTAAGCTTTACAATAATTAAGTGATCGATTATGGTGAGCGTGACTGTGGGTTCGATTCTCGGTACGGCTTGCGTAGGGTTGTCTCGGACCTTGAGAAAGGAAAATTTAAGTGACGTGTCTCGTTGATCCTCTGTTGATGTCATTGGACGGTATATCACGGAGGCCGCCACGGTGACCAACTGGATCCAGTCTGAAATGATAAGTAGGTATCTGCCTGACTCGAACCTGCATCTTTCGAACTCTGATGACAGGTTACAAGGTGCTGTATGGTAGCTAACGTGAACCTTAATTGATGATGACGTCATAAGGTTGCGGGTAGACGCTGACTGAGTCTGCGCATTGTTCTGTGACGTATTACCTGACGTCATCACGAAAACAGTGGACTCTTGAATGTCTTTATAATTAGTTTATTAATTTTAATAATTTGAAATATGAATAAATAAATATGTAGAGATATTAGCTACCGAGCCATCTTGGGTCCATTGATATCTAGAATTGACGATGGGCCCTTTGTTGGTTGTAAATGGACCATTTCTACCAGAAGAATCCTTAGTCTGTAATTCGGCCTCTTCCTCTTCTACGGTATTTGGCATTTTATCACCCTCCGGTGTCCAAGAGTTGTGGTCATTCGTTTGTTGATGCCTTTTCCAAAATGCTCGATACATAAGGCATAGTTGGCCCTTAGATGACCTATCAAAAAAATTGGAAGAAATAAAGCGATTAAGTAAACCGAAATCTGTATTTGGTTTGTTGGTGTTTTAGGGTCCTTCAACTACGAGGTCATTAGAGCCCCGTTCACTACATAGTTGTAGTGCAGAGACTGCCCGGATACTACAGTAATGCGACGATTTTTGGGTAGTAGCAGTATACCCAGTGTTCCCAAGCGGCCACCCATGTTAATACTAGCTCTGGGGTCGCGTTTGTTAACTTCAGTGATCAGATGAGAACTGGTCTGTCCAACGCAATAAGCCGCTCCCGCTGTACTCTGTACAGAGAAGGATAGTTGACAATACCACAAAGGGCCTTTTTTCATTTGAAAGAGCACCCAATGGATAATGGCCCTTATCTGTAGATATTTTCATCGTGTTTAATTCTACAGACATTATAATCGCGCCTCGGTGGCGTGGGGAGTAGCACGCTCGGTAACTGCGTCAGTAGTTCTAGGTTCGATCCTGGAGCGAGGTGGATTGGCTTCTTTCGGGCGAGAGAGAGAGGTCCCGAGTTCGCCTCCTTCGGATGAGAAGTAAAACCGAGGTCCCGTGTGGTGTACGATGGCATTTGCACGTAACAGAACCCTTTCCTACTATGCAACGGGTAGATGAGGCAAAATTTTCAGGTGTAGGAGCTCGCCCCCACCTGACGTCGATGGAATGCCCCAACGAACAGTAGACCACCGATAAAATAAGCATGGGGAGGTGCAGCTTTGGCCGGCAACCTGCTTTGAAAAAATGCTGTCCAATAGATCGCCCTTGTGTCCATTCAGAGGGACCAGATGGGTACCCGGCCCTGCCATAGGCGGGAAAGGTGTTAGGAGTTGCTTTTATAACTCTACAGATACTGTATTATATCGTGTTGATAGCTTGTGCGAGGACCTAAATTTCTTGAACGCTGTCACCTGGAAATGCGACATGACCTCGTAGCAATTTCTTTTCGGAAGGGGAGCAGGTGAAGGGAGGAGGGGGGTGTAAAGTTGGAAAACGATGTGGGACCTAAAGGGCCCTTTAATGTCAACTTTAAACTAACACCTATCCACTCATGTTGGCGCCTACGTTAGCACTACAGACAAACCCTTGATAATTTAAAAGATGTTGACGCTTAAATGAATCCTTTGAAAGATGCCCTTTGACGCTTTGGAACGGTGTTGGGGCCGGACACTGACAACAGGGCCCCCATCTTGAGGTCAATATCATCCTAAGGTGAAAATAGACTCTTGACGCGGAGTTATTTAGCGGAGTGAAGCGTTTTAGTAGAGTGAAATGAATGCTGTTGAATAGTAGAGATTTATTGCAAAGGGCCCCTGAATGCGGGGTGTGCTACTGGATGTTTGGAAACGGGATGGGACAAGCAGAAGGAGGAAAATTTTTTGGTCATTTTAAAAAGAGAGGGGGAGGAAGAACAGGACAGAAGAATTCAAAGGACCCATCGTCGCTTGCGGTAAACAGAAGCGAGATAGTGATACCAATATTGACATCAACTTGTTGAACTCTTACGTGTCAGAGGGTTTTGAAGGAGGTCCTTCTCAAGGAAGGGAATCGTCTGTTTTTGGGGAGGTGTTTTGGTCCTTTTTTTTCCACTATCTGTTTCCCCTCAGAACTCCTTAAAGAAGATCCTTGATTCTTTTTATTTTATAAATAAATGGAAGGGGGACTTAATCTGGAAGGAGGAGCACCTGAGGTATAGTTAACTAACGTGTATGGTCCCAGTTGCCCTCCTCTCCTTCTCTTGTCCCGCCAACAAGGGTCCGTTTCTCTGGCACCTAATCCTCTTCTCTGCATTTTCCCCTCCCTCCTCTCACTGAAAGGTGGTAGAAAAGACCTTTTTTGATCGTCGCTGTCCACTCCTTCCCCATCGTCGAATTGGTGGTCCTTTGCCTACTCACCCTTTGGTCTGCCCCCTTCCTCCCCTCTCTCCTTACAGATTTCTTCTTCTCTGGGACGGAGGGGGCCAAAAAATGTGGTGGAGCCATCTTGTCTGTGGTATGATACTGAACGGTGTCGGTTCCTATCTTTGAAAACCATCAGAGTGGAAAATGTAATGTTATCTGTATGTTTGAGGGGGAGATGAGAAGGTGCCCTTATACACTTTAAGGGTCTTCTTCTTTCATTATCTTTACCCTTCTTTCTAGGAACTTTTCTTTACCCCCCCTTCCCTCCTCCACCACCTTCCATAGCCCCCCCCTTCCTCCCTCTCTTTCGCTTATCTGCCATTGCTCCATTGCCCCACCAGAATTTTGGCTCGTCTCTCACACAGTCCCACTGCGGAAGAAATGATGATGCGCTTAAACGTGCACTTATTTGGTCGCTCTTCCACCTCTCTCCCTCACACACCCTCCCTCCACCCCACCCCTACATCTCTGTCCACCTTCAGACATTGTTACGATACTGACCACGCCTTGTGACCCTATCACGTCCACAATTCCAATGCGAGACCATCTTTCTCACGATCTGACAAGAGACTGACAACTTGTTTCTCCTTCGGTTTGATGAGGGTTCGCTTCCGACCCCTGTTCTTTAACTGGTAGTTTTTTTTTTTGTGTGGTGTTTTCGGAGCAGGTTGTACGAAGGGGTTGGATGGGGATCTGGTGGAGGGCCACAGCTCACAGACCCGACCCTGCTACAGGTGACATTTCGGATGGTTGGCGTCCGATTTTAACGGAGGACGTTTACCGGTAAGTGACAAGAAGGCTGCGGCTTCTACGAGGGGAAAGGCCCCGTTACTTGCGGGTAGCATCGTACACATACTGTAAGAGGTCTCGCTCGCTCTCTCATCATCATCATACCCTTATCCCGCCTGTAGCAGCGTCGGGTCTGCGGGGTCTAGCCTTCCCACTCCCGCCTATCTCCCACCAGGTCCCAGTCACCACAACACACACTACCATATCCTTACGGACAACCTGCTCTCGACAAGAGGTCTGGTTCTCATAGTGTCGGTAAATTCTCTTCAGTATTAGAAAGGCCGCGTCGGCCGGGGTACAACCCTACGGCAAGCATGAACTCGACACCAACCTGGCAGGGACTGGCCTCGTGGTCTTATCTACAATGTCACCCGTACACGCATTGAACCTTTTCTACACGGAAAAACATAGTTACGAGCTTACATCGAATGGAAGTTTTCTACCCTACAGCGATGGAGCAGGAGGCCAAATTCCCGAGTGCAGAAGCGAGGTGGAGTGCCCCAATGAACAGTAGGCCGACGATAGATAAGCATAGGGTTGCAGCTTTAACCAGCAGGCGGTTGCGTCAAAATACCATCCAACAGATAGCCGATGTGTCCATGCAGAGGGACAAAGACGGTTACCCGACCCTGCCATAGGTGGGAAAAGGGTTAGTAGTTGCTTTTGCGAATGGAAATTTTCTACGAGCTTATCCCCGACTCCTCTCCTTCCCGTGTATGTAAATGGTCTTCGGGACAAATCCCAGATAGTACTGGCATGGGTTATCGCTTGAGAGCACTGGGTACTGCTAATACCCAAAAATCGTCGTAAAAGCGTAGTGTCTGTGCACTCTGCATTAGAACTACGCAGTGGACGGGGCTCTAATGACCACAGCAGTTGAAGGGCCGTAAAACACCAACTAGTGGCCTTCAGGTGCTCTTCTCTCCCCCTTCCCTCACCGTTTAATTGTATTTTGTTATAGGACGATTAGTTTTAATTTATACACACCAGATGCCGCTGTGATAATAACATACTTTTGCTGAATTTTTTTTCCCCTTTGTAATTTATGTTTCGTGACATTTTCAAAGCTGTCAACGAGTGACGATGACAGTTTGACGGAACTCGGGGTGTTTCGCAACAGATTTCGTTGACGTGCAAACGCAGTTTCAGTGTCTAAAATGAAGGGCGGAAGGAGGCGGGGTTACAGGGCGTGGCTTAAGGAGAGAAAACCTTCACTTCCCCCCACCCTCCTCTCTCTATTCTAGGGAATGAAGTGACACTCGGTTGCCAAAGTGTAGCGATGAAATCGAGGCCACGCTAGAAGCGTAGCCACGTCGTTTCCTGTGCGACTCCTGTTGTTGTTGGACCTTAAATTAATAATTGCAACAAATGATTTAAAAGCGTTTGACAAAACGGTATCCTTCACATTCCTCTTCTGGCCCTCCTCCTCCCTTTGCCCCATTTCTGTGCTTACAACACCATATGAAAGAAAAACACACCCACTTTAAGGGTTTGTTTTTTATATTTTCCAGGAGAAACCAAGCATTAACAATAAATAATACCCTTGACTAGTGGTGGAATTGAACTCGTTTTCTATACAGCAACAAAAAGAAGAAAAAAAAGCTAAACGGAAAATGACGTGCTGTTGAGACCACGTGCGAATGCGCGCGAAATTTTTACAGCACGTGGTTCAGCACGATGTTCTAATTCATATTCGGACCAATCACGTGCATCTTCACCAATCACTTTCAGTTTCTTATCACGTGCCGTCGGCAGTCTATCCCGAGATTCCAGTTTTTCAAATTTTTCGCGCGTATTCTATCAACACGTGATCCGCTGCTGAAATTCTGCTCAATCGCCTAAGTTCTCATCTGTCACGTGGTGTGAAACACTTGAAAATCAGCCAATCAAGTTACAGGTTAGAAAAACGCGCGAAAACACCACGTGGGTCTGCTTTTAACACGCTGATTAGGTCCATCACAGGTATGCAGAGGTAGCGTGTTCAGTGGTTCCAGGTTCGATACTGCATCGAGATAGATTGGCTCGTTTCTTGTTTCGTTGGTGTTATAGAGCCCTTCACCTGCAACGATCATTAGGGCCCCGTCCGCTGCGTAGATCTAATGCAGAGTCTGCACATACACTACGCTGTTACGACGATTTTTGGGTATTAGCGGTACCCAGTGTTCCCAGGCGTTGATCGGACGAAAACTGGTGTGTCCAATGCAATGCAGCCGCTCCCGGTAGATTGGCTTCTTCCGGGCGTGAGAGAGAGATATAGTTTGGATGGGAAGCAAAGCCGTGACCCTCTGTCACGTGACGTATCACCCTTTCTGTATACCACGAGTATATTGTCAAAATATCTAGGTGTAACAACCTGCCCTATGCTGTCGGTGAAGGACAACTGCTCTAATGAAGAAAAATACGCTGATGATAAACATGCGTAGGGGTTGCTGCATTAGGTTGGCAGCTGGCTGCGTAAAAGTACCGTCCAATACGTCGCGGATGTGTCCCAGTGGGGCTAACATGGGGACTCTGCTCTGCCATAGGCTGGTAAAGAGTTAGTACAGTAGTTGGTTTTGATTTTACAGGAATGCAAGTTGTTGAAAGCTGACTGGGAAAGGTCGGACGGCAGGGCAGTGGTGATGTGTGTGTGTGTGTGTGGGGGGGGTTGCATGCGGACCTGGATTTGTTTGTTGGTGTTTTAGGGCCCTTCAACTACAAGGTCATTAGAGCCCCGTCCACAGCAGTGGCGTCACCAGGGGGGTGCGGACCGCACCGGGTGACACCACTCGCACAATGACAAATGGGGTGACACTAGAAGAAGAAGCGACTTTTTTTCAGGAGAGGGGGTTGACACCCCCATCAACGCCACTGGTCCACAGCATAGGTCTTATGCAGAGACTGCACAGACACTACACTAATGCGACGATTTTTGGGTATTAGCAGTACCCAGTTTTCCAAGCGGCCACCTATGTCAGTACTAGCTGGGGTTTCGCTGCTTAATTTCAGTAATCAGACGAGAACTGGTGTGTCCAACGCCATTCGCCGCTCTGCGGACCTGGAGAGAAATAGGAAGAAGTAAAGGGCCATACTGGACAGTAGGTTCAGCGCAGGAGGTGGGGGGCGGAAGTCTAGTTTGGGTGGGGAGTTGGGAGTGAAACCACAAAGGTCACTCACGATTTGTAAGAAATTTTAAGTAAGTCATTCGCTGTCTTGCAACTTTAGTGGACATTCATATGCGTCAAGCGAGTCTTCCCTCCAGAGGGCGTCATATATATGGTTTTTATTCTTATGTCCATTTATCATAGTTTAAATTTATTTATATTATTTTTAAACTGGTTGTTAACCTAAGCAGCAACACTCTGCACTCTAAATCGGTACCCCCCAAAATGTCTTTATTTTGCGATTTATAATATAGGCGGCGCCATGGGTGACAAGACATTTTCATCTTTATATACAGCATAAATAAATTCACAGATCCGCCTACTACATCTTAAAATAGTCCCTCTTATTATTTATTAAAGAAGAAGTATGGTTTAAAACACCGCAGGGTTGGAAAAAGTATATTTTTTAAATCTTTTAAAATTATTATTGTTTTTTTTTAAAGCAAAATCGTCCATAAATCTGGCCACACCTCCTCTCTGTGGTAGTTTGCTCAGGCGCTACTGAGCGAAATGACGTTCAACGACGTTCGCTAAGCGCGGAATAGAATACTCTTATCTTATCACAGTTGTCATGGTAACCGACTCCTCGTGCTTTCGAGATCGATTCTTGTCGAAGTCAACTGTGGGTTTTATTCGGAATAGCAACTCCCAACCCTTTTTCCCTGGTCGGGTAACCATCGTTGCCTCTCTGAATGGACACATGGTCGATTTGTTGGACGGTATTTTGACGTAGCCGGCTGCCGACCAAAGCTACAACAAAACAACTCCTAACCCTTTTTTCCGCCTATGGCAGGGTCGGGTGCCCCATCTTACCCTCTGAATAGAGACAAGGGCGTTCTATTGGTCATTGTTTTTTCCGCAGCCGGTTGCCGACCAAAGTTGCAACCCCTATGCTTATTTATCGTCGGTCTACTGTTCGTTTTTTTGTGGGGGGGGGGGGAGGGGGGTTCCACCTACGCCAAGGGGGCGAGCTCCTCCAAGGGTTCTTTTACGTGCATATGACATCGCGCACCACGCATGACCTCGGTTTTACTTCTCATCCGAAAAAAAGGGGCAACCCCTATACTTATTTATCGTCAGTAAACTGTCCGGTGGGGCACTCCACCGAGCTCCCACACTTGGGAATTCTGCCTCACCAACGCGTTGCATAGTAGAGAGGGTTCTTCTGTGTGCAAATCACATCGTACACCACACGGGGTCACGCCTTTACTTCCCATCCGACAAAAGGCGCGCTCGGAACCATTTCTGTCTCTGTTGTCCGAAAGAAACCAATCCACCTCGATCCAGTATCGAGCCTGGAACGACTGAAACAATAATCGAGCACGTTACTTTCTGCGCAACCAAGGTGGGTCTATTCGGCTTTATTCACAAAGCAACTCCTAACCCTTTTCCCGCCTATGGCAGGGTCGGGTCCCTTTTCCCGCCTATGGCAGGGTCGGGTCCCTTTTCCCGCTTATGGCAGGGTCGGGTCCCTTTTCCCGCCTATGGCAGGGCAGGGTCCTTCTGAATGGACATAGGGCGATATATTGGTCATAGTTTTTGTCTGCAGCCCTACGCTTATTTATCGTCGGTCTAATGTTCGTTGGGGGTTGCTACCGACGCTAGGGGGCGAGCTCCTACACGTGGAATTTTGCCTTATCTACCCGTTGCATAGTGGTGAGTATTCTTTTACGTGCAAGTGCCATCGTACACCAACACGGGACCTCGGTTTTACTTCTCATCCGAAAGAAGGCACACTCGCGGCCTCTCTCTCGCCCGAAAGAAGCCGACCCACCTCGGTCCAGTATCGAACCTAGAACTACTGACGCAGTTGCCGAGCGTGCTAACCACTACATTCGGCTTAATTCACAAATAAAGAGAAACGACATTTCAGGTGTGTGACCTTCTGTCGGGAGGAAGGATTAGAGATGATGCCCATGAACTACTGAGCTGAAGCCCAGTGAGCCTGCATTGTGTGCGTCTTGGAACTAGGTCCTGCTGAAACATGGATTTGAACTCTCGACGAAGGGTTAGTAAAATGACGCGCTTGAGCGTTACCCCGCTGTGTTGTATACAGTATCGAGTTACGTTGACTACATATAATAGCTCCTCTCACACCCTTTACTGCCTCCCCTCTGCTTCCTCCCTCTCCACACTGCACCCCTGGCCAGAGCAGCAAGTTGAAGGGGCACTCTGTCCTATGATGGCCTTAATAAGACCGCCTCTGTCTTTGTAGCCACTGTCTTGTTAATTATTACGTTTTTTCTTTTAAATTTCATGTTATGTCGTTATTAAAATTGACACCCCAGCCATGGGGCTAGGTCAAAGGTGACAGTAATTTTATCCCAATTTGGGGTTGCACCGTCCAGAGTTCATTTGTCTCAGATAAGCGCCATGATGATGATGATCATCTTCCTCCTCATGTTTTTTTCTTTGTCCCATCCTCATCCTCTCCGTCTTCCTCCTCCTCAACCCATCATCTACCCCCTCTGTCAGCCCTATCACACACCCCTCACCTCGCACCCCTTCACCCTCTTACATTAATTTATAAGTTAATTATTAAGTCGCTTTTTAAATTAGACGTTTGTTTTGCTTCGTGTCGGATGTTCTCATTAACACCGAATGACCTTTGACAGTTGACCTTTTTTACACACACAGACACACACAAAATGCCGAAAGGGACTGGGCCGAGGGGGTGCCGCTGGCGGCTGCAGTGGTCCAAGGCAGGAACAAGACAGACATGGAGGATGAAAGACACTCGGGTAAGTTATTTTTTTGAAAGCATATAAATTTACAGAAGTAGTTATCATCATCACCATGTTGAAAAACTCGTCTCTTCAATAAATTGTGAGATATGTTTTTAATGAATGGCCCATCAGAAAAGGTTAAGAAGTTCCAATCAAGAGGTCAAGTCGGATATGAGAACACCAAACCGATAGGGGGCGCCGCTGTTCTCTAGCTTTGGTCGAAATTCTGGCCGGTTGACCACAAGGTCGTTAGGTGACGCTACCAGTATACACTCACCTGACAAATAAGTTGCCCAGTTGCTGGTAATTTTTCTGATGTAGGTTCGATACTGATTAGTTAGGAATGCGTATATTAGAGGTAGCCCGGGGGTGGTGGACATCGCCGAAAAAATGAGGGAGAATAGACTGAGGTGGTATGGACACGTCATGAGACGAGGGGAAGAGGAGCTCGTTAGGTGTATTCCAGGACTGCAGGTGGTCGGCAGCATCCGGGGTAGGGGGAGACCGATGCAGACGTGGGAGCAAGTTGTCCAGAGGGACATGGCAGTGTGCGGGGTGGACAGGGACCTGGTGGGAAACAGACGGGAGTGGAGGGCTAGAACCCGCAGACCCAACCCCGCCGAAGGCGGGATAAGGATATGATGATGATGAGGTTCGATACTGATTAGGAACCCCCCCCCCCCCGCCTAGGTGGCGCCGTAGGTAGCATGCTCGGTAACTGCGTCAGGGGTTCTAGATTCGATACTGGATCGAGGTTGGCTGGCTTCTTTCGGGCGAGAGAGGCCCCGAATGCATCTTCTTTCGGATGAGAAGTAAAACCGGGGTCCCGTGTGGAGTATGATGGCACTTGCACGTAAAAGAACCCTCTCTATTACGCAACGGATAGAAGAGGCAAAATTCCTAGGTGTAGGAGCTCGCCTCTCCCCCGGCACCGGTGGAGTGCCACGATGATAAATATACATAGGGGCTGCAGCTTTGGTCAGCAGCCGACTGCGAAAAAATACCGTCCAAATATACAGTACATCACCCGTGTGCCCATTCAGAGGGACAAGATGGGTGGCTATACTAGGCTCAGTAAGTGACCATTCACGAGTCGACTTAGTTACCGTGTGAACACTGAATAAAGGTCATTTAGCGACACTAGTGGAGGGATGAGTTTCTATTCCTGCTCACTTCCACATTATCGTGTAGAGTGTCATTACGTATAACAGTGACGTCATATACACCACTCCGGGACCCACGGGTGCATTTGAGACTTCTTTACCATCCTCTCTTGTCCAAAAAAGTAAAGCAACTCCTAACCCTTTTCCCGCCTATGGCAGGGTCGGGTACCCAACTTGTCCCTCTGAATGGACATAGGGCGATATATTGCTCATAGTTTTTTCTGCAGCCGGTTGCCGGCCAAAGCTGCACCCCTGCGTTTATCTATCGTCGGTCTAGTGTTCGTTGGGGAATACTACCGATGCCAGGGGGCGAGCTCCTACACCTGGAAATTTTGCCTCATCTACTCGTTGCATAGTAGAGAGGGTTCTTTGACGTGCAAGTGCCATCGTACATCCACACGGGACCTCGGTTTTACATCTAATCCGAAAGAAGGCTCACTCGCGGCCTCTCTCTCGCCCGAAAGAAGCCGACCCACCTCGGTCCAGTATCAAACCTAGAACTAATGACGCAGTTGCTGAGCGTGCTAACCACTACGCCACCGCGACGGGTCTCTAGATGTCCCAAAGAGTGCCCGAAAAAATTTTGATAATTCAATCACGATATTTGTTGTTGTCCTACCTAAGCAGTATTTTGTAACGCATTCTTCCGTAGAAATTACGTCACCACTGACGTCACAATGACCCTATTATTTTTTTTCAATAAAATGCTGACCCTGACCAGAAACTTTGAGTAAATAGTCAACATTTCAATTCGTCTGCATCGTCTCAATTCGTGGGGTAGACCGGCATCCCCCCACAAATAACTGCCAATATTCCTGCAGGTTCTAGACGCCTGGTTGGGGTGACCCCAGTCAGAGTATGTTCAGCGGACCCGCAGACCCAACCCTGCCACAGGCGGGATAAGATTATGATGATGATGATGTCTGACCCTGACCAGAGGTCAACCAAAAACTAGTATTCACGCCGCATTAGTGAAGCCCCGCGCGCGATGCTGTCTGTGACACGCGCGACACCTCGCGCGTAACGCGTCATTTCCTGCCAACGACTATTAAAATTCCGCCCCCGAAAGGGTTTGAAGGGTAAGCAGAAGTGGGAAGAGGGGAAGGAGGTCTGTAATGAGATGAAGGAGGTGCAGAAAGGAGGGGGGGCAATATGCTGGGTAATCACTCCTCTCTAAGAGCACTAATTAGCCTGTTGTCTGGTAAAATAGACACTAGATGGCCTTGTGATCGAGGGAGCGCCGTTCAGTGAAACAAGTGCCGAGAAATTAACGAGAATTTGAATGAAAACGAGGGTAACAACCACAGCACCACTTTTTTTTTTTTTTTTTTTTGATTGAGGGAAATGTTCAGTAAGTTAATTTTATTAATTAAATATCGTAATACATGAAAGAGATTTAGGGTTTGATCCGCTGATAGCGAGATCGAGACCCGTTCAGTGTTTCTCCTCCCTTCTCTTTTTCATTCCCCCCCTTTTTTCCTTGTAATCAAAACTTTCAAAAACCTCATTAATTTAATTCATTAACGGAAACGAGCTTCGCGGTTATCAAAAAAATGAATGATGTCCCAATAAACGAGATTTTGTTTTTAAAGATGACATGATGAGTGACCATGGAGGAAGGGAGGGCTGGGGGGCTTAAGAAGAAGAAGAAGAGCGGAGGGTGACAGGAAGAAGTAGGAAAGGTCATCAGTTAACGAATTGAGAGGTGGAGAGACATGAAAGCGACACTTATCATTTTCTTTAAATTTCCGACAAAGACTTTTACAGAAAAAGTACCATTTCTAAAGAGAGAGAGCAAAAAAAGATGGGGTAGATGATGTATCACGACCTCTGGTGGTGAGAGTATAATTCAAGTATATGACACATAAAGGGCCAAGTTCTCTGAATCGGTCTTATATAGTATAGTAGACGTGAGCCTGGAAGCCGACTGGGGCAAACCTAATCTGAGTTCGCAACTAGACTGTGAGCATACGAGGGAGTGGCTTATTGCGTTGGAAACACCAATTCTCGTCTGATTACTGAAGTTAAGCAGCGCAACCCCAGTTAGTACTGACATGGGTGGCTGCTTGGGAAAACTGGGTACCGCTAGTATCCAAAAATCGTTGCATTAGTGTAGTGTCTGTGCAGCCTCTGCATCAGAGCTACACAGTGGACGGGGCTCTAATGACCTTGTAGTTGAAGGGCCCTAAAACACCAACAAACAATCTGCATTACAACTACGTAGTAGACGGGGCTCGAATGACCTTGTAGTTGAAGGGCCCTAAAGCACCAACAAACCTACCAAAATGTGAGCAAGTTCGAGCCTGACCGATATTAACGATGTCTTTTTTTCCAAAAGAGGACAGGAAGACAGAGAAAAGAATCCTGAAATGCCCCTTATTTCCGGATCAAGCAGTCGTGGTCCTGTGTGAAATGTACGATGTCACCAAAGCAAAAACAACCACTAACCTTTTTCCCGCCTATGGTAGGGTGGGGTACCCATCTTTATTCCTCTGAATTGGTTGCATATGGGTGATATGTTAGACAGTATTTTTCCGCAGCCGGCTCCCGACCAAAGTTGCAACCCCTATGCTTGCTTATAGTTGGCCTACTGTTCGTTGGGGCACTCCAACGTTGGGCGAGCTCCTAGTCCTGGAAATGTTTAGCCTCATCTACCCGTTGCATAGTAGAGAGGGTTCTTTGACGTGCAAATGACATGGTATACCACACGAGGCCACGGGTTTACTTCCCATCTGGGATTGAAGGGACATTGGGGCCTCTCCCTCTCTCTATCATCCGAAAGAAGCCAACCTCCTCGGCCTAGGACCAAACCTGAAACCACCGACGAATTAGGTAGACGGTCGTTAGCTAACCAAGTAAACCAAACCAATCCACATGGGTTTTTACGTTGACCGCGGCTAGCAATGAACCTGCGAACCCGGAGTTCAACCGACATGCTCACTACCAATTGGGCTATTGAGTTATCGTTACCTGATATTTTTTTCAACAGAGGATGAGAAAGGGCAGAGAGAGAGAGGGGGGGATTGTCAGGGCACAAATAGGGACAGTAAGACTAAGGGGGAGGGGGGGTCAGACGAAGAGTTTGGGGGTTCAGAGGTGACGTCAGGGAGACAAGAGACGACATCGCAATTAATTCTTTGTCGTTTATGTTTTTCATTGACGAAATTTGAGCAATATTCATTGCTGACATTCCTGAGGGGCAGAAAACGATGTGCCTGAGAACAACACTGGAGTGATCCCTGGCACCGTTGATAGAAGAGGGTTGGAGTAAATGGCGCTCTTTTTCCACACCCCACTGTCATCTACTGCCTTCTAACGACCTTATAAATCAGACTATTGTACCCATCATTTTGCTTTCGGACCCTTCCCCTTCCTCCTCCATTCCCTATCCCGAATTCCCGCTCGTTATTTATTACATACCGCAGCGCTGCCAACGACGATTGCCGCAACTACTTCTTATGGCGATTACGGACCTCATTCACTCCCTTTCCTTTCTGCCGCCATTTTTCTGTCTTAGGGGGGAGAGGGGAACTTTAATTTCAGAGTAACCGTCCGGAGAGAGAGAGTGAGTGAGTGTGTATCTGCTTTCTCCCTCCCTTTCTTCCCTCAAGTATCCATTAAAATCCATCTCCCCCTGTTTTTATTAAAACAAATCCCACTCTAGCAAAACGTTCATTTCAATATGGCTGATATTCGATAATGGAACCGGAACCCAATGGCAGCGGAATTTTCACTGCAACGTTCCTCGGTTACGAACTTTGGCATCGCGCTGTTCATTTCCTGGTTATTCGGCGAAAACAACAATGTGCCGCCATCTTTATTTTCTAATATACAGAATTGGGACACTTGACGTCATTATTCTTATCCCGTTATCCAACAGGACAACACCCCAAATCTCCGACAGAGGGCCAAAAAACGGCATCTTGAATATCAGTATCATAACGACTCGTAGAAGAAGACAAGGGATACGTTTCGGTATTTTGTGCCCTGTCCTACAGAGCTGATGACGCAAGAATTCAGTACAGTATGCATCAGAAAAACTAGATGACGACGGATGGTTTCTTGGAACAGCGGCCATCATGACCATGACCTCAAAGGGCTGCCCCACCGTTGCCGCCTTAAGGTAAGTTAGACATGATCGGAAAATTAAAGGGAAGGGAGACCTGACTCGGTGGCGCGGTGAGTCAGTGGCGTCACTAGGGAGGGGGGGTGCGGGCCGCACAGGATGACACCACTAGCACCATGAGAAATGGGGTGACACCAAAGCAGAAGAAGCGGTTTTTTTCCGAGAGAGGGGAGTGACACCATGGTGTCACCGCACCGGGTGACTCCAACCCTAGCGACGCCACTGCAGTGAGTAGCACGCTCGGTAATTACGCCAGTAGTTCTAGGCTCGTTACTAGACCGAGGTGGGTTGGCTTCTTTCGGTCGAGAGGTCCCGAGTGCGCCTTCTTTCGCCTGTGAAGTAAAACCGAGGTCCCGTGAAGTGTACGATGATTGCATTTGCACGTCAAAGAACTGAGACAAATTTCCAGGTGTAGGAGCTCGCCCCTGGCGTCGGTGGAGTGCCCCAACGAACAGTAGACCGACGATAAAGGAGCATAGGGGTTGCTACTTTGGCCAGCAACCGGCTGTGGAAAAATCATGTCCAATATATCGTCCTTGTGTCCATTCAGGGCGACAAGATGGGTACCCGACCCTGTCATAGACGAGAAAAGGGTTAGGAGTTGATTTGTTTGGAAGCGGCACCTAATGGAAGTTGGCAGGAATATTGTGCACTCATTCAGGGCAAAATTGCAGCACTGTAGCTATAATGGTAGCGTTTTTGACTGTGAATTCATGATCAGTGGTTCGATCCTGACTGAGGCAGGTGATTCGGATTTAGTCGGGGGGTTTTTTTTTAATAGTTGCGACTGTCTGCATAACAGCCCACTTGCTGCCGCGCCAAAGGGCCATAGTCTGTCTCGAAAGGGTACCCTCCTCCCTGCGCAGTAGTGACCGTAGACCCACGCACACACCCATATGATAGCTCACTCATTTTACTCTTATCCTCGGACGGAAAGGGTTGGGGGCAACTGCACACGTCGGTCTCTTCTATCAATGGTAATTTACCGACATCAGAGGGCTCGGTCCACATCTTACGCAGGCTTTTCATCCCATTCGGGACTATAGAAGGAAGGGCCCGAAAGAAGCCGGGATTATCATTACTGGCCCTTTTTCTCGCCTATGGTAGGGCCGGGCGCCCATTTTTGCTCTACTAGGGTATAATTTACTCTACGTAGTAAAGATTCTTTCTCGCCCCGAGGGAAGCCAAAACCACCTCGGCTCAGACTCGTACCTGGAAACCCTGGTCAAAATTTCCAACACAGGCTGACGGGGTGAGTCAAGTGCGGTACTTCGAAACCATCGAGACCATTTTCGGACGCCAGAGGGCGATTCTCGTATAATGGTGACTGTACCTGTATGGTTTGGTTCAAATTCCTATTCGGGACGGACGAAAGGCTTTCGCTTGAAAGAAGCTACTCGCTACAGTGCGGCGGTGGCCGGGATCGAGCCTTTAGTTCTGAAGTGAAGAATCAAGCACGATACCATCTGAGCCATCGTAGAGGGCTCCATATCTTACTTAAGGGTAAGATGGCAGAGGGAGACGGTAGGGTGGGGGGGGGGGGGTTAGCGAGTTGAAATATCTAGTGGAAAAATGTTGCCAAATTTCAATATGAAAATGGAAAGGGGGGTAGTGGATACGGATGGTGGCAAGGGGTAAATATGGATCCTATTTGATATCAGATATGGTATCGAGAAAAATTTGCGTGAATCAAATTGCTTCATTCAGAGATAGGAATCTATGGCCATATTGCGCCTGCGACGTCTATCGTTGAAATGATTAACTAATGGTGGACAGGGGGAAGTGAAAGAGAAGTTGCCGCCCTAGGACGCGTAGGGAGAAAAAAAAAGGAGTTAGGGTAAATGAGAATAGGAGAAATAGAGGAGGTCGAGAAGATGCCTAGAGAACTGTTAGAGGCCTGAGGGCCCGGCAGTGGGATGTGACGAGGGTGTAAAACAGGGTAGGAGGGTGAGGGGTCTGACCGGTTGCGTTTTTATGGAATGGATATGAAATTAAATTTAAAGGAGGATGGAGGTGAATATAGGAACCAGGGGAAACCACAGAGATTTCCCCCAGATTAGTTTATTACCCGTGGAGAGAAAAAGAAATTTTAATGACATCACTTCCGTAATGAAATCGAGGGGTTCTGTAGTGTTGCTAGGGGCGCAATGCAGGGGTAGGAATAGCAGAGGGGAAAGAGCCGGGTTGAAGCACTGAAGGGAGAGGGGGTGCATTCGATGACGACAAGGAGGAGGAGATGTGCAAGTGGGCAGTCAACAGAAAACTCCATCAACAATCAATTTTCATATCGTGTTACATACAAATATGTTTCAGAAGTCACGGGTTCTAGTCTGGCATTTCTGTCACGGCATCATATTTGACGCGCCAAAAGAAAAATCACGTGATACTTTTTCGCCTCACCCTGTTTTTGGAGGTCCGATTTTCGTTTGGTGTATTTGCTCAGTGTGTGTCTGCCTACAAAACCCTTTACTGACAGAAAGCGAACCCCTTGTAACTGGCGGGATATTCTTTTCCGTGCACAAAAGGTCTTTTTTTCCATGCAGTAGAGGTGGCGTCATGCACATCCCGTGACTTTAAGGAAGACGGAAGCGCATTAAGGGGAGGGAGTGGCGTCCGGAATGAGAATCTTTATTCTCCAGCGTTGACTCACAAGTCGATTTGTCGAGGCCTTAGAACTCTCAGGAGGGAGGCGGTGGAGTAATGAGTAGCATGCTCGTTAACTGCGTCAGTGGTTCTAGGTTCGATACTGGACCGAGGTGGGTTGGCTTCTTTCGAGCGTGAGAGATGTCCCGAGTGGGCCTTCCTTCGGATGAGAAGTAAAACCGTGGTCCCGTGTGCAGAGGCGTCGCAAGGGTTGGCGTCACCTGGTGTGGTGACGCCATGGTGTCACCCCCCCTCTCCCGAAAAAAGATGCTTCTTCTGCTTTGTCATGGTGCGAGTGGTGTCACCCGGTGCGGCCCGCACCCTCCGCACCCCCTAGTTGCGCCACTGCCCGTGTGGTGTACGATGGCATTTGCACGTCAAACAACCCTCTCTACTATGCACCGGGCAGATGAGGCAAAACTTCCAGGTGTAGCAGCTCGGCGGAATTCCCTAATGCACAGTACAGCTCGCCCCTGGCTTCGGCGGAATTCCCTAACGCACAGTAGACCGACGATAAATAAGCATAGGGGTTGCAGCTTTGGTCGGCAACCGGCTGCGGAAAAACGCTGTCCAACATATCACCCTTGTGTCCATTCAGAGGGACAACCTGGGTACCTGACCCTGCCACAGACGGGAATAAGGTTAGGAGTTGCTTTTTGCTACCCGTTGCATAGTATAGAGGGTTCCTTCACGTGCAAATACCATCGTACATATTACACGGTAGGGCATCGGCTTTACTTCCCATCCGACGGAAGGCGCACTCGGAAGGCTCACCTCGATCTAGTATCGAACCTGGAACCACTGACGCAGTAGTAGAGCACGTTACCCTCTGCGCCAACCCAGGCGGGGTTTCCGATAGGATCATTTGATGATGATGATGATTTCCTAACTAGTTGATGATATTTAAGATATAACACGGAAAAGAAACATGATCAATTAAATTTCATAATCAAAATTTAAAATTAAATGTGAGAAAAGTTCAAAATAATAATGCCGGAAATGGGTTTCAGAAATGCAATGGGGGTCATTCACTCTCTACTCCCTCTTTCTTTTTTCTCTAGCTATCTATGTAAAAATATCATTAGTATTTAAAATATAAACGATTTAAATGGAGGATATTTGATAAGGAAGAAGAAGATGATGATGATAAGTCTTTCACAAAATTCAACCAGGGGATGAATTATCATCATCATCTATTCTCTTTCTCATCCTCCAACTGTTCAAGTTGGTGCTATTCACAGAAGTCCTTGTCAGACAAAGCAACTCTTAACCCTTTTCCCGCCTATGGCAGGGTCGGGTACTCATCTAGTCCCTCTGAATCCGGTACCCATCTTGTTCCTCTGAGCGATCTATTGAGCGGCTGAGTTTGCGTTGGACACACCAGTTCTCGTCAGATCACTGAAGTTAAGCAACGCAACCCAAGTTAGAACATACATGGGGCGGTTGGCTGGGAACATTGGGTACAGCTAATTTCCCCTCTCCTACACCCCCCCCCCACTGCTACCTTCCTATCACCCGCGAGCAGCCTCCACAAGGTCCAGGCCGTTATGGCTGCTTGGCCTGTATTTCCACAGCCGGTTGCCGATCAAATCTGCAACCCCTATTCTTATTTATCCTCGGTCTACTGTTCGTTGGGGCATTCCACCGACGACAGGGGGCTAGCTGCTACACTTGGAAATTTTGCATCCTCTACCCGTTACATAGTAGAGAGGGTTCTTTGACGTGCAAATACCATCGCACACCACACAGGACCTCGGGTTTACTTCTCATCCGAGAGAAGGCGCACTCGGGGCCTGCCCCTTTCTCTCTCTCTCTCTCTCTCGACCGACCGACCGACCGACCGAAAGAAGCCAACCCACCTCGGTCCAATAGAAGAGCGGTTTATTGCGTTGGACAAACAACTAGTTCTCGCCTGATAAACTGAAGTTAAGCAACGCAACCCCAGTTAGTACTAACATGGGTGTCAACTTGGGAAAACTGGGTACTGCTAATATCCAAAAATCGTCGCTTTAGTGCAGTGTCTGTGCAGTCTCTGCATCAGAGTTATGCAGCGGACGGGGTTCTAATGACCTTGTAGTTGAAGGGGCCCTAAAACACCAACGAACCAAAAAATCGGTCCAGTATCGAACTTAGAACTACTGACTCAGTTACCGAGCGTGCTACCCACTGCGCCACCGAGTCGGGTCTGAGAAGTCCTTGTCAGGAAAAAGGAAAAAAAAAAAAATGTCGTTGTGCGCATGCGCAGAAACACTTTCTCTTCTCGTTATACAAAATGGTGTTAATAACTGGGAAATTATTAATAGCATTTTAGATAATAAAAGAATGGAGGAAATTAGACTCATCTCTTTCTCCTCTTCATATAAATACGGAATAAAAATTATTATTGTTATCATCATCATCATCATCATCATGGGTGATAACAAGCTGCCATTTTGTGCATCTAAATGCCGGCAGTCTTTTATTGAAGCGCCGTGTGTGAACACAACGACGATTAATTTCTCGCTTCTCCCCCCCTCCCTATTAAATGAGAGCGTCATTTGCATAATTATTAAAATTGTCGAGGATGACGACGAAGAAGAAGAGGGAACAGGACTCGAAACAAAAGTACTGCAAGTCAATTAGGAATTAAAAAGAAAACAAATAAGTGGAGTACTCGCCGCTATGTGGCGCCTTAGTTTCCATTTCCAATCCGACCCTGTCTCAAGAAATCGGAAGGTAAGCCATATCATGTTATGTACTATCAGTATGTCCCAGGGCCTTCTACGGGGCTAGTTGGGAGCGGCAAATTGCCTTGGACACCAGTTCTCGTCTGATCACTGAAGTTAAGCAGCGCAACCCCAGCTAGTACTGACACGGGTGGCGGCTTGGGAAACCTGGGTACCGCTAGTATCCAAAAATCGTTGCATTACTGTAGTGTCTGTGCAGTCTCTACATCAGAACTACACAGTGGACGGGGCTCTAATGACCTTGTAGTTGAAGGGCCCTAAAACACCAACAAACAAACAACAACTACGGATATGGGCACGTAATGAGAAGAGGAGAGGAGGAGCTCATTAGGTCCATTTTCGGAATGCAGGTAGTTGAAAGCACCCGGGACAGGAGGAGACAGAAGCAGACGTGGGAGCAGGTTGTCCGTAAGGATATGGCAGTGTGTTGGGTGGACGGGGACCTGGTGGGAAATAGGCGGGATTGGAGGGCTAGAACCCGCAGATCCGAACCCTGCCGCAGGCGGGATAAGGGTATTATGATGATGATGATGATGATGATGATGATGATATGGTCTCAAGACGAATTGCCTGGAACGTAAGGGTGCGAGCTCGTTTTCTGTGTAGAAAGAGTTGGTTTCTGTGCGGATTCTGTTCTGGTCTAGGCTAGGATTTTTTTGTCGGTCGTTAGAGGGAGGGAGGGAAAGAGAAAGACCCTCTTCCAGCACGTCCCCCAGGCGGGCCTGTGTTTTATCCCGGATGGGAATGAAAGCTGTGAGGTCATACATCTAAGATAGTGTCCTAGTGTATTTCTCTTTCCGTGCAGAGGAGCTCGTTACCATTTGTCACTGGCAGCACGTTTGACTCCTGAGTCCATGGTTGCAGGTTCGATCCTGATGGAAGTGGGCGGCTTCCTTTTTTGTTATCGGACGAGGGATAAAGAATCCCCGTTCTTCAGTTCCTGATGGGAAGTAAAGTCGTGCTTCCATGCAGGGTAGGTACGAAATTCCATTTGTAGGTACAGGAACTCTTCCTGCTGCAGTAAGTAAAGACTGGCAAAACGTCCAGGTGTAGGAACTCGCCCGTACCCCCTGACGTCGGTAAGTTACCTTCAGCAGAAGAGAGGCCCACATTATCGCTCTGCATGGAAATGTGTTGGTCAACAGAATTTTAATGTGTAGGGCTATTTTCAGGAGTGAACTCTGGTTCCGTGCGTTAAAGAGTCGGAATTATAGCCTAGGTAGAGGTTTACACACAGCGTAATGTGTCTGAATAGGAGTTCGATTCCTACATTGTCTATTTCTAGCAAGTGGCCCTTAGTAACAGGACAGTCTACCGCCTACTCCTTCGCCTACATTAATTATTAACGCATCCCACAGAAATTCATGATTAATAAACACGCCATCCGATATTTACGTCGTAATGACTTTGACCAATGTCCACGAGTTCGCCGCCTAGCATTCGCCAGAAACCACCGTTATCTCATTTCCATAGGTCAGTTAAGCAGTTTATATATAACCTTTGGAAAACGGACAGGGTGATGACTTCGATGTTGGCTCAACAGCCCAAGGCCAGGAATGAGTCAGAGACAGAGAAACCACAGGCCAAGGTCAGACGTCATCTTTGGGTCAGACACCATCTTATCGGAGCTTGGGAATGAGCGAGAAAGGGGGGGGGGTCAGTCTCGTAGTTGCCCGTTGCCATACCCCACAGTACACTCAGGCTACTATACTTGGTGTCGCCACCTAGAAACAAAGTGAGGCACAAACATCTCGAGATTGGAGTATTAGGTTCAATTTTGGGAATGACCAGTAGCTTTTTTTTCCTACAGGTGAAAGAGATGTTGGACACCTCAGTTCTGGTTATCTTCCGTCACTCAAACACCGCCTCGATGACTCAGTAGCAGCATGCTTGACTCGCGAGTCTTTGGCTGCAGGTTCGATCTTGGCTGAGGCCGATCCGAAAATTAAGCCATGTTTAGAAGTTCGGTACCGGGCCCCTCACGTTGGTATATGACCACATAAGCCGGTTGCGTAAAAATGCCCTCAACAGATCGCCCCCTACGTCCAAACGGGACAACAGTGGGGAGCGGCTGTATTGCGTTGGACACACCAATTCTCGTCTGATCACTGAAGTTCAGCAACGCAATCCCCGCTAGTACTAGCATGGGTGACCACTTGGGAACACTGGGTACTGCTAATACCCAAAAACAAAATCGTCATATCAGCGTAGTGCCTGTGCAGACTCTGCGTTAGAACTACCAGGGCGCCGGCTCGTGAGTTTCAAGCGCCCTAGGCAAGTGGGTGCATCGCCGCTGCCCCCATTGAATCTAATACAGTTCTAAATTGTCCAAGCGCCCCTCACGTGCTTGGCATTTTGTCCCAATACCAACATTTAGAAAAAGCCCAACCCCAGGACTATGAACATTTTAAATGACTGCATGGCAAGGAAGTACCTATGAAATCAGCCGCCCCTATGAAATTTGCCGCCCTAGGCAGCCGCCTAGGTTAGCCTGCCCCACGAGCCGCCTCTGAGAACTACGCAGTGGACATGGCTCTAATGACCATTGTTAGTTGAAGGGTCCTAAAACGCCAACGAAACGAAAAATGGACGTCAGTGGGTATCCAACCCTTCCATAGGTGGGTAAAGGATTAGTGACGACGTCAAACAGTGGTTCTGACCAGCAAAATCGAGTTTAGGACACACTGAATGGTGTTTGTTGTCAACTGGACAGTTGGAGGACACATACTCCTCCTACCTCCTTACATGAAACTGCCCACTACCCTTTCCCCCATTTTATTACCACTAATAAAGTGCTAGAGAGGGAGGAGAGAGAGGAGGGGAAAGCTAATTAAGAGACAACGCCGCCGTTGTCCCGTGATGTCAATTTATATCATTTTATCATAATCAAATTCTTTGAATTTCACGAAAAAAAAGGGTTACCAACTAAAGGGGGGGGTAGTGTGCATGTGTGTGTCTGTGAGCTGAGCGCATATTTTAGGCATGTATGCTTAATAAGGAGAGTGAGAGACCGGCGGTGAGACAAGACCGGTTATTTTGGTTAACGAATCCAATTTTAACGAGCGGTTATAATGTATGTCAACAGTGAAAAAAGTAAATATTTTCCAGTTTCTCACAACGATACATTTTTTAATCGGTTTTTAATTTGAAGGCAAAAATAAATCTATTAAAATGTCTCATTTCAAAAGAGAGAGGAGGTGAGGGAAGGGGTCAGCGAGGGAGGAAAGGCGGTGAGTGAGAGGGTGATGTCGAAATGTCACACGTTCAACTCGTGTTTCTTTCTACTCAAATTTAACAGTTTCACTAATTGAGCGATTCGTTTGACCATTCGGCCAATTAATAGCACCCTCTGCACCATGTTTTGCACCCACCCACCCACCCCCTCTCTCTCCCTACCCCGCACCCCCAACCCATAGCATGGGCCAAAGAGAAATTTCGGAAGGAAAGAAGGAGAGAGACCAAGAGATGAGGTTCATCTAATAGACTGTAGTAGCCTATAAAGGGTCTCCTTTCAACACCGTCAGATGTCTCTAGTGGTGTTCTCTATAAGCCTATTGAAAAAAAAATGCAATCCATTGATTCCAATACTATTAACTCCTTCTGCCCTAAGGTAGGGGAGGTTGCACCCCAGGAGTTTAGCGAGCGGAAACGGAAACCGGCAGAATAGAACGGAAAACGCAAAGTGGAAGTGGAGAGTTTCGAAATTGGCAACATAGAGGAAAAAAAAACACTAATGCCGAAAAGCCATAGCGGAAAATGGCAGGCAGAGGGCTCATGGTCCAACTGTTGGGACCTCTCCATGCCATAACCCCTTTAGTCAATTTTGGGACGTGCAAGGTCACAGTGTACCTTAACATGCTCAATACTCCCTCTCTCGGCTAAATTATTCGGGGGTGGAGAGTGAGGTGAGAAGGGCAGTTCTAGACAAATCCACCGAAATAAACGTCCCAATTGTTGATTCGGGCGATTTGTGATTATCCCGTCCCATATGAGGATGAGAAACAATTTGCGCCGCCAAATTGGGTAGTAGAGGATTGTTGTCACCAGTCTGCAGCTGCAGGACATCTTATGGGGTCTTTTGTCTTACTCCTTTACTTTTGTCCTACTCTCTTCAAGGGCCTGCTGTAGCACTGGGTGTAGGTCCAAAATTCATTAACATCAGCCTATCTTCTTCTCAGGGCTTTAGGTTTACCCCCTACCCCCTCATTCTACGCCTTCTTGTCCGAAGGCTGCCATCCGCGTCGGCAAGGACCGAACTTGCAGCCATGGGCTCGCGAGTCAAGCACAGTATACCAATCAGCACTGTAGGCCCTACCTCCTGCTGCTCAGAGACTGACAAAAATGTCAGCAATCCAAACCTAGAATCTAACCTGTACTCAGTGACGTCACTAGGGGGTTGCGGGCCGCACCGGGTGACACCACTCGCACCATGAGAAATGGGGTGACACCAAATCAGAAGAAGCGGCTTTTTTCGGGAGAGGGGGTGACGCCACTGCCTGTACTATGACTTTTTAGACGCCAACACTAGGCCTATACCAGATGACGTACCTGTGGCTAACAGATAACTTCCCCGGGACAACTTCAGATCTAGGGCAGCTGGAAGATGGTGGCCAAACTGAACCACCGGATAGTCATCAAGAATTCGTAACCATGCACGACTGTCTCGGCGGCTCAGTGATTAACGTGCCTGAGTCCATCGTTGCAGGATCGATCCCAGCCAAGACGAGTGGCTTCTTTAGGGGGAGAGAGAAAAACAGGGTTCTTAAGTGTGCCTTCCATCCCGGACGGGAACTACAACCGTGGCCCCCGTATGGTGTGTGCCTGCATGGATGACAACCCTTTCTACACCGAGAGTAAAATGTACATGTAGATAGGTAACAAAATTGTCAGGTAGAGGAGTTTGTCCCCTTGTGTCGGTGGAGGAAAAATGTCCCAAGGAAAAAACTAGGCCGGCGACAAATAAGCATAGAGGTTGCAGCATTAGGTCGGCAGCCGGCTGAGTAAAAATACCATCTAACACTTCGCTCGTGGTTCCAGCAGGATTAACGGATACCCCATCCTGCCATAGGCGGAAAAAGCGGTTGGAATGAGCAGGACAGCACGGAGTAGGAGTGCGACGATGTTTATCGGATGTGGCGTCCGCCAGTCATGTGTGAATTACGTAGGTTCGAACAACACATTTAAGTGGTTACAGGTTCAAATCCTGTCATTGATTTCTCCTTTTTTTTCTTTCATTTTTCAGATCGGACAAAGAAATGAGTCTAACGTGTAGCACCACCTTAGGGTGAGGGAGAGGAGGAGGAGGAGGGTGTATCCCACCCTTCAACACCAAGAACCCGTTCTTCACAGTAGATAATACGGAAAAGACAGGTGTGTTATAGTGATGACGTCGAATACATCAACCATATAATCACCACGTTGCGCGAGGTCCCATCCCCTCTCCGTGGGCCTCATCCGAAGAAGGAGCAGGAGGAGGGGAGGGGCATCAGCACCATGAAGAATAAGAGGCGGAATGTAGTCATGAGGTTAGTGGCGAGGTGGGTGGCCAGTCTGATTTTTTTTCTCGGACGTTACAAGTCTGACATCCCTGGCGCCATGCAGTCATAATGGGCAACTCCCTTCACCCCTTCGTTTTTTTTACCCCCCCCCTCCCCAAACCGTACGTCCATCCGTTTCCGTCGTCCACAGTGACGAAATGATGTACCATATCTGACCAATCAACAAGTTCCATGACCAGTATGACCTTACTATAACCCTGGGTTTGAGATAGCTTAATTTGTGGAGTGAGTAGTGCTGCTATTTCTCAGTAGTTAGAGGTACCCGAGATCGATTCCAGGTCTCGGATGGGTTTTCATCCGTTTCCTCCCAGACTTCCTCGAGAGACTAGGCCTAATTTTCTCTCTACCCCCCCCTTTACCTCCCACTTCCCCAACCTCTGTTCAGGGCTGAGGAGTCCCAACTTCACCAGACGGAGGTGTCCCACCTCTTCGGAAATGCATTACTTTCATTTCTTGCCCCCCTTCTACGGCAAAACGCGGAATTTAATTCCATTGACTTTATTCCGCGGAATCGAACCTACGATTTCTAAGTCGAACATGCGTAGACCAAAACCGAGAGGGCAGGTCATTCTGGTTGGACTCGATAGAGCGGTTCAGTCCCAAATTGAGCCTCTAGCTCATAATGCACGGGTACGATTCCACATGTAAATGAATTTCGGCACGCTCGAGATTTCCAAAAAAAAAGGGGGGGGGCCAAAAATTTGACATATAAACCTGTCTTCCACGGGAGTAAAGCCCGGTGAGCAGAATGAAACGTTATAAATAAACTAACGAATTCGTACCCTGGATAAGGTCACTCTTCTCCTGGTCAAAATAGTTAATAACCCTTTAGAATTGAATGACCGACGTCAAAAGGCCCAATTCATAAACCTCGACAACCCTAACCTTCTTTTTCTTGGCGCCGTTGTTGGACGTGAACGGCATTTTTACGTAGCCCACCACCGGGACGTAATACCACAACCCCTCACTTATTTGTTAGTCCGTCATCTTTCTGAGAATGATTTTCTTTTACCGCCGCCAGGACGATGGGCACCAAGAAAGGGAGGTCCCTAAATCTGAGAAATTTCCCTCCATCTAGAAAGGGTCCTTTTATTCCGTACAGTGGTGACATCGTCTACACTCCACACGGCAGGACACCGGGACGTTCATTTCTTTCCGTCCCAGTCAGAAGCAGAGGCAAATTACGTTGGACACACCAGTTCTCGTCTGATCACTGAAGTTAAGCAACGCAACCCCAGCTAGTACTGACATGGGTGGCTGCTTGGGAAAACTGGGTACCGCTAGTATCCAAAAATCGTCGCATTAGTGTAGTGTATGTGCAGTCTCTGCATCAGAACTACACTGTGGATGGGGCTCTAATGACCATGTAGTTGAAGGGCCCTAAAACACCAACAAACAACAACTGAAGTTAAGTAGCGCAACCCCAGTTAGTACTGACATGGGTGGCCGCTTAGGAAAACTGAGTACCGCTAGTATCCAAAAATCGTCGCAATTAGTGTAGTGTCTGCGCAGTCTTTGCATCATACACAGTGGACGGGGCTCTAATGAAACTTGTAGTTGAAGGGCCCTAAAACCCCAACAAACAACAACAACCAGTCAGAAGCCGGAAGTCGGCACTTGTGAACTTTCCTTTCTCTCGTGTTGAGAAAAGCGTCAACTCGTCTTGGTCAGAATCGAACCTCCATCCACGGACTACCGAGTCAAGATCACAACTTATTTAACCACCAGGGTCAGGGTCATCGCTTTAAGAAGAAAAAGCAGCCGCGAATCGAACTCCTGCATCATTATCGGTACGAAAGAGCGTTGAGGAGCAGACCAGGTCCTTCTTACATAAGGGGAGAGGGTACTGTGTGGGTGAAACCTCCAAATTTTTTTTCGGTCGCGTTTCATGCAACGGCTAATTTCCTTTAATGGGATCAAAGGAGTGGTTAAGAAGTCAATTAAAGTCGGAATATTTAGTCTTTGATTTCAATCATTTAAATTCAACTGACAATTTTTTATTTTTGTCCGAGCCATTATTGTAGTTATTATAATAATATTTACAGAAATAAATATTCAACTAACCTCCGCCGGCCCCTCCCTTCCCTCTCCCTTAACCGGACGCGGTTATCAACAGTCGCTAGTAGTTGTTTGGACCCCTCTCCGAAAGCAAAAAAAAAAAACAATCCCTGATCATTTCTTGAGGGCATTTTAACGGCTTATGACCTATTCCGAGACGGGACGGGACATTTATCTGTCGTCCTAATGACCAACTATTGAGACCACCTTTCCTTTTGTCGCTCTTTCTCCAAGATAAAACTCCTCTACTGATGATGATGATGTCCTTCTGACTTCCCCTCCACTCCCATCCCGAGACTGACGACAGCAACGGCCAATGGGACATTAAAAATAAAAGGGTTGTTGGGGGGACTGGACCCTTTGCATTAATTGAAGGTTTAAAAACCAATTTGCACTGAACCAATTGTAAGACGAGAGAAAAGAAACGCCTCTTTGCCGCCGCGACCCACTTTAACTACCATATCGCTTGACCATTATGCTGACCACGTCTGCACTAAACAATGACCCCCCCCCCCCCCCGCCCCTCACCTTCTCTCTTTCGGCCTCTTCTTTTCATCTACCAAATAAAGGACTTGTTTCATTTGCATACAAATCTTTCTATTAAAAACTATGATTAGAAATCGTTACACTAATGTCCACTACTTTGTGTGTCCACCCTCCGGTTATTACCACTGTCCGACGACGACTAGAAAAAAAATGACCACCGCCATTTATCTCTCATCGTCCGCCGATCAGAGATGCTACTAAAAAATAAAGGACCCCGTAAATCAATCTGTTAGTAGTACGGGTGGCGGATAAAGGGTTCGAGTCCGTAACTGGCTATCGTGAAGCTCGCACTCTCTCCCTGAAAGAAAAGGGCGCTTGCCCATTGAGTTACCACTCCTCACAAGCCCCCACTGTCTCCTTCTCCCGAATCCTTTACTGCTCTACATGCCCTATCGAGAAGCTTCCTCGAGATGCCCATTGGTACACTTTTCAACCTCCTCAGTTTTAAGCCTATACCGAAGTGAACAAAGGATGACCTCAGGTTCCGAAAAACACAAATGTAAATCCAGACGGACTACAAGTCGAGAGGGGACTATGCCTTTTACACACTGTGTTATATGAAAGGGCCTTTATAAAGTTAAAGTTCACACGAAGAAGAAGAAATAGGACCTTAAGTAATGAAACCAATTAAGGCTTAAGCCGTTTTGTGATTTAACAATTTATAATATGGAGTGCCTTATCCATCGGAGGGACAAATCTCAACCTAAGACTTTCTGCCCTTTGTACTACAGATGACGACTACAACAACTTGGACATTCCGAACATTTGGTCATAATTTCATAGGGTAGGGTTCCTATTAATGGTCAAAGTACCCTTTTCAGCCCAGCGACGAGTAAGTCGAAATTATCACCCCCGTCTTTTAATTTCCAACTACTTTCCTGCATGAAACTAACTAGAGACCGTTGTTTCACAGGTCCTAATACATAAGAGGACCTTCTCGAGCTCGAGTTGATTTCGACGCAATAATAAGCATTCCAACTTAGGACCTTTAGGGCCACAAACTGCCTTTACTTACAATCTCGCACGCAATTGCACGTCAAGAGACTAAAACAACCCCTTTCCACAAACAGAAACAATTTATAACAGAAAATTTGTGACAAATAATAGTAAAAAAAAAATTAATTTTAAATTTAAAAATTGGTAAAAGGTCCTTTGAAAAGTGATTAAATTTTATAAGACAGTGAAAATAACTTACCGAAACAGACAGACGAAAATAGAGACCAACTGTTATTTTTCCAAAATCGTCAACACATTGCCGTTCCAATATCAACAGGAGAGATTACGGCCATTTAGCAGGAGGTGAAGGTGAGGGGTGAGGGTCTGGACTGTAGTAGTAGTGACCAGAAAGAGTGTCAAAGGCCCACGGGGCCAAAAATCTCACATCCAATGTCCTAAATTAGGCTATTGTGCGTTACCATGTTTTTAAATGCAGCGCTCGCGCAAGGAGCAAAACCTTCGCATAGTATACTCTAGCCATGTTCATGCTGATTCCAGGGCCGCTGACAGCCAATCCCATTCGTCTCTTGTCCACACCCCTTCCAACTCTTTAACCCCACCTACTTCTCCCCCTCATCCACCATCCTCCCTACATTCCAATTTCCCCTCCTTCCATCCCACCTTTTCGAACCCACCCATCCTACTATTCTCACCCAACCATCACCATCATCCCATTCAACCATCTTCTCTAGTGTTGACTTGAAGGGTGAATTTCCACCGTGATATTATCGCGCGGGCGTCGCAGCGAGGCGCTTTCAGGCGCCGCTTATGCTTACGCATTGACGTTGAGCGCGCGAGGTGGCGGCGGAAGTTGGCGGTCGTGGAGCAGCGTAGAGAGGAGAGGGAGGGGCCGGGAAAGTAGGATCGGGGGGCGAAGGGATGAAAAAGGGAATGAAGAAAAAAGGTGGACAAGGAGAAATTGGAACAACAGAGATGAGGGAGGGGGCGGGCTTAAGATCTCTGCATTTGTATGAAAAGGGAAGGAGGGAGGGAGGAATAGAACGAGAGCGCGAGCGTCTGAAAAAAAAACCGCGCGAATAACTAATCCAAAAAAAAAAGGAGGAAAAAGAAAACCCCTCCTCCTCTCCCATCTCTCCCTCTCATTGCCACACGCGTTTTCGTTCCAAAACTCCGCCTTCTTTTCTCTCCGCTATAGGCGACAAGCTACGTTTTCATAGGCGCCCTCATCTCACACCTCCGATAAGCTCCTCCTACGACACTCGGCTTGCCGACATTAAACCACACCCTCAGCGTGAGCTTCTTGACGCCCAGCGTGTGTACCCTTCTTCTTCTTCTTCATCTCATCCAGTTCCATTCTCACCTCCCCCGTCCCGTCTCTCTCTCTCTCCTTTCCCCTCTCACCCCTCCCAGTTCTTTAACAATCTGGTTGGCGGCGCGCAAATCATATATCAAAATAAACTACAGAATGGTCGATAATATTTCACCCCCTACTCAGTATCCCTCACCCCTCATCTCCCTCATTTCATTTTTTTTTTGACCCAACCCATTCTCCCCCATCGGTTCTTCTTCTCACCACGTTTTCGAACGTTACATATCGATCGATATTATTCTATATCGGCGACAGTTGTACATCTTGATAACGTGATGTCGCTACTGTATCTGTCCACATTGACGCCATTTTTATTAAATAATGCTGCCATTTTTTTTTAAAAAAAAACAGAGACCCGAGGAGGTGGAGAGGGTTCTCCTTCGCTCCTTCTTTCTTAAGAAGACAGGGGCACCCCTGTCTGACAAGTATTGGAGAGAAAAGACGTTATATAATTTTTGTGGTTGCCATTATTATTATTTTCGGATTATAGCCTATATAAATAAAGGGTTGGGGGACCAGCGGCGTCACCCGGTGCGGTGACACCATGGTATCACCCTCCCCCCTCTCCCGAAAAAAAGCCGCTTCTTCGGCTTTGGTGTTACCCCCTTTTCTAATGGTGTGAGTGGTGTCCCCTGGTGCGGCCCGCACTCCCCCCTAGTGACGCCACTGTGTGGGACTACGGGCTAAACAGCATACAACCATGTGCAGTTATGTAGGCCCTATCTAGAAAGAAAAAAAAAGCAACTAATAACCCTTTTCCCGCCTATGGCAGGGTCAGGCACCCATCATTGTCCATCTGAATGGACACGTGGACAATCTGTTTGAACAGTATTTTTGCGCAGCCGGCTGTCTACCAAAGCTGCAACCCATATGCATAGTGAGTCTACTGTTCGTTTGGGAACTCCACAGATGCCAGGGGATGGACTCCTACACCTGGGAATTTTGCCTCATCTATCCGTTGCGTAGTAGAGAGGGTTCTTATACGTGCAAATGCCATCGTACACTGCGCCACCGAGGCGGGTCGTAGTTGTGAGTCTCTAAGAATAAAAAAAAAGTTTGGTGTGCCCTCATCGTTCCCATTTTCACTATTGTCCATCTGTGTCTCTGGTCATTTACTAGTTCATACAGGACTCCCAAATTACAATGCGAGTCTCATCGTGTCCTCGTTCTTCTGCCGTGGTCAGTCAAGCCCTAAATATATTCAATTGTTGTTTTAGTGTCGGAGTGGATACTCAGGGTTCGATCCTGATCAAGCAAGAGTTGTGATGACTGAAAAAGATTCCTGAACTGCCCTGGGCAGATGGAATAAAAGTTAGTGGAACAACCAAACTTTACTCTCTTTGTCGTCTTTGCACTTCTCAGCCCCCTCTTCTTGCCGTCCGAATTCAGAAATCTCTAGTCTCTACCACCAACAACGCGCTGTCCAATATGACGTATCAGCCTTTCGTCATTTTATCAAATTCGATCCATCAATGTCATCGATTTATGGCTTGGCTCGTCATCGGAAGTTTTAAAAAAAACGACACTGGCAGTAACATCATCAATAAAACAAGTTTATGGTCGACATCATTCCGCCCCTCGGTATATTGAGAAGGAGGAGCAGGTGTAACAGGACGAGAACCCAAAATCACCACCATCATCACAATCAAATGTTTCTCTGTTTCTGCTATCGCCAGTGTCAGTAGTTCACAGTTAGTTCTCCCTGGCGAGAGGAACAACTAATTCGGTGTCCACCTAGTGTGAAGAGGACCGAGTTCAACTCTCATTTATGGCGGTGTGATGGTGTTGCCGGCATTGTTCTCATCATCAGCGCAACTTCGAAAGACGTTAGCCTAATGTGTCTAATGATTCTCGAGATTCCTAGGCTCGATTATGACCTATCGGACACCAGGAAGAAACAACCCCAGTTGGCGGGGGGTTGGGGTGGAGCAAAATCCTGTGTTCACCTGCTTGAGAGTTGATCTAACCCCGCCCTCCCACTATAATACGGAAAACCACGTTTTTAAAGCCTGACCACCAATATACATATAGTGGCGGGCGGGGGGACGGGGAAACAGCATTCCCGAGATCTACAGTAACGGGTGCACAGGTTCAACAAGCGCGCACTTGGGACCCTCCAAAACATAGCAGCTGGATGCAAAAGGCTAAAAATAGAACTTTATTTTTCAGCAAACTATCAGCACAACGGAAGTGAACAAGGGAAGAGAGGGAGTGTGAGAACCTAGGTTGCCCTCCAACTTCTTGACCCGCCACTGTACTCGCCACCAACCTAATATCAGCACAGACATTCACCACCATCATACCCTTATGCCACTTGTGGTAGGGCCGAGTCAGCAGAGGTTCTAGCCTTCCACTGCCGCCTATCCCCCCACTATATTACTACATCATTACGTAAAGCCTGCTCATTACCTAATTCCTCGGGAGCGGCGAATTGCGTTGGACACACCAGTTCTCGTCTGATCACTGAAGTTAAGCAGCGCAACCCCAGCTAGTACTGACATGGGTGGCCGCTTGGGAAAGTTGGGTACTGCTAATACCCAAAAATCGTCGCATTAGTGTAGTGTCTGTGCAATCTCTGCATAAGAACTATGCTGTGGACGGGGCTCTAATGACCTTTGTAGTTGAAGAGCCCTAAAACATCAACGAACAACAACAAAGAAACCTAATTCCTCTGTAAGGGTCCCCATGACGTTCAATCGGACAACTCTGAAAGAGGAGGTACCCTAGCCAGGAGTCTGAAACTCGCATAAATATTGGACGTGCTGTCTGTAGGTGGGGGACATACTGGCCTACCTCATTGAAGACATCCGAAACATTATCCGCCACGGGAGCCAGGGTCTCCATCTAGGGGCACTGTCATATCAGCACAGATATTAACCACTATCTTTATGTGCCAGTGTGTATTTTCTCTCTCTCACTCGATTACCACTAGAGTCGCGCATGTGCTACGTACGAACGAGTAGCCGCTAGTAGCAAGTCAGTAGCACCAAACAGTGTTAGTAATGTCACGAGCGAGTTTGGAGCGAGCGGGATCGCTGCCATCTCCGTGTCGTCGTCAATTTCGTACAGAGACTCAACCTTCCCCTCCCCTTCTTCTCAAGGGGAAGGTGGGCAGGGGAAAAATAAGAACGTCCATAGAACGTTCAAGAGCGAACAACCTGAACGAGTCGCTCTTTCTCCGCTCAGTGAAAGGATGAGGGAAGAAAAGGGGGAGGTGTATTTTTTCTCGCTCTCCGTCTCGAGAATGAAAATGGACGTGTATCGTCAACGCCACATAGCGTGTTTGGGTGTCAAGAGTGAAGGGGTGGGTGGGGGCTTAGGACGGGGGGGGGGGGAGGGGAATGAGTTCGAATTCGGAAAAAAAGGGGAGGAGACAAAAGAGGAGAGGGTGGGAGAATAGATAAATGAAGGGTAGAGGGATAGGAGGAAAAAAAAAGGGGGCGTGTGTGGATGTGTGTGTGGGGAGGGTGGGGGGGTGAGGTGACGCTAGAAGAGAGGCGGTCGGTCTGGGTGACGACTAGAAGAGGTGGAGGGAGGAAAGGGTGACGGCGGCGGCGGGAGGAGGGGGGAAGAAGTAGGAGGAGGAAGAAGGTGGCAAAAGATGGAAGGAGTGAGTAAGTGAGCGAGAAGAGGGGGAGAGAGAAAACACGCCTAACTCTGACGCCTATTGGCGGAGCATCAACAAATAGCCAATCCAACGCCGTCTTTCATTAACACAACACGCGAGTGCAAAAGTCTGCGCAAGAGCAATAGGATTTTCACACGCATTGAGTCAAAGGTGGCAACCGGAGTGAGAAGTAGAAGTACTACGCTGGTGCTAAAGCCATCAACATGAGGCATCCGCAACACCGCTCTTTCTCTCACTCTTCCGAAGAATAGAAATAACAAAAACAACTATTACTAAACAAGTTCAGAGAAAGGACCTTAAAATAGTACGTGTTGTGTATCAAAAAATTATGCACCGATATTGTTCATAGAGTTATAGTAGTCGTCGTGGTGGTGGTGGTGTTGTTGTTGTTGTTTTTCGTTACGCGGAAGGCGACAAATAAGGTAATTGTACGGCGAAGGTGTTAAAATTATTCTGGAACTTATCATCATCATCATTATTTTCTCTCAATCGTTTCTATTTAATTCAGTATTAAGATGATATAGTTAACTGTATGCTATTGGCTACTGGAAAATGACAACCGTTTGGAGGTCGCGGGAATTAAACCCTTCCGCCTCCGCAACCGCCGCTGCAGCCGCCTTCTCCTCCTCGATTCGAATTTGAGTCCTTTTTTCTTCGAACAAAAATAACAATTTAAAAAGATAGTACTTACTGTCATTTGATATCGCGTGTGTGTCTCTGTGCGTTCAATTTAATTTTCATTTATATCAAGTCTTCGACAATCAACAATATAACAAAAAAACCAACCGCCGAAATATCATCTTCAATAACGTAATAATAGAACTCTCAACTTCCATCTTTGTGTTCGAAAAAGTTATTGTGTGTGTGTGTGGTTCGAGATCTCGTGCTTTTGGAATCTTTCGTTCGAGACTTTTTTGCGTGCGCGTGCTGGTGTTCTAAAAGTCGATATTGTTCGCCGTCGTACTACTGTCTGTCAGATAAGCTGTCTCTTAAAAAATGTATTGTTTTTCCTCAATCCGATTTGAAATTTTTGGCGATTTTAATTGAAGAAAGAAAAGTTAGTAATTTGATGTGCGTGTGTTAGTGAATAAGTGTGTGTTGACGTGAGACAACCCCCCCCTCCAGATCACACCGAAAAGGAACAGCGGGTAAGCCTAGAAGATCGGAGGTGACATCGCACGCGATCGATATATCGATATTGACTGATATTGTGTGGTTCAATTGGTTCTTTCCGGCTGCCATATCATATCAGTCCCGTTTGCATACTGTTGTTTTATTTTGACCCAATCAAAAATCAAAGTGTCACCCACTACCGCTGATGGAAGAAGTTCAGGATGGAAATGTTGCTACTGTTATCATCATCACACCATTATTACCAAGTGTCTATTGCGGCCAAGTGTCCACTTCGTGTGTCAGTTAACCGCCGGTCATTTGAACGGTGTTGTGTGATCAAGGGAGGAACCCTTTTCCTCCCCACCACTCACCTCTGACCCCGTAACAATGTGGTGATTGACAGTGCCTCGCTATCAATTTTCACTTTTAGTCTCTCCATTAAGGAAAAAAAAAATTTTTTTTCGTTATTTTCACTCTCTCTGAGTAACATCCCGTGTCCACCCTGAACCCCCCGTTTTTATCGTTGTTCAGGTCCTGTCCATCTTCAGACATCTCCCCTTTCCCCTCTCTGCCTGTCCATCATCTATTTCCAACTGTCAGCACTTAGTGCCACCTGTGACCAACTTCTGAACCGTCCGCATCTCTTACCTGTACCTCACCTCTCCCTCCGTTCCCCGTAACTCTGTCTATACCCCTTTCTTCTTGTCTGACTCTAAAGGGTTGAATTGCTCTTCACCTCCTCTCCCACTTTTTTTCCTTCCTCCCTCACTTGGGTTTTGAAGTCTGCAAGGGTTAGCACCCCCACTCCCCTCATCACTCTTCATTGTAAAGGGCATTCATTTTTTTTTGTAAACAGGATTATTTATATTTTTGTCCCGTTTGGAGAAATATCGTCCCGTGCGTCGCACGTAAGAAATTTTAGTGGAAATTTCTTAAATTTTGTGCTGCCCCGACACGGTTCGGTATCACATTGTCCCTCTCTTTCTCCTCCACCCTCCTCACCATTACAAAACGTCCAATGAGTTTCCTTGTGTGTGTGTAATGAGCCCTGTGTGCGAAAGTTACATCTGAAAAGAAGGACTAGTGGACGGACTACTGTTTGCCACTTGTGTGTTCAACAATCGTCCCGTAACCCTTTTTTTGTAAATTATCGACCGTGCCCGAATTCGTATAACAATAACAATAGATTGTGTTTGGAAATCGAGAATTTTGTAAAAGATATTCGCCTTTGGCCCCCCCTCTCCCTCTTTTTCGTCCCGAGTTGTGCAACTGGCTATCACGCTATGGTTGTTTTTATTATTACCTAATAGCGAAAATTACGGTGAAATAATTTCAACCCACCCCTCACCTCGTCCCCTCATCCTCCCACGTTATTTTCTTGTTAAGTGCTTTCTTTCTTCTTATTTGCCTCCCTCTTTCCCCTTTTTTCTTGGAGGTATCATTCAACGTCCCGACCGAAGACGGGCATCTTTGACCACCCCCTCTCCGTCTTATTTCGGTCTAGTGTTCATCACAGAAATATACCGGAATTGGGTATTGAATTGAATAATAGTAGTAGTAATAATAATAACAACATCAAATAAATTTTATAATAATACTACTACTAATAATAGCGTCCCATCAAAGAATTTTTAATCATCTCTATTAAATCCCCTCCCCCTCTCTCTCTCCCTCCTTTTCTTTATCTGTTTTCACTTCAAGGAGTATTTCCAAAAAAGTAAGATTTCTATTGAAATTATCCATACTATAAAGGTATATTATTTAAATTAAGAAATTATAAGGAATTGAGTTTGACCTGACGCAAGGACCGTGTTGAAATTTCTGGTCCTGTCACGTCATATCAGTTTGTGAATTGCCCCTTCTGCACTTCCTCCTCCTCCTCCTCCTCCTCTCTACCCTTTATTTGTGAATTACAGGTAGAGTATTATCGTTTCTTTTCAGTAAAATACAATAAATTTGTTTTTTCTTACTTCCTAATAATTTCACTGATTGATTCCGTGTTGGTCCTCTTCACCCTTTCTCCGTCGTCCTCTCTCGTTCAACCCGTTCACCCATTACTAAATACCTGCAAATAACATTACATTTTATTGTTGAGGCTATTGTGAATTGAAATTAGTGTCCCGTTATCACCTTGTCCTGTGGACCTACCCTTCATTCGCTCGTCCTCCTAGTCCTCCCATTTCGGGACCTTTGTCTGTCAACTCTTTTTGCTCTGCAATTATCAGCTGGTGTCCCATACGCAGAATTGGCATCGTCATCATCCTTTTTGCTGGTGTTCCTCCTTTTTCTTTGAAGAAGAAGCAGAAGAAGAAGAAGAAGAATCGTCCCTGAATCTTAATTCATCCTCCATGAGATTCGAACACTCAGAATTCGGACCGGAGATGGCCTACCATCCTTTTCTCCTTCAGCGTCCGACCGACTTCAGTATGAACTCCATCTTGACGCAGTCTCAGTATTTTCCGGCGTTGGCATTGAATCCGCATACGGCGGCCATGGCGGGAGCTGCCGCCGCTTCTTATCCGGCTTCGCTGTTGCCCAAGTTGCCCCAGCCCTTGGGTCATCCGTATACGACGGCCGAAGAAGTGCTCGCTCATCAGTCTCACTTGAGACCGCTCCGATCGCTGCAACAGGAAGACGACGGTGTTGTGGACGACCCTAAAGTCACTCTGGAATCTAAGGACCTGTGGGAGAAATTTCACGTCTTAGGAACTGAGATGGTCATCACGAAATCTGGAAGGTAAGATGATATGATTTAAAATCAGTATTGTTTTTTTCGGTGGGCCCTTCTCGCTGAAGGCTCATTCAGGTAGACAGGCCCTGAAGGCCCTTGTTATCTATCCTCCTCCACTGTCACCGTGCAGCAATCTGACAATCTCTTGTTTGGTACTTTGTGAGAGGCAACCACGTTTTGAGCCCTAGACGTACTTTTAGGGTGTCCCTCTTACAAAAGTCGGAAACCAGGTTCGAACCTGTGATTATCGACGTTTTAGCAGGTAAGCGAGCCCTGTGCTATGAAGGGAGGGAATTTATGTGGTTTGAACCGATTGACATGCGCATGTTTCGCCTTCGTCGTTGTCTCTCTTTTTTTTTTTCGGACTGGTGATTGTTGTCCAGTCGTCTTGTTTTCGGTTGTGGACTCATTCACCGCTACTGCGTGCTGATTGCGCCATCTGACGGAAAGATTGCGAACTTGCTTGCATCTTGTATCTTTGCCGACAGAAGTGAGCATCTCTTGAGGAAGAAGCTGGATTTTTCGGAGGTCCTGGTAGAGAATTGAACATCTGGTCTCTGTTACTGGTGTTGTGCGGACAATCCTGAACCCCCTTGTTTTAGTAGGACGAGTCAGGAGCTGTGATGATGTTTATTATTGTTGCAGAGGTTCGAATCCTGCTTGAGGTTGGCTTCCTCAATTCCGTTTGTCGTTCAGTTTTCTTGTTCTGATTCCGCCGTCTCTACACCAAACAGGTGTGAGCTAGCTGGACAGGTAAATTAGTACTCATGTACCCGAAGCTGTTGGGCGGAAGTTCCTCTTGAAGTCTACCTCTTCCCTGCTCCTCTTCCGTCACTGAGAGCCGACAGAATTAGCCCCCCCCACCCAAATTACGCTGTAAAGTGAAACTGTCAGCACTAGATTTTCTTTTCTTAGAAAGTTAGGACCCTTTCCTTCCTCTTCCGCCCTACCCCTATCAGCCATCTTTTGTTACCGTTTGCATGTTGGATAGGTGGACGGACTCATGTGCCTCATATCTTGGTGTTTCGGACCTGCCCCCCCTTCTAAATTTAACCCATATCTTGACTGCTTCTTGGTTCCTTCCTTCCTGCCTCCTACCTCTGCCTTCTCCTCGTTTTATCCCTTTAGTACCTTCATGGTGCACTGATTATTAGAGGATGATGTGCAGGGTTGAATTTTCGACACGTGGCCTTAAAAGCATTCGTCAAATCTTTCGTATTAAGAGGCGATTTAGAGTTATGTTAAAAGGTCCCAAATAAGAATGAGAAATGTCCCATTGTTGCCACTAGTTATCAAGTTTAAAGGTATTGTCTGGACTATATTACTGCGTGCGACGATTTAGGACAGTAAGTCAGGGTTGTATTTTAGGATGAGTGGGTGCCTCCTCCTCCCTACTCCGTCCTGTTATGTCATTTATTTAAAAATAATTTCTGCAGGTTTTCCCCGATAGGCTGTTGGTAAATAATATGTTGAGTTCTACCTACCCTGGGATGGGCTTCATTTTTCTTTTTCAAATGAAATACAATACGGGACTTTATAAAGTGCTCAAATATATAGGTTCATTAAGAAGCACTGCGGTGTGTAAGTGCCGAAAAAGGTTCAAGAGGTCCAATAGATTGGCCTTCAGTTGATTTTAGGTCCTTTTACTTGATTATTATTGTATAATAATAATAGTAATGGGTTGAATGAGTCTGCTGTTGGAGATGCACCCCAGGCCCTTTTAACACCGACACATTTTGTGGGAAGCAAAATCGTAGGTCGTACGTCCCCTTCTTGGTTTATCGCCATAGCCCCTAACCCTTTTTATTTTTGTAAATAAAAAGATTTAAAAATTCAAACTAGGCCATTTTTTTAAAAAATGATTATTTTGAATTGTGTTTCGGTGGGGCTAAAAGTTGTGGCCCAGAAGGCAATCACTTACTGCCTGTTTTCCAGCCTGAGATGATTGAAAGGGCCCTCGAAATAGTGCGAACCATTCCTCAAGAGTGTGTAGTACTTCCATTTGGCAGGGATCATTTTGTTAACAAAAAGGTCCCACTATTGGAAATTTTTATTAAAAGTACATTACTTAAATGTCGGACATTGGACCTTTTAACTGCCCCCTTCTTCGGCTTCCTTTTTTTATAAGGCTAAATAGTTTACTCGGTGTTAAAGTGCAAATGGACCCAATAGCAATGGACTAGAGACTAACGTCCCATTGTGAAATCAATCGAGTAATTGAATTCCTAACGCGAGCAGTGTCTGTTGAGTTCATTGTTGCGCAGGTTCGCGTCTGACTGAGGTCGATGGTCTTTCTTCCTGCGCTCTGACGACAAGAAGACCTTTTGAAGTACGCTTGGCTTCCGTCCCGGATGAGGGAAGTAAAACTAGTTTTGAACTTTTGTGGTATGTCACCTGCCGGTTAAAAAAAACGAAGTTATGAGCACCTTTCTAGGATATATAATCAGGAAATAATATGCACACGAAAAGGCCGCGAGGGGTAACAAGGTGCCCTTTCTCCGTTGCTTCGTAGGGTCCCGTCGGTTAGAAAATGGTCATCGTTATAGCGTTCCTCTAATGGAGGGAGGAGGGCGAGATGAAAGACATCTTAATATCATTTGGCGCCGGTCGTCAAAAATGCAAAGGGTTACTATAAATTTCTGGAAGGTCCCAGAGGGGAATTTCCACCTTGTGGAGAAGGAGACGGACGGAAATGTTTAAAATTTGGTTGCCGGCATTAGGGCGTTTTGGCGACGACTAAGGTAGCTGACCAGACTTACTTACAACCCCTGTCCTTGTGGTTATGACTACTTGGCTTCTGTTACTGCTGATATTTTGAGGGTGACATCGCGGAGAGGGGTGTGTGTGTGTGTTTATGGAAGCCTAGCCGACGTCGGACGGGGACCAATTTAAGATGCGTCTAAGTGACTGACGGTTTGGCGGCGCCACGTAAGGGGCACTTCTTGTAGTAATTAGCAGGTAAACCGACGACGACTTTTTTTTTTGTGAGACAATGATTGAAGTGACCTTTTAAAAACTGGTTGTTGCCTTTAAGAAGTTAGGGACCTTCTCGTTTTCCCCAATACTTGTCCCCCCTTCCCCTTTTCATCTCCTTCATCCAAACCCCTCCTTCATTTGGGACCTATGGTAAAACATGTTTTTATAAGAAAAATTGCAAGGACCAAGGGGTGGTTATTTATGGTATGGTGAGGAGGAGGAAGAGGACCTTGCTCCTTTCTCGCCGTACTGCCCTTTGTTGTGTGTTGTTACCTGTAAAACTGACCACCCCTCTCCTTAAACGGGATAGGGGGTTAATTCATTAAGGCTTAGAGGTAAGGACATAAACGTCAAGAGAGTGATGAATGGTTTAAATATAGGTTTAGTTTTCTGACATGCCCTCAAGTGTGTTTGTATTTCTTGTAGAATTTTAAGTGGTGTGTTTTTAAGACTTTAGGGCCCCTAGAGGATTAAAAGGTAGTTATCTACTCTCTTTCTCGTTTATATATATATTTATGCCCCCCGTTCATTGCTGCCGTGATTTGAAGGTGGGTAAGAGGAAAGGGGGGGTTAACAATGGCTTTTAGGTGTAATTTTATTGGGTATCCTAACTTAGGCCTAGAATTAAGACATTTTTTTCGTAATGAAATTTTTGAATTTCGATTTACGAAATTTTATATTGATTTCTTTTTCCTTTACCTCTCTCGCCCTCCCTCTCTGACGTCAATTTAAATATATGATAGTGAAATATATACATTTAAATATTGACCCATAATTTATGTATGTTTATAGGGGGTAGGGTCCGAAATATATGGCCGGCGGTGCATGACTGCCAAAATAAATTGAAAAATTCGAGTTATTAAGGGCCGATTACTGTGTGGGTCCACTTTTTTTTCTTAAACTATTTATGTTGTTGTTTGATCGATTTGTAGTTCGCGCCTCTTTTGTTTCTTTATTTCTAAAATTTAAAAAGAAATATTGGCATGAAATTCCGACCCATAATTTTGTTTTATTATTACCTGACCTTTTCGGGCCAGCCATGATGCTAGTTTAGTAGTAACGTATTAGTCGGAAAGGCTTGTGAGTAGTAGGTCCTAACTGAAACTGTAAGGTGCGCAAACGATTTGAGTTCAATTCTCATCCAAGATCGGAAGGAGACGACCTCACTTTTCCTTTGGGTGACGAAACTCAAAATAGCCCTTTCCTCCCGTTTTAAAATAAGCATAGGGGTTAAAGCGTTGGCCGGTAGCCGGCTGCGTAAAAATATCCAACAAATCGCCCATTGTGGATATCCCAAAGGACAAAGATGGGCACCCGTCCCTGCCATAGGCGGGAAAAGGGATAGTACTGTAGTTGCTTTTTGCCTCCCGTTTTAAACTCAGGGCATTTCTTGTGGAATCCACAGGTAGGTCTCTATCTCTCTGCTACCGATTCCCTTTTCATTATAGAATAGGCTTAAAAGCAAAGGTCCTTTTTGTTTTTAAATTTTATTCATGAAGTTCTTGTAGTGCACTGCATTTCCGGTCAAATCGTGAATGAATTATAAGATGTAATTAGGCCTAATGGAGTTGTGAGGTGTATTAAAAGGCCTTTCATGCTTTTCGGTCATTTCAGGGGGTCAAGGTCCTTTTCTATACTGGTAGCAGTAATAATTTGATTTCGGTTAGTGTTAGGGCCTAATTCAGAACCCCGCCGTGGTGGCGTAGTGGTTAGCACGCTCGGCAACTACGCCGGTAGTTTTAGGTTCGATACTGGACCCTGGTGGGTCGGCTTCTTTCGGGCGAGAGAGAAGCCGCGAGTGTGCCGCCTTCTTTCGGAGGAGAAGTAAAACCGAGGTCCCGTGTGAGTGTACGATGGCACTTGCACGTAAAAGAACCCTGTCTACTACGAAACGGGTAGGAGCTCGCCCCCTGGCGTCGGTAGCATTCCCCAACGGACACTACTAGACCGACGATAAATAAGCGTAGGGGGGGTGCAGCTTTGGCCGGCAACCGGCTGCAGAAAAAGAAACTATGACCAATATATCACCCTGTGTCCATTCAGAGGGACAAATGGGTACCCGACCCTGCCATAGGCGGGAAAAGGGTTAGGAGTTGCTTTGTTAGGGCCTAATTGAAGGATTGAAGTGAATGGCGAAATTTTTTGTTGAAATTTGGGGTATTTTTTTTTTGTATCATAATTATATTATTATTTCTTTATGAAAAATGAATAAAATTAATCCGGGTTTTATCGTGATTATTATTGTTCTAACAACAGGTTATATGTTGTTGTTTGGAGCAAGAGTAGGAACCGCAGGAACCAGGAGCAGCGCGCGGGGGCCCATTGTGTTTGTAATTCATTCTTATTATCAATTCATTTCTTTTATTAATTCCTTTAAATATTTATTAGGATGTTAGCTTTTATTTAATGACGAGGTGTCCGAGATAATTTGAAGATAAGTGTCGTCATTGTCGTCGTCGCAAACCCACTGATAATAAAAGAAAGGGTTAAACATTTATAAATATTCGATGAGTGTCACATGTGGTTTTTTGGTGGTTTTATAACGTGTACCGATGATGCGTTGTGCATGTCCTGCTCGTCTCCTTTTCCTGCTTCTTCCGGAAGAGAGAGATTTTTTTTTTTTTGGCCTACAGGTGACTTCTTCCTCTCCCTCCCCCCTTTTGCCAAGTTGTGATTATTAGGAAGTACTTGTACCGGAAGTTTTTCCTCCTTCCCTCTGCACCGTCCGGTTCCTTAAATTGTTTGGTAGTTTTCTGAGAGGCAAACAAGTGTACTTCTAGTAATTTACTAGCCTGAAAAGGGTTCAAAGGTGTACGAACAGGAGGAGGATAAGGCCTAAAGTGCACCCTTTTGACAAAGCAACTCCTAACCCTCTTCCCGCCTCTGGCAGGGTCGGGTATCCATCTTGTCCCTCTGAATGGACAATGTTTTTCCGCAGCCGGTTGTCGACCACAGCTACATCCCCTATCCTTATTTATCGTCGGCGTACTGTTCGTTGGGGAATTCCGCCGACGCCAGAGGGCCAGCTCCTGCACCTGGAAATTGTGCCTCGTCTACCCGTTGCATAGTTGTTTGTTTGTTGTTGTTTTAGGGCCCTTCAACTACAAGGTCATTAGAGCCCCGTCCCCAGCATAGTTCTTATGCAGAGACTACACAGACACTACACAAATGAGACGATTTTTGGGTATTAGCAGTACCCAGTTTTCCCAAACGGCCACCCATGTCAGTACTAACTGGGGTTGTGTTGCTTAAGTGATCAGACGAGAACTGGTGGGTCCAACGCAATTCGCCGCGCCCCCGTTGCATAGTAGAGTGGGTTCTTTACCGTGTAAATGACACCGCACGGGACCTCGGTTTTACTCTCATCTGTAGGAAGGTGCTCTTAGGGTCTCTCTCTCTCGCTCGAAAGAAGTGAACCACATCGGTCCAGTATCGAACCTGGAACCACTGGTGATAATGCTACCTATTGCGCCACCGAGGTAGGTCTAAAGTGCACCCTTCTAACGAGCTTAAAGTCCTAGTTCCGTGTGTCTTTAGGATGATATCTGCCTGTCCACGGATTTCTAAATAGCAAAGATGTTTAGAACGAAAGAGAAGAGTAAGTAATTTACCTGGCGGAGTTACCTGAAGGTAATTTACCGACTTCTATACTTGGGGAAATTTACCGATTGTACGCCTGTCTTACTGCGGAATGTAGAAAGACTTTTACCGTGCTGTACTGGCATCGTATATACGGCAATGTATCGGCTTTACTTTCTTCCCATTTGGGATGGAGCACTTGGTGCTTCCTTTGTTCGAAAAGAAAGCCAGGATCGAACCTGCACTCTTGGACTCACGAGTTTAGCGCGTTACTAGTGAGTAGCCGAGGTGGGACGAAATAGGGAATAGTGGGGATCAGAAAGATTCAAGCTGGTAAAAGAGATATTGAACCGGAAGGTGAGAGTATTTAGGGAATTAATGAGTGAAATGTTAGACGATGATTTGGCCCGCAACCGACCCGAATGTGACAGTACAGCCCTATCAGATATGCGGAGACTTTGTGGGCCTGCATTTCCACTGTGTCTCCTTCTCGTACCACATGGAGGACTGAGCTTATAACTCACGCCCTTACTCCCTTTTCCTGCCTTTGGTAGGGCAAGTACTTATGTGTCCCATCAATGGAACTGGGAACACACCGGGTGCCGACCTAATGCCGCAAGCTCTTGCTTATTTAATGTCGTCCTTATTTAATTTCGTGAACCGACCACCAGGGAGAGGATGTGCTCGTACACCTGGAAATCTTTGCCGAGTTTTTCTCCACGTAGAAATGGTTCCTTTTAGAAGAGTCGTACTAAAGCCGCAGCCTACTATTCGACAGGTTAATGCCCCCAGAGGGGGTGTCCATTTCACCAAAAGGACACCATCTACCCCGGTTAGAATCGAACTTGCAGTCATGAATCCTCAAACATGCTACTGATTTAATGACAAATGCGCCTCGGGAATGTAGCAACGCTGACAAGGATTTGGACTCTTAGCCCCTCCATTACACCTCAAAGGCTCTTTCTAACCGAAAAACTTTTCAGATCGGTAAAATTTTCATGAATGGGCCCTGGTTCCTTACCTTCTATAAAGACCCCTGCTCTCCTGCCTTAGAGGGTGGATGGTAAAGAGTTAAGCAGGAGCGTTTTTTTCTACCCCGCTTAAGTGTAGTAATTTCGTTCCTCGACATTTCTTGCTGTGGGGCTCGAGCCTGCAATTGCTAGTGGTTGGCGCCTGATTAAATTGGGCTGCCTTTCAGTCTGGGTCCATGGAGGAGAATTGGGTGAAGCTAAGCGGTTGCATCTGCATGACGTGCAATTGGTCCCAGTTCGATTCCCGGTAGTGTGGCGGCTGCACTCCGTTCACTTTCTATTAAGATCAACGTAATAAAACGTTAAATATGCGGTATAAAGGCTTATAATTAAGGACCCAATTTGATGTTGGAAGGAGGGGGATGTTGATTAGGGCCTCTTTCTGTTTTGAAAATGGGAACCTGGTGACCGACCCGTAAAAAAAAACAGGATTCAAAATTTTCAACGTTTTTGAATGTATTGTCTGGTTATAAACATTGCTATTGTGTAACTGGCATGGTGGGAAGAAGGAGGGTCCTTGTCGCACTCTCTCTCACTGTGAAGAGAAGGGTGATTGGGGGTTCCTCATTGGGGCGGAGGGAGTGGTTTTTGAATGCAGAGCCGAGTTCCATGTATGGGATTGGGAACCTATCCGTGAAAAGAAGCAATTACTGTTGTAGTTTTTTTGTTGTTATTCTTTGTTTCGAGCACCTTCACGACAAATTGGACAATGAAGGTTGATCGGGGTATCCAGGGTGACCATTGTTGAATCTCTGGTGAGAGTAAACGAGAGAGTGCGCCGTAGAGTCGGGACAAGGAACCTCCTGGACAACGTTGAATGCAGGGAACTATTTCCTTTCTCTCTCTCTCTTTCTGAGGGCTGTTATTGCAAGCAGCAGTTCAGGCAGGGCAAGTCTGTATGGTGGATTTTTGATGGATATGTCCTAGCCCTCCCTCACCCACCCTGCTTCCCCCTTTCCACTTCCCCCAATTGGGAGCTGTTAACTTGCAGACGTCGAGTGCTTGTTACCCGCACTTGAGGCTGCTTCTTTTTTTGGTTGCGCAATATCGATTTATTTAGTAGTGGCAGCATGACTGTCTTTCGCTGCTCCCTGTACCCTCTTTTTTCCCCTTCTACCCCTCCACTCCCCTTAAAAAACGAAAAATTTAACCCCCTCCAACAGAAATCGACCACTGCCCAATCCACGAAGTCCCTTATTGAGACCGATTAATAGTAATGCTGAATTTAGGCGAGAAAAACATGTTGTTCTCACATCGGACGTCCCGAATTGGAATGTTGTGAATTGTGTCTCACGGCTATGGATGAGGTGTAGTGCAGTAGACACACCACACCTTTTTTGATGAACATGAATGAAGCATATTTTTGGGAAGAGGATTAAAGCAGAAATTGCCATTACCACCACCTAAATTTCAGAAATGATTTACCCTCCCCCCAAATTCATTACATGGGAACGGGACAAGACTTAAATGGAGGAGATATTTTTGTTCTCTTTATCATAATGGTGGACGATTCTAACCCTTTATTCGTTTGAATACCCTGGCTCCTATTCTCGAATTGGATTTTAGACACATGGCCCATGTCAGCATGTAACCAATGCTCCTCCTCCTACTCGGTCCTGAAATGGACCGCCGAAAGTCCTCCTATCCCTTTAGTTTCCTAAGCAAAACTCTTCTAGCCTCATGGTAATACACCTGGACACTCGAGGTCGTTATTGTCATCACTCTTTCAACGTAACACCAGAGAGACCAGTGAAACTGCTCTACACTTCCACTGCCTCTCAGGGCTTACAGTTGCTAGGTTCGCACCCCACATCGATGATGTTGTTCCCTCATCAGTACTCCACATCGATTGTTTGTTGGTGTTTTAGGGCCCTTCAACTACAAGGTCATTAGAGCCCCGTCCACAGTGTAGTTCTTATGCAGAGACTGCACAGTCACTACACAAATGCGACGATTCTTGGGTATTAGCAGGACCCAGTTTTCCTAAGCGGCCACCCATGTCAGTACTAGCTGGAGTTGTGTTGCTTAACTTCAGTGATCAGAGGAGAACTGGTGTGTCCAACACAATTCGCCACTCCACCTCCACATCGAATCTCAACACTTGTTAGTTAGCAAAAATAGTTGTCGTGAATGGGAGAAGGGCTAGTAGCTGGTGCAAATTATCCCGGGGGAGATGAACAGAACTGTCCAGGAAAAGAGGGCCAAAGGGTCCCACTAACGCATTCCTCACAAATTCACTGGACCTCACTCAAAATGTGCGAAGTAGAATCTCGGGAAATTCAGCATGGATTTATTTTAAATCTTGGTAGAAATCCTCGACTTTGGAAAATTGATTGGGCTGGAAGGGAAAACAGGTCAGGGGTCATTGGTGACAAAAAATACTGGGACACTAAAGACGCTGTTAGTCGAAAAAAAGGACTTCTGTATTATACTTGTAAACACAGGGCATAATTATGGATTACCTTTTATACCAATTTATCGTTGCTGAAGGGGAGAACTCCAAATAACTACATCTATTAAGAAGGGGGGATTGGAATTCGCCCTTGAAGGCCTCAGGGTTGCTACCCGTAATGGTTGACTGTTACAAGTTAAAGCTGAGCGAGACACCCTGTATATTAGTTTTTGATTTACAGGGTGAGTGAAAGTTCAGTTGTCGATTTCTTTGTAAATTCAGAGTGAAAAATTTAATAGGCTACTGGTTTGGAGAAGAGGGGGGGGGGTAAAATTTAAATGGAGAAGGGGGACATTCAGCCATAAGAGACTGTGCATGATGGGATTGCTCCTCCTGTGGGGTGTTTTTTTTTGTTTTTTATTCTCAGCTTAAGTATATTATAGTTTTTGAATTGAATTAAATGCATTTGCGTGTCCAGGTACCAAAAAGCAGGTGTTTTTCGACCATAGTTGGTCATGCGATTTTTTTTGGGGGAAAAATGAAGCCCATTGTGTCCTGAATTCGGAAGCTACTACTTTATCATACCTTTTAATGCTCTCTCTCTCCCTCCCCCCTCTCTCTCACACTCTCTCTTACTACCATTACGCCCTATCTTCTCTTCTTGACCCTCCTCTTTCACATTTTTTTTTGGTGGCACTCTCACTCTTCTTAAAAAATTTGACAAAATCTTGAGAAAATTTTTTTGATGCGAGGAGTGTGTCTGTGACATTTGAAATTATAATCGGACTCTGAGAGGAGGAGGAGAAAATGAACGTCAAAAAATTCATATTTAGGACGTTTCCAAAACTGAAAAAAAGGGTTTCAAGGTGTAAAAGCATTATGACGTCATAATGCGACTGAACTTCAAAAATTCACTTGCGGAATCTGAGATCGACAGTGATATTGTTTGTTGGGATTTGTTACCTTGGTTATTTTTAGCAACTGTCACCTCTGAGGAGAGCTGTTTACCGGAGAAGGGGGTGAGGAAAAGGGAAAGATTAGGAGGGCGAGTTCCTAAGTGCAATGGTGACATCACATTGCAAGATACCTGCGCTAGGAATCCCCGAATAGGAATTCCGGATAATGGATGATGGGTTTATTATGAGTTGTCACTCGATCGAAATGAGCCTCATCTCGACCAGTTCATGCCCTTGTCCAACTAGTATATAAGGCAAGGGACCAAAGGTCAGCTGTCAACAGAATAATAGGAGTGTCCCACCACCGTCTGTGGAGGCCAAAAATGTTGATGTCCTACTTACTACTGGTGTCAGTTAGTACGTCTGGGTAGTGGATAGAAATCTTGTTTTGTTAGCCCCCCCCCCCATTTTCCGGATGTTTGACGTGGAAGTGGGAAGGACTGGGACCTAAGGATTGGGAAGGACTGGGACCTAAGGAGTGGGAAGGACTGGGACCTAAGGAGTGGGAAGGACTGGGACCTAAGGAGTGGGAAGGACTG
>JAAFCE010005724.1:16005436-16038673 GCA_013389805.1 Trigoniulus corallinus | reverse complement strand
GACCTAAGGAGTGGGAAGGACTGGGACCTAAGGAGTGGGAAGGACTGACCATTGGCAGAATAAGGGCACTAGGACGACTGGCAGCGGCAAACTGGATCATTTCGTTTTATATTGAGGAGTGTCAATGGTGTTTTTATCCCGTTTGTGGATTTCGGTCGCTTTTCATCTTTGGAATGTTTCAAATATTTGTCAGTCATGGGACAATATGAGACTGCACAACCCCTAACCTTTACTAGTAGGAGCCTGAACCTGAAGGGTCCTGAGTCATTCCTCCTTCCTTCTCTTTGTTTTTGCCTTCGTAAGGTTACTTTGATTTGCCTTAAAGGAACTTTGAGAGTCTCTAGGCAGATGCACACAGCTAGGCACCTCTTGCCCCCTCCCTCCACCTCTCCCCCAAATTCTTTTCTTAAGACCATTTTAGTCTGATAGTTATGATGTCAAACAGCTGTTTCTATTTGTTCGAGCTCTGTCCAGCGACAGGAACAATCATTTTTTGGGGTTTAAATTTCGATAATGATATTAGTAGAGGTTAATAAAAGGTTGTCATAAGGGCTGAAGGGCTGTTTGAAGGTCCTTTAATGAGTTTCAACCCAAAATTTTAAGTTGTTTGTAATGTTGACCGCGAATTGTAACCGAATTGATGTGAATCATGTTGGATGAGAGCGGTGGTGTTGATTGTGTCCGGTTGGGGAGGTCCCGCAGGGGGGGGCGACAGAGAGAGAGAGACTTTAATTGGGCGCCAGCTGAAAAGCCTCCAGTTCTTGGCTGACCGCGTTAAGGCAGGTGAAGTTTGATAGTTTCGTTTATTAAGTGTCGGTTGTTTGTGGGTTCATGACCTTTGTGACCTCCCACTCTCTTCACCCAAGACTGAAATCTAGAGACTGACCATGGGACTCTCACGACGTTAGTGTTGCAGTGCCTTTTAAGTGGGTAGGTTGGATACAGGACTGAATGGAAAAAGACACTGAGGGTGCTCACCAAGTTCAAAGGTCAACTAGTGTAGTTAACTACATCTAGTTAAGCTTGGGGTCGGTCGGACCATTCATAATATACGTGTGCAAGGAGATTGTTTTTTTTTTTTATTACTGTTTTCCAATCAAGGCTTGCGTTCGTGAATTAATTTCTACCTTTTTATTGGTGTCGATTTTCGATTTTTATTGGGGAGGGAGAGTGGAATTGTCAATGTCGATGACCAATGCAGTAGCCGGTCATTCTGAAGTGCTGCAGTTTTAGAAGTTGTTTTAATGAAGGTGATCAACGTGAGCCTGTCTGATTGACTTGTTGGTTGTTTTGCGCTCTTTGTGTGTTGGCCTGTGAAGTTTACGGCGGCATTTGTCAAATTTTAGTGACCTTACCTGTCAATATTAATAATAATAATGGTCGAGACGGGTCACTTCTCCCCCCCCCTTCCCTATCTCACCTTGTATTTGTCCACTAGTTGCCTCCGGTTACGAAAAAGTGACTTTTGTTGTCAGCTATTTAACACCGGCCTCTCAACTCTGAAGGATATCTATAATCGCCAAGGGCGGGGTGTGATAGCCCTACTTCTAGTCTATATATGGTGCTTTTCCGTGTAGAAAGGGGTTCTGATAAGCACAGTGGCGTCACCGCAAATATCACAAGGTTTACACTCGTTTCTATCCATTCACCTCTACCCAGGATTGAACCATGAGTTCAGTAACTAAATAACTTTCCCAAGGGCTGATTACAGGTCGCTAAACATTTTATATTCTTTTTAGTGCCCTCCTCCGCCTCACGAAGAAAAGACCACTTTTGTTATTTTGGGACCTGACCCATCCCACTAAATTGTTGTCTATACTTTTTTACGCAGCTGGGACACAACAGGAGAAGGGGAAACTGATGTCTTTTTGGATCCCTACACTGGTGTATGTGTCGAAAGCCTTTAATTTGTGACATTTTTTTTTTTCGAGGAGTCGTCGAGGGGCTCAGTTTCATTGTCGTGGGTTGCGTCGAGGTGTCCCGTGATGCACAGGACACTTTAATAAATCATATTCAGAAGGAATTTGGACCAGTGTAGGGGGTTGGAACAGTAAACGTTTGAGCTCATTCTTTTGACACCCCCCCTTCCTCCGTCCCATTATCAACTCCATAGGAATTATAGAGTTTAATTCCCTTCCCCCTTGTGTCTTCCATTTTTGTCTGCTACAAGCTCTCTCCCAAATAGGAATCGGCATCCTACATACGCAGTACTTTGAAGCCGAGCAGTCTGGATAGGGGACCCTTGCCCCATCTTTAGCAGGGTCAGGTTTATAAGCTCTACCTCTACACTCTCTAACGTCAAAGAACCCTAACTACATAGAATAAGAAGATGTACAAAATTTCTAGGTGTAGGAACTCGTTCCCCGGTGTTGGTGCACCAAACGTGTCCCAACAAAGGAAAAAACTAGGCCGACGATTGATAAGCGTAAGAGTTGCAGTCTTTGGTTCACAGCCGGCTGCATAAAAATACCGTCCAACAGATGGCTCACGAAGGGGAAAATGGGCACCCAACCCGACCATAGGCGGGGAAAAAAGGTTCGTGAGGACGATGATGTCCCAGATTGGAATTGATGTGCCATTAGTACATGGTGAAAAATTTCCATGTCGATAGGCAAAATTCCCAGGTGTAAGAGTTTATGTCCTCCTCCCCCTTCCCTTGATCCCTTCGTTACTAGATGGCCTTCAGAGGCGGACATGCCGTGAGGTGCTAACGTATTAAAATACTGCTGTTGGTGAGGTGGAGGGGAGGAGTCCCGTCCTATCCCGTTGGCGGAATGATGAGTTGGTGTGGCCTAGGATTATTATAATGATATCTATGTAATAACGCCGTTTCTGCTGTTTGTTTGTGTGTGAGAGCGAAAGAGTTAAAAAGTGTCGGGGTTAATTTGGGAGAAGGAGATGCAGAGGGGTCAAGGGGTTGTAAAGGACGTTTTTTTTTGGGGGGGGGATGTGTTGCATGATGGATAGCACAATGGAGGAAGTTAATTAAAACCGTATCTATCTTTCAAGTTGGGAACCTCCGATTGTTAGTTTAGTTATCAGGGCCAGTCGATCAGCAACTAAGTGCGTCATTAATGATCCCACTAAGGTGAAATATTCGTGCTTGTTAATTGTCATTGGCAGGTGCTAACCATTTGAACACAGGGATTTCGGGCGAAATTTGATAAGAGCGTGTGTGTGGGTCTCCTCTTCCCTTCTTCACTGCTATGCTTTGCTCTATTACTAACGAGGTGAGGGTTGTTGTTTTTTTTTTTTTTTTTTTTTGGCAAAAAAGGGGAACTCCATGCGTGGAGGGGAAGAAGAGGTTAAATAAAAGAGCCGGCCCGTCCCATCACAGGATAACATTCGGCACACACACACACACTTCATATACATATTGGGGAGGGGAGGGAGGCCCTATCAGTAAATTGTTTAATGACGGGAAATGTATTTCTTCGACTGATAGGAAGGAAAAGAGGTGGCACTAGCAGAGGTGTCGTCCTACATGACTATTTATTAAGTTAACGTTCACGCACACACATGGTCCCGTTGATGTGGGGAGTCCCGGGCCACGAAAAAGACGCGAGAAGGGAAAGGGCAACGGTGACAAAATCAGCTGGCTATTTAACGTTTTTTTTTCAAATGGGTTATATACACCATCACCTTCACGGCTACCATTACTCTTCACTACTGATCATCAGATTAGGAGGGTCAAAGAGGTATAAAGGTCATAGAGAGGAACTGGGACGCGGTACAAAAAGGATGGAGAGAAATGCAGCCCTAGACACTGGCTGGATAGATGAAAAACGAACGGTAACTCATGGGCCAGCTGTGGGACGATGATGTCGACTAAATGTACTCAACTCTGTCAGTCAGCCTTCTGGTCTATTTCTGGGATACGCATAAAATCCGTTAATATTCCATCCTGGGTTACACACGAGTGTCCCAGGATGGAATAATGATAAGTCTCAGTCTCTCTCTGTTGTACTCCTGTGTAAGCCTCAAAGAGGTGGCATTCGGCGGCCCTTCGTTATTTCGGCTGGCTGTTTTTGATCACAGGTTGCTCGAGCCTTCCGAGAGCGTGTTTAGTTAGCTCTGGCCCTGTCGTAGGCGGAAAATAGGGCTGGTCAATAAGATGAATATGATGTTACTGTCGTTAATATGATGCTACTGGTGCAGTTGATTGAAAATGCGTGAACTGGACTGACATGACACCCCTGGTAGAGTGGACGGGGGCGAGGGTGCTGGAGGAAGAGCAGGAGGGGAAGGAGGAGGGATGGGCAAAGAGGAAGGAAGACTGACTAGTTATAACAGCGTTGTGTGAATGATCATTAAATTTCTCTGCTCCATTGAGGATGCAGCTGCTGGTTATTGTTGTTAATAGGCGATAACGACAGCGACATCGACGTCGATTCTGTGAACTAATTTTTTTCCCATCATCCTCTCACACCTCTGTAGGGAGGGTGGGGGGCTAATGTTGTATCAAGCGTGTGAATGAGGAAGATGCCAAAAATGACAGTTAACAGTGTGCTCTCTATCTCTAATTATTATTATTATTAGTATGCTAACGAGTGCCGGTTGAAGCCTAGACGCCATATTTCGTAGAGTTGTGTACACACCACGCATAACAGACGCGCCAGTGTTGTGTTTACATGTGCACCCACTAACCGGCCTGTCTCTCTCCCTCCCTCCATCCGTCCCTGGCTCACTCACGTGTTCGTTCCTAACCCTTGTTTTCACTCTAGACTCTAGGGCAGAGGTCGGGTACGCATTTACCCCGTTTGTGTCCAGGGACACATGGCCGGAGTATTTCCACGCAGCCGGCTGCCGACCTAGAGCTACTACCCTTGCTTATTTAAAAGAGGGTCCAAATTTGTTTTTTTGGGACAGGGAAGAAACGAGTCCGATCCTACACCTGGGATTTTTGTTAACTGATCTGCATCCGATCCATACAGCTTAGCTGTCCTAACCACTGCTCTGTAGAACTTCCCTTTCAGGTCCCAATCAAGCTGAAAGGGAAGTTCTACAGGGCAGTGGTTAGGCCCGCTATGTTGTATGGATCGGAGTGTTGGGCAGTAAGGGAGAGCCACGTCAATAGAATGCCAGTGGCCGAGATGCGAATGCTGCTGTATATATATGAGTGGCGTAACGAGAGCTGATAGAATTCGGAATGCGTGGTGGTGGACATCGCAGAAAAAAATGAGGGAGAATAGGCTGAGGTGGTATGGACACGTCATGAAAAGAGGGGAGGAGGAGCTCGTTAGGTCCTTGCCAGGAATGCAGGTGGTCGGTAGCACCCGGGGCAGGGGGAAACCGAAGCAGACGTTGGAACAGGTTGTGCGTAAGGACATGGCAGTGTGTGGGGTGGAGACAGACGGGAGTGGAGGGTCCGAACCCGCAGACCCGACACTGCCACAGGCGGGATAAGGGTATGATGATCGTGCATGTCGGAGGGCGCTCTTTCGCTCCGAAAGAAGCAGGGAGCGACGAATTGCGTTGGACACACCAGTTCTCGTCTGATCACTGAAGTTAAGCAGCGCAACCCCAGCTAGTACTGACATGGGTGGCCGCCTGGGAAAACTGGGTGCTGCTAATACCCAAAAATCGTCGTATTAGTGTAGCATCTGTGCAGTATCTGCATAACTACTATGCTGTGGGCGGGGCTCTAATGACCTTTGTATTTGAAGGGCCCTAAAGCAACAACAACCAAGCTTGTCCCGACGGAGTTGGAGGGGGGTGTATACAATGCCTCCACGTAGTAAAATGCGCGATATTGAGGTTAGGATTGTTTGTTTGTTTGTTGGAGTTTAAGGTCCCGTCAACTACGAGGTCATTAGAGACCCGTCCACTGTATAGTTCTAATGCATATACTGCACAGACACTACACTAATACGACGATTATTGGGTATTAGCAGTGCCCAGCTTTCCCAAGCGACCACCCATGTCAGTACTAACTGAGCTTGCGTTGCTTAACTTCAGTGATCAGACGAGAACTGGTGTGTCCAACGCAATTCGCCGCTCCCTTGAGGTTAGGAGCGCATTGTCATCTGGAAGGCAAAGTGAGCAGGTTCGCCTCCTGTGATTAGTGTTTCTGTTTATCATCTCTGAAATAAGGACGTCTGGGACCATAACCGAAGTGCGCCTCCTAACAGGAAGTAAAGGATGTCATTTACTGTTTCCCTCTGTGTGTGTGTGGCTTTGAGAGGGTGGAAACTGTGAGTTGATATGATTATGATGATTACTTTGGAATTTTTTATCCCAAATATTTTAGTTTATGATTATTACTCAAAAATTTCACTCCTTTCGTGCATCTGAAACTTTTTGCTGTCGCACGAAAGTTTTAGTAATTTTAATTGAACTTTCTTTAACCCGATTTTGAAATGCTTTTTAATTTTTGCCTACTCCTTTTTTTGGACAAATTTCTTTGCCCTTAAATATTAATTGTTGAAGGATAAGGGCGAAATTACCCGCCTCGGTGGCGCAACAGGATCACGTGTCCGATTTACTACCCCAGTGGTTCCGAGGTTGGATACTGGGTCGAGGTGGGTTGACCTATTTCGGATCAGAAGTAAAACCGAGGTCCCGTGTGGTGTGCGATGGCATTTGCACATCTAAGTACACTCTCTCTACTATGCAACGGAAAGGTGAGGCAACATTCCCAGGTGTTGGAACTCGTCCTCCTGGCGCGTCGGTGGAGTGCTCCAACGAATAGTAGACGGACGATAAATAAGTAAAGGGGTTGCAGCTTTGATCGGCAGCCGGCTGTGGAAAAACACTGTCCAATATTTCACCCTTGTGTCCATTCAGAGGGACCCGGGGGGGGGGGAGCTACCCGACCCTGCCATAGGTTGGAAAAATTTAGGGGGAGACGCGAAATGGATGACAAGGGTATGATTGGATTAGATTCATGGGTTGGGGAGTAAGCCAGGCAGCCATAACAGGTTGAACCCTTAGGAGGCTGCCCACGGGAGATGAGGAGGTAGGTGAAAGGGCGAAGGGGAGGGTTAATTTGCAGTGCCCAACGTTCTGTACCAACCACCCATGTTGGCATTGACGTGGGCTTGCGCTGCTTAACTTCAGTGATCTCATGGGAACTGGTGTGTCCAACGCAACTTGGCTGTGGCTGGTGTGTCCAGTGCAACTTGTATGATAGATTGTCCAAAAACAAAAGTACAGTGAAACCTGTCTAATTGGTACCCCCGGGGGACCCAGCCAAAGTGTACCCATAAGAGGGGTAGTAATAGCCTATGGATGAAAAATCGGTGCCTGAAGAATTTGTACCAATATAAGGGGTGTACCCATAGAGAGGTTCTACTGTAGTACGTTTTGGTGCAGACCGAGAGAGACCAGGTCTACTTATTTTAATGACAGGGGGCTTAAATGGATTATAACAGGGGGCCAGTGGATTCACCCATGAAAATTTCCGTCCAGCTATTCGATATGCTAATGCTGTCCAGTTTTACTGTGAATCTCTCCATTGGGACCGTGTGTGGAAAAGCTGGACTTCACCTGTGTGGGTGCAGATGATAATAATAGGTATTTTTGTGGTCATCTTGTCTAGTGTCCGATGAGCTCATTTCTTTCACCATTGAAGAGGAACGATTTCTGATCCCAATTTGTGTACCTCTTTATAAGCCGTATTACTTTTTTACCCCTTTACGTGTATTGGAACATTTTCAGGTGTCGAACCCCCGCCTTGAGGCACCGGGTGATGATTAAAGTGCCTACTTGAAATGCGCAGTGCATCGGATGATGTCTTAGTTTAGAGGTTAGACCGTCTGGAGTATGAGAAAAGGGACATTTTCACTCAATCGTCGCTGTCAAAAGTTTCGGCAATTTCTTTACACCAGTCGTAGTGGGACACCACCGATCAGTTAATTAAATCTGCGCTTTTTATTTGCTGCGGCCCACCTTAGTAGTTTAATTGTTGATGTACAGGGCCGATCCCAGTCCAGGTGAAGTGGGCATTGTTTTATTTTGATGAACGATTTTGAGGAACTGTTATCCTCCTTTTTCAAGGACGTTAGTCTGTTGGGCGCCTTTTGCCCCAAATGGGAGTTCAGGCAACATATACGATATTTCGTACTATGATCCCTGAACGGCCTGAATTGGGTGTCATCAGGACCTGAGATTAAATAATTTTACCCCTTTAAGGTCATAGAAAAGGTCAGTAAGGAGACGTGTTTTCAGAAAATTGGCCCACTCTTAAATGCCGAAAATGCTCGTGAGTGATATAGTGATATAATCCATAAGGGACTTCTTGCCAGGTGAACCTTTAGGAACTCCAAAAAAAAAAAAAAAAAAAGGTTACATGATTCCCTAATTGGTGTTGTTTCCAAAGTCCCACTGTACCCCCTTTTCACCTCACCGTGGTCAGTTTTCTCCTTGGGCCCTCTAAGGACTACTGACTTGCCTGTCGGTCCCCTCTTTACTCAGAGACAAATATGGCGTTGTTGATGACGGAGGAGGGAGAGGGTCTTGAAAGGCATACACCCCCTTGTACCCCCCCCCCCCATAATCAGTGTTAGTAATTTTTTGTCTGCCCCATCCACAACCTGATGTTGTCTCAAAGCTTTATTTGTGGTTCCAGTTGGTTTCCAGTTGACGAACTTATGTTTCCACTCAGTGGAACGCTGTGTTGGTGTTTGTGTTGTTTGGTTTGGCATTTCAGAAGAGTTAACGATGTCAACGGCGCATGGTATTCAGTAAATAGACTGACCACCGTTGTGTGATTTCGTAGCGTGAGAGTTGTGAGTGACCAGAAATGACCGACCGGCCAATCGACCATAGGGGGTGATATGTTTCTTCACATTGGCGATGGTGCCTCATTAGGGCGCGGTTGACATGCCCGGTTGTTATTTTTAACGCCTGATGGCGTGAAATTTCAATTCTGCAGCAAGTAAAAGGTGGAGTTTGAGGGTGGTGGACTGTGCGACTGCCGCCGCCCCCCTATGGTGTGATGGTCAAATTGAGATTGCCTGCGTGTCCACGCAAGGGCACTCATCCATTCTCTCAATATATTTCGAAATCTTCAACGTTGGTAGTCGAGGAATGGAGGCGGGACGTGGGTGGAGGGGTGAGGAGAATGTGGGGTGGTGGTGGTGGTGGTGAGGACGGTCGTTCTGGACATGGATCATCAGGCTATAACAGTGAGAATGAGTGTGGAATTGAATTGAAACCGGAAATTGGGTCTTGTCCGAATAAGATCGCCAGTTTTTTGTACATACTGTACCCATACCCCTCCTTCCTCTGTCTCCTTTGCCCTTTCCCTTCTTCCCCCCCCCATTACTACAACAATTTTGTTTTTTTGGGAGGGGGGAGAGATTTTTATTTGATCAAATTTGCTCTCTTACTTGCCTCATCACATTTTCGTGGTGTTAGGGTTGATGTATTTTTGATGTGGAAGAGGAGGAGGTGTTGGGATGTCCCAGTGTGGAATTGAAAAATTACTTCGCCGCCTGTCGGATGCAGACCTAACCTCTTAACTTATTAAATGGTCAGTAGCAACGGGAGTGAGTGTGAAGATTTCAGTCCGTTTAGTGTTATTCAGTAATGTCGTTGTCCTTTTCTTTTGCCACGACCACCACCACCCCTTCCTCCCCTCTTCAGCCCTCCTCTCCCCCTCCCTCCTTCGAGTGAACCAAATTGCTCCAATGTTTTATGACTTTCGTGACAACGTTTTGTAACCGAATATTAGCTGGTTGCTGTGAAGGACCATGCTGTGTAATGGACTTTGAAAAATAGCCGTTGGTGGAGGCGATTTCTCCTCTATGGCGCTCTTGACGTGTGATGTCCACTTTAGGGACGAGAGAATTGGCCTTTTCTCTGCCCAGCGCCCGTTGTTGGTTGCTGCTACTTTGGCCATCTTCTTCTATGTATGAATCTATTTCGAAAGTTGTCGTATCCAAGTGACCAAGATTAACTTCCACGTTAATTCGAGACCATGTCCAAGGAAATGAGAGCTGAAATTAGCCATCAGGGACAACTGACCGCCTGTATACCTTTCTCCTTTCCATTTCTTCTTCTCCTTTCCCCTCAGCTCCTACTCGTCCTCTTTTCTCTTCCCCACCAACATATAGAGACACTTAGATCAGTACCCATTAGCGTAAATAAAGAAATGAGTGACCATTTGCACCCCGTATGGTCACTAGGGACGTCATAGGAAACAGAAAAAGAAAAGATGGAAGTGTTTGTTGTACTATACTGACCATCGATAAGAGAATGTGTAATGTGTGCGCTGACTTAGTGACGTCACTCGCGGTTGCTCATTTTGGCGTCATGTTGACTGCAGACGGGGAAGGACATGCAAGGCGCTCACACTCTCCACCCTCTCTCTCTCTCTCTCTCTCTCTCTCTCACTCTCACTCACACACTTCGGGTAGGATGAAGGGCAGGAGTAACCAGAATTCTGGACCATAATTACGTCATAGTTTGACATTCGTCTGTTTGGAGTCAGTCGGCAGCCGCTCAAGAATGAACTGCACCCAACGACGGGAGCGGCGAGTTGCGTTGGACACACCAGTTCTCCTCTGATCACTGAAGTTAAGCAGGGGAACCCCAGCTAGTACTGACATGGGTGGCCGCTTGGGAAAACTGGGTACTGCTAATACCCAAAAATCGTCGCATTAGTGTAGTGTCTGTGCAGTCTCTGCATCAGAACTATGCTGTGGACGGGGCTCTAATGACCTTGTAGTTGAAGGGCCATAAAACACCAACTAACAAACAAACCACCCAACGACCGTAAACAGGAACAGAGAGTCTAGGAGGAGGGGAAGGAAGGAAGGCACTTTGCGTTGGTTTCAGATACGGCTGCTCTTGATGGGGATCGAACCTGCAATCCTGCAGAAATGCGTCGTTGTCTTTTGGCATCGTGACCTTTTAGGTGTGCTGTTTGTAGTTTTGGAAGAGGGCCAAAAGCCCTGGGATTTTTTTTTATGTGGGATTGTGGGGATATCAGTGTTTCACGAGAAACCAGAGCGGCGAGTTGCGTTGGACACGCCAGTTCTCGTCCGATCACTGAAGTTAAGCAACGCAAGCCCAGTTAGTACTGACATGGGTGGTCGCTCGGGAAAGCTGGGTACTGCTAATACCCAATAATCGTCGCATTAGTGTAGTGTCTGTGCAGTCTATGCATTAGAACTATGTAGTGGACGGGTCTCTAATGACCTTGTAGTTGACGGGACCTTAAACAACGACAACAAACAAACAACATGAGAAACCAACCAAGGGTGACCACCATATACAGTACGTCTCCACAGCCAGAGATTTGAACTCAGGATAACCTTCATACCAGGTCACACTATCCAAGGTCACCGGGTCAAAGCTGGTACGCTGGGGATATGAATTATGGAGGTGGTGTGTACCGTCGCTTAAATTATTCAACTGTTGTTCACTTTAAATGTCCCGTATATTGAAGATAGTTGTTTCTCTTCTGCCCAAATTAAAAAAGAAAATTGTCACTAATTTCCCCCAAATTTTATTTTTGTTGACAGGCGGATGTTTCCGGCATTCAAGGTTCGAGTTTCCGGTCTGGACAAGAAAGCCAAGTATATTTTATTGATGGACATCGTAGCAGCCGATGATTGTCGTTACAAATTTCATAATAGTCGTTGGATGGTGGCCGGTAAAGCGGATCCGGAAATGCCCAAAAGGATGTACATACATCCGGATTCACCCAGCACCGGAGAACAGTGGATGCAAAAGGTGGTGTCCTTCCACAAGCTCAAACTCACCAATAACATCTCGGATAAACACGGATTTGTAAGTGCTCACATACCATTCTTAATTTTTTTTTTAAATCTTTTTTCTTCTTCTTCCCGCCCTCCCCTTACCCCTTCCTATCTTGTGACGGTAAAATGTCCCATGTAGAGTTTTTTGATCTCGGTTTGGGACCACGTTTTTCTAAGGTCATCCATCCATTAGTAAGTGAATCATTATTTAGGAGTGAGTGCGTGAGAAAGACTATAAGTAAGGGAGGGGGGGGGGGGCTGCTTGACGAAGTTTAGTACCCCTTTCATAAAAATATTCACCCACAAAAGATGGTCCTTTTAAGGGGGAGGGTCCCTTTACAAAGTTTGCAGTCCCACCAACAATTTTTGTTATTGCTAACTATTTGTGAATGACCTTTTTGATCATCTGTATGCTATACCTCGCGTCATCTGGTGTTAGAAATCGTACTACACCGGGCCTTATGCCGAAACCAGGATTTTTATTCAGGACCTCAGGTCATTACCATTATCCCGTCTCACCCTACTCTTGCTACCCCCCCCTCCCCCAATCCACGTGCTGTCATCGCCGTAATGCAATGATATGATTATTATGTAGTGAAACGTGTTTTTCATGTTGCGTCGGGTTGAGGTGGAGGGACCAACCAGGGGTAACACAGGATGCACATGCTTCTTCACATTCGGAGGTGCATGGCCCTTCCCTTCAAAATATGAACCACGTTATTGTTGTTGTTGTTGTCTGGAACTGAAATGACTTCTGGTTTGTGAAATTGGTAGTTTTCGTGGATGTTAGTACGTAACTAAATTTTAACCTCTCCCACCCCGAAGATATGAATTATCTGATTAAAATGTGACCTCTGACCCTTGGACTAGGCATTGATAGAGACGTAAATTGGACGACTTCTGATAGGATCTAGCTTTCCCCTTTATCTCCTAACCTCCGTAGATGGCTTTCAGAATTGGGAGACGCTTCGGTCTCGCAGTTGACCCTTGAACTCGTGGCTCTGCACCAGACTCGACCTTGATCGCACGTGGGACCTCAAATGCTCTTTCCCTCGCAGATAAGGAGAGAATGTGGAATGTGCGCTCCTTCTATATAGGGAAATTGTCGTTAATTGAAATTTTCAGGTGTAGGTACTTTACCCTTTCTCCCCTCACCCTCCTCCATGATGTTGGGACATTCTGAAAATACCTTTCTTGCCTCCCCTTCCATTTTCTCTGTCCCTCTTGAGAGGAACCAGTGGTGTCACGTGAAAATGTTTTTTTTTTTTTGTTGTGGTGTACTTTAAAGTGGTCATTGTCGTGCTCTGTTGATCGACAGGACGATTCTTGTTGCGACATGGTCCAGTTCCGCATTCTTTTGATTAAGATTGCTACCTTTTGGAGGAAAGGGGGTAACATTATTGGGCGTGGAAGACTTTGACACTATAGAGGGCTATTTTTCACGGTCCCAAAAATGCTGAAAAGTAGAGGTATTGTATTCATCAATTCCTGTAGAGCAATTAAGGGTCAGACGCAGATAGATTCACTGACATACTGACACCTCTACCGGACACCCGTCTTATAAAATAATGTATTCACAGGCCTTGACACAGTTTCAAAAATTCGACAGGGTTTGCAAAGTTGCCTCTCGAACGTGTGGTCGCAAGAAAGGTCATTTCGGGTCACTCGCGGTCTGGAGAGGAATGCCACTTTTTCATCGAGGAAATGAACCTCGGGTATGAAAAATAACCCAAACTTTGATGTCAAGGTGTTCAGATTTGATCCCCGGTAGAGGCAGGTGGTGTTATCACCGTCCTGAGCGGGGAATGCCAAACGCGGTAACGTTTCCTACGTGGAAGTCTCACATCAGTGCGGCAAGTAAAAGAACCCTTTCGACCACAGAAACGTGGAGGTGAATATATTTTGGAGTGTCGACCCTGACCTGACTCCAGGCATCGTTAAATAGGTTCTGAAATGAGTCCTGAATATGGGACCGAGCCCGACAGAATAATTTTTGGCCGTTGTGTAACACTAGAAGCAGTAATGGCCCAATGGGGTTTAAGTAGTTATTTATCTGACCTTTGAACTCGTCATCAATTTAGATCTTTTTTGACAGACTAAAGTAACCCTTTCCACCGCCCCAATGCCCCACCCTCACCTGCGTTGGTTCGGCAAAACAGGACAGAAATGTTCAAGATTTTTTTAAATGTTTTGAGATAAGAATTTTAACTGCAGCACTTGGATTCGGTATCTGCTCCCGTCATCATCCCGTTTAAGGATCCGGTTTTGAAAGATGTACTATGAGTGGAGGGAGGGGGGGGGGGGCAAGGGGAAAGCAACACTGGGCAACGTTTGTCAGTCAAATTTTCATGTGTCAGTGGGTCATCATCATTATCTCTGCAGTGGTTCACAGTTTGTTTGAATAACGAAAAACGGACCTGTAAGTTCTCGACATCTCATCCCCCAACTGAGGTGGGGGATGGGAAGTCGAGTCCTCTTACCTTCTCTCCACGCCCTCCCCCTCTTTCCAATGTTGGCCGGACGAAAAGAAGACCGATTTAGGGAGGTGACATGAGAAAAGCAAGTTTGAAAGATGGGCGTCGACAGATGGCCAAAGTATCAAAAAAAAAACAACCTGACAGTTTTACCTTCTGTAGCATCAGGAGGTCCCGGGACGGCAGCGAGGCTCATGCAAGATGTGTACCTTATTTTTATTTATTCTTACATGCGTACAGACATGATGTACGCTCTTCCCCCTCCCCTTTTCCTTTCTTCCCCCCCCCCAGAGGTGTGAAGGGGCCTCCACACCAGATGATGGACAACTCTTGCTTTAGTCAGCCGTCTGGTTGACGCGGGAACAGCATGGGGCACAGCCAGGCACCCATATATCTCTTAAAAAACAGAAAACAGTGATGTCGTTTTAATATTTTTTTTGGAAGTGAATACATTTCTTCTTGTCCCAAAAGTGGTATCTGTCGTCCGGTACCAGGATTTAGGTGCCGTCCTCTTCTTGTATGCAAAAATGGGGATTCTTTTTTTATGATAGTGGCCTTGCTCTAATCTTTGAACCCAATCTTGGGTCCATTATTATTTGAATAATTTGGGTTGTCTGTTTGTAGGTGTTTTAGGGCCCTTCAACCCCCAAGGTCATTAGAGCCCCGTCCACAGCGTAGTTCTTATGCAGAGACTGCACAGACACTACACTAATGCGACGATTTTTGGGTCTTAGCAGTACCCAGTTTTCCCAAGCGGCCACCCATGTCAGTACTAGCTGGGGTTGCGTTGCTTACATTCAGTGATCGGACGAGTACTGGTGTGTCCAACACAATTCACCACTCCCGATAATTTGGGCAGTAGATGGCTGGACCGCTTGACGTGCTGGAAGGGTGGGAACTATGACGCATGGGTAAGGGTAAGGGTGATGCACGTGACTTTTCCATCTTTCACAGGTACTGTCTTCTACCCCCGTCCCACTTCTAAAAAAGGAACTCATTGGTAGCCTTAGTCAGGACCGAACCTTCGTATCATTAGCTCCAGTTAAACACGCTCTACGAATCGAATGACGATTGGAGAGTGGTCAGGTATACAGAATAGGCGAATGACCACTACCATCCGATTCGAACCGGGACAACAAGATAGAGCTTCTGGACAAACACCCAACCACGTTGCTTGAAATTGGAGTAGATCCGACACCCTCTGTTACACGGGGGAATTGGGTAGGAAGAAGTTGGACAGGTGAGTGTAGGTGCGCACACCTCCCAGAATAAAATGGCTAGAGGGGTGGAAATACTTCATGGGGCGTACTGGCCTGTCAATTTATGTAATTGGATGCTAATTAGACGCCGGACAATTTGGTTGCTCTCTCTCTCTCTCTCCCTCTGTACTCTCTCCATCATCCTGTATTGGAAATCGAGGTCGTCTTCATCCCCGTCGTCCTGCTTCTTCTACCTCTCTTACTGACCATTCGGTTGGACACTTATCATGTATCACGTGACACTGTATACTTTCTGTTCCCCCATCCCCTCTCCATCCTTCTTGGTTGTACTTTACAGTTTTGTAGTGACCATTATCTAAACGAGTTATCGAAAATCGAATTTACATTTAGTTGACCCTCACTGGTTGGTGAATACTGAATAGAGGGATAAGTCGCGGGACCGGAGCGCCATTTGAGTAATTCTATCAACCGTAATGTTATGTTGATGGAACAGTGCAGGCGGGATAAATACTGGATACTGGTTTGTTTATGTTGTTGTTGTTAGTAGTTATTATGATTATTAAATTTATTGGGATTTGTGATTAAGATCTGAGGTAATCGAAATTTAAGGAGGGGGTAACAGGAATTTTGAGTGAAGGGCCGATGTTTTTTTTTTGGGTGAAGGGGGGCGAGAACTTAAAGGCCCTCCACTTCCTTTTCCCCTTTTATGGTGTAGCAATGGTGCGAATTGCTGTGTATGTTGCTGCGTCTAAACTTCATGCTTACTTCAGTTGGGACCTCCTCCTGCTAGTGGTCCTCCTCTTCCGCCTCCTTCACCAATTTTCAATACGGTGGTTGGGAACCATAACCAAAATTTGCGTCGTTTTTTTCTTCTCCCTAACCTCAATATCCCGCCCTTTGATATTCCGTTTGAATTAATAAATAAATAAATGGGATTGGCAGTGTAGTAGTAGCAGCAACAACAACAAACCTCTTCTTGTTTATTGTGTTCTCATTCCGTTCTCCAATATCCGCCTATTTCTTTAGGGAGAGGACAGGAGTGGTCCTCCCCCATTTTGTCCCTTCCCCCCTCTATTACTTGGGCACACACTCACAACACAACATAAACACTTTTACCGATAATTTGCAGTCCGACGACTTGATTTGTTATGCAGCGCCACCTGCTGTCTTTTAAAAATACACCTCGAGAATATCGACCCAATAGAGGTGGATGTGGAGTTAGGGAAAAGCCGGATATTGGGGAATGGGGTAGTCACTGTCACCGGTTCCTAGTTGTCATTTCTCATGAGTTTGCAGGGGTCAGTATTGGGGTCTTTTCATCGTCGAATAAGGAACGTTAGAAAGAGCTCATAGTATTGCATCTCAGAATTGGCGTGAGCTTTTTTTTTTTATTCACATCAGTTATAAGTTGGGTCCCCCTAACCGGGCCTTTAGTGTCCTCTGAATTGGGCGTATCTAGCCTCCTTGGTTAGTGGAGGAAACATGCATCGTCATATTGAACTACTGTTATTAATTGCCCAATTGACACGCGTCAAAAAGATGTAGGTCCCAGGCCGAAAGGATAAAGGGCTCCGAAAAGAAGAACCTTTAGGACCAGAACAGGACCAATTGTGAATGTAAGAATATAGCAAACGCCACTCCTAACCCTTTTCCCGCCTTTGGCAGGGCCGGGTACCCATTTTGACTCTCTGAATGGACACAAGGGTGACATGTTGGACGGCTGCCGACCAAAGTTACTACAACCCCTATGCTTATTTATCGTCGGTCTGCTATTCGTTGGGGGCACTCAACCGATGCCAGGGGGCGAGTTCCTACACCTGGAAATTTTGCTTTTTCTACCCGTTGCATAATAGACCCGCCGCGGTGGCGTAGTGGTTAGCACGCTCGGCAACTGCGTCAGTAGTTCTAGGTTCGATACTGGACCGAGGTGGGTCGTCTTCTTTCGGACGAGAGAGAGAGAGGCCGCGAGTGTGCCTTCTTTCGGATGAGAAGTAAAACCGAGGTCCCGTGTGTTTGTACGATGGCACTTGCACGTAAAAGAACCCTCTCTACCATGCAACGGGTAGATGAGGCAAAAATTTCCAGGTGCAGGAGTTCGGCCCCCATGGCGTCGGCAGCATTCCCCAACGAACACTAGACCGACGATAAATAAGCGTAGGGGTGCAGATTTGGCCGGCAACCGGCTGCAGAAAAAAAAACTATGACCAAATATATCGCCCTATGTCCATTCAGAGGGACAAGATGGATACCCGACCCTACCATAGGCGGGAAAAGAGTTGGGAGTTGCTTTTTGCTACCCGTTGCATAATAGAGAGGGTTCTTTACGTGCAAATGCCATCGTACTCCACACGGGACCCCGGTGCCTCTCTCGCCCGAAAGAAACCAACCCACCTCGATCCAGTATCGAACCTAGAACCACAGGCGCAGTAAATCGAGCACGTTGCCTATTGCGCCGCTAGGTGCGAAAATTAAGATTAAAACTACGTTCAAGAATGGTAGGTCCCTTTGAAGTGGGGTGCTCCTTGACCTCGGCCTGACCTATTTGGCCCATAGGTCAATTCAGCACTGCTACTGTATAGGTGGGATGCACCCCTATGCGAAAACTGAAAGGGTTAGGAATGCGAGAACAGTAGGGTTAGGAGGAAGGAGTCTGAGGGGTGTTGGTTGTGGTCATCGGTGCCCATTGCTGGGGTAAAGTACACTTGGGAGTTTAATGAGGAATGTCAACAACGCTAGGGTTAAAGAATGTTAATGTGGCATTAGCCATATGTGGTGCATAGTTTAAAGTTACCCAATATTATGTTAAGAAAGAGGAGGAGGTGTGTTTAATGTGTGCTCACCTGAAACCAGAGGTACGCACTGAGGGGGAGGGGGACAACAAGGAAGGTTGTGGATGAAGACAACGGACCGCCGAAATCTCCTCCTATCTACTTTTTTTTGACTGTGGTATGGATGTAAATATGCAAGCTTAAAGTGAAGACCACCGAAAGTTATGGTTGTTAGTGAAGGGCCGCAATGGAGCTACTTGTCGTCCTCTTGTTCAAGAGGTTCACCCCCACTTCCACCCCTACCTGGCTTGTAGGCCTTTTTTGTTCTTCAGTGGCCCATGTAGTGTTTTAGTAAGTTAAACATGTTGCTGATAGAAATTTGATAGATCATTACCTGATGTGGATGTGAGCAAATATTTGCAGAGATAACAAGACCGCGAAAGAGGAGAGTAAATTCGGTGGAGATCCTCCGAAAATAATCTCTCAAGCTCTTGGTGTCTTTGTCGGTCCTCTTGACTTTTCTGGGACGGGGCAACAAAACACTCTATCCGCATTTTAGTTGCGTGGACATGATTCACTTCCACCTGCAGACATGAGACTATCAAGTTTCTCCGGTGTAACGCAGAGGGTGAAGTAAGATGCCGTCAACAGTCCTTTGACCTCTTGTCCTCTCTCGGTTTTCTTGTGGTTTAAAAAAAGTTGTTGTTTTGGATTTGGGACTCCTACGTGTGATATTATTTACACCCATACAGAAGGTACCGATTCTATGTCTCAACCGACGAAAAATTCCGCCTTTTCCCCCCTCACCCATTATTCTCTTCACTCTTTTACCGCCTATGGCAGGGTAAGGTGCCAATTTGTCACTGTTGTGGTTGGTTTAGGGCCCTTCAACTACAAAGGTCATTAGAGCCCCGTCCACAGCATAGTTCTTATGCAGAGACTACACAGACACTACACTAATGCGACGATTTTTGGGTATTAGCAGTACCCATTTTTCCCAAGCGGCCACCCATATCAGCACTAGCTGGGGTTGCGCTGCTTAACTTCAGTGATCAGACGAGAACTGGTGTGTCCAACGCAATTTGCCGCTTCCCCCCCCCCATTTTGTCCCGTTGGAGCCGAGAACACACGTGGGAATTGCGGAACAGTACTGTTACGCGGCCGACCTAATAATACAACCCGTTGCTTATTTAACGTGAGCCTATTTTTTTTTTTCATTGGGGCACTTTTCTTTCACCGATGCCAAGGGAAAGGGCCAGCTCCTACATCTGGAAATTTGGCAGATGTGCATACTCTCCAGCAGTGCTCTCCTCTAAACCGGAGGTCCTAAGTGCTTCTAGGTAAGGAAGACGCACTTAAGACCTCCCTCTCGCTCCTTCGCCCAGGATTGATCCTGCAACTAGGAGCTCACGCATACTTCCACACAGAACCGTGACTTTTCTGTCCCGGGACGGAAGGTACTCATGTGAAGTGTGCTCACCTTTTGGTCCTACGAGAACAAAGCGAGCTTGCCACGGATCTAACTTTTTGATCACGAGCTTCAAAATCAAGCAAGATATTATTGCTTGTTTGTTTGTTAATGGTTTAGGGCTCGTGAACTACGAGGTCATTAGAGCCCCGTCCACTGCGTAGTTCTAATGCAAGGACTGCACAGACACTACACTAATGCGACGGTTTTTGGGTATTAGCAGTACCCAGTTTTCCCAAGCGGCCACCCATGTCAGTACTAGCTGGGGTTGCGTTGCTTAACTTCAGTGGTCAGACGAGAACTAGTGTGTCCATCACAATTTGCCGCTGCCCGATACCATTGCGACTGAAGGAGAGGAGTAAGGGCGGCGAAGGGTATAGTGACCACAGGACCCATAAATTTAATGTGAACAGTCTTCATTATATTTCTTTACTAGACAGGTATTGTTTGATGAAATTCGGCAGGGTGACTTCGCTTTTTCGGCTGGACGGCCGGTAAGAGGGAATGGGACAGAAAGAGGGGGAGAGAGATGAAAGAATGGGGAAAGTGGAGGGCCAGGGGGTCGGCAAGAGGAAAAAAAGGGAAAATTACATTAGAAGTAGATGACTTGTGCTGGACCTTATATATCATGTGAGGAGGGGGGGAGACAGAAAGAGAGGAGGACCAGGAGGGGAAGGGGGAAGTTGACAGGACAGAGACAGACCTTAAAAAAGGATATATTTATTTCATATTGTTATGCTTGTTATATAAATCCCTTTCCGCCATAATTTTTTTTTTTTAAAAAATGGGGACTTTTATGTGGCCATACTTTTTAATGAATAGGTTCTTCATCTTCAAAGAATTTACGTAATAAGTACCTGTCTCCTTTCTCTATTCCTATGGTAAGGCAGTCCGGTCGACTATTTTTTTTTTGTGAATGTCCCGGGACCCTCTTCCTCCTCCCACCGTCCTCCTCTATCTGAAATAGATACACCATTTTTTCCATTTCTTAAAAAATGAAATATGAAAAAAATATTACCTTCAGTTCATCATCAGTTTCACTCACTTTCCTTCTTCTCCTCTTGGCCCACCCTCCTCCTCCTCCTCCTGGGGTCTTTATAATTTTTTATTGTTCAATGTAGTCCATGGGTGTAATTTTCCTGTGAAATTGAGTATTTTTTTTTTAGTCTACTCCTCCTTTCTCCCTCCTTGTCCCGCTTTTTTACCTGTTGAGGTGACTAGAGGGTTGAAATGATATCGTCTCTCTAAATGTTATTATTTTAATCTCTTCTCGCCTTCTTATTTAACCCCCCCTCCACCCCTCTGCGCCGTTCCTCATTGTTACTCTGCCCTCCTCAGCAGCACCCCTTCACCGTCGCCCGTCTTCTCTCCTATTCCGTCTTACCATCAGTGTTGTTTTGAATGACAAGCCAGATGTTGTAGTATGTGTTTAATATTTTAGATTCTCTTTTGGGACATCTCTGTGTGTCCCTTTCCCTTCACTTGTCCCGGTCCTTTTTTTTTTTTTTACTTCTTCTCCTCCTCTTCCGCTTCTTCATTTCGGTTGTTTTCTGAAGTTAGCCTGGGAGGCATCAAAAAAAGTCGATATGACAGGTGTATCTAGGACGGGGCAACTGTCGTGAGGAAAAATTCGTTAGGGGGTTTAGTAGTGGTACATTTATTGTACTAATGGTACCGTAACCCCCCTCTCTACCTTTCGCTCGGTTTTAGGTACTCGGTGTAGCAATATTGATTTTATTCGGATAAGGGGAAAATGATTATTATAGCGCTGGTGTAAAAGGCCCTTTCGTTCTACCCTTTGTTGTTCGTTGTCTGCAAATCTACAAACTCTTAGGCGGCGAATCAGGGCTGGCGCTATATTTTTGGGGTCCTGTGCAAACTAATTAGGCGGGGCCCCGTGAAAACATGAAGCGTGACCCTTCTATCAATAGGTTCATTAATGCCGTCGCCCTGTTCGCACACCCATCACGCCGGCCCTGGGCGAATGGACTTTAACCTTGGTGGTGGGACCACTGCTGCTACGTCTGCAAGAATGTCTTTTCGTCCGCTACAAAGGGGATCGAAGCAAAAGTTGTTCTTGACTAAAATGGCCCTTTGACAGGGATTTATTATCGTCTTGTTTCTGGGTATCTTTTTGTGGAACTGACCAACTAACCGCACTTTAATCTCTCTCACACCCTGCTTAATTCACCCCTCCCTATAGGACCGATTAATTATGGATGATTATTCTAGACTTGAAGATTGCTGTTAATTACAAAGGGCCGTTTTCTGTGAAGATCAACAGATTTAATGGTCTTTCTGCTAAAACTAAATAAATGGATGGACGTAATTGTCCCTTCACATTAAGTCTTAATGGAGCGAATATATCGATCATAGTGGAGGGTTTTTTTTTCCTTTTGTGTGTAAGGAGTTGGTTTGCAGAGTTGGTGCCGTTTGACCAGTTCCAAATTGTCCTGTCCTACTTGGGACAGTTATCCTTTTTTCCTGTTTGTATTCGTTAGGGCCTGAAGTAGAGAGATCTTATATAGTCATGACGCCCATGTCGATCATTTTTATGACTAGTTGCGGATGCTGCCAACATATGATAGGGCCAATATGTAAATTGGACAGAGTGCCATTGATGAAGCGTCCTGTCTTCCCCCTTTCACTCTTTCTGTCCATATTCTGTACCGTAACTCGGTATTTCTTTCGGATTAGCAGGCTAGACCCAAGGGCCCTACCTCATTAGTGGTTTTCGGAATGCACAGGCCGACTTTTCGTCTTTTTTCCATCTTTTAAGAGCTGTTACCCATTTACCGGATATACCTCACCCTTGAGGGTTATGTCGAAAACAGTTTATTCCATTCCAGGAAATATAGTCCCAGTCCCCATGCCTTTACTCTTTTAAGTTCGGGAATGAAGGTTGGCGCTAACCGTCACGTTAGTCTTTTCTGGACGAGAGGTTGTGTCCCAGTGAGTGGTGTGTGCGGTGTCGCCACCACTGCTGGGGAAAGAACCCTTTCAACACGGAATTGTAGAATAGACGTGTAAATCGCCAAATTTTGTGGTGTAGGGCCTCGTCCTCCATGGCGTCGGTAAAATGAGTAGAATGAAGATGTTGCAAAATTTGTAGTCTTCTGTTTTCACACCCTCTCCCTCCAACGAAGATGACTGACCAATCATCTCTGGTTATGGTTTGGTTTGTTGGTGTTTTAGGGCCCTTCAACAACAAGGTCATTAGAGCCCCGTCCACTGCGTAGTTGTAATGCAGAGACTGCACCGACACACCACGCTAATGCGACGATTTTAGGGTGTTGGCAGTACCCAGTTTTCCCAAGCAACCACCCACGTCAGCATTAGCTGGGGTTGCGTTTGCTTAACTTCAGTGATCAGACGAGAACTGGTGTGTGCAAAGTAGTAAGCTAGGGTGACCAGACGTCCCGATTTAGGCAGGACAGTCGCGATTTCAGACTTCACGTCCCGCCGTCCCTCTATTGTCCCGGCGGGACGCCCGTTTGTCCCACTTTGTCGGCAACTTCTCAGCAGCATTCACTCGTCAATGAAATACGTGTATAGAGCACCCACACAGAATGATCCTTCTAGGTTGGCAACTGATCATCGTCTGAATCGAATTAAAACTGCAGGGCAGTGGTTAGGACTGCTATGCTACGTGGATCAGAGAGCGTGGTACATGAGTGGGGTGTCGAGAGCTGATAGAATTAGGAATGAGTATATTAGAGGTAGTCTGGGAGTGGTGGACATCGCCGAAAAAATGAGGAAAAATAGGTGGAGATGGAATGGACACATAATGAGAAGAGGATAGGAGGAGCTCGTTAGGTCCATTTCAGGAATGCAGGCGGTTGGCAGCACCCGGGGTAGGGGGAGACCAAAGCAGGCGTGGGAGCTGTGAGATGGAGGGCTAGAACCCGCATGGTGAAGCATCCTGCGCTTCATCATGTCTCACCACCGCTACTTGGGGGCACTCACCTTGGATATTACCATGGATTACTGGAGTGGGTTGGGGAGTAAGCTAGGCAGCTATAACAGGACGAACCCTTAGGAGGCTGCCTGCGGGAGATAAGGAGGTAAGTGAAAGGACGAAGGAGAGGCCCCCGTTCCGCTTTGCCCCCTGGAAAATCTCGTCACTTTAAGTAAGCAGCTCCCCAAATCATCTCTGCTCTCAAAGCCAGGATGGATCCTGCAAACAACGCCATTTTGTAATGGTCTTATTTGAGGGTCACTTTTCTTCTTCATGCATGACTTAACATGTCTACAGTTAACCGTATTTTAATGAGTGATGACGACAAGCTCTCTACATCGACTTTGCCTGCAGCGCCGTAATAGTTGGTGGGACGTTTTTTAACTGCCCACTTTAGAAACTAGTCACTGGAAAAATTCCAGGACCGTTTAAGTTTGCGTCGCCGCCACATTTACTGTTAACGAGATGACAACGATGACGGCATGTTTGCTCCGTGTGAAACACTTCGCTACCTAATAAAATTAATGAATTTTAGTAACGGGATGAAGATGGGCCTCAATTAGCCCCCTCCACCTTCCCTCTCACTCTCTCTCCATTTTCACCACGCGCGTTTTACACATTACACGAAAAGGAGAGAAATTTAAGTAAGAGCGTCATAGATTCAGAAAAAGTAGGAGGCCATTTTTCTTCTTTGAAATCGTTGAACGTTGTCGATTTCAGTCATGCGTTTTGTTTTCGGGACGTGTTTAGAAACACTAATTGGAAACGCACCCGTAAACATATGGGTACATAAATAATTTAAGGGGAAAGATGGCGGAGGGGGGTCGACACCGGCTTGAGGTATACCACCAAAAATAATAATAAAAAAAATATGCCGCACTTAGATGCGGGAGGAGGAAGAAGAGAAGGAGAGAGAGAGAGAGGGACTTTTTTGACTCTTTAAAAATATAAATGTGTTCTGGCTTTATTACGACTTTGAAGACCTTTTGAACTGCGAAAGTGACGTCATTTTCCGTTGAAGGCAACTGCGCGCCAAATCGAGATGTAGCTAATAATGTATTTTAAGCTGTGGTTTCAGATTCCTAGTGCGTGAGGGGCATCTATAGAGTAAGAGACGTGAGCGTTAGACATTTGGTTAGAGCGCCGTAAGGCCCCGTTTTCACTCTTTGGGTTTACGTCATGGTTCTAGAATAGTATCACGTTATTTTTTTTCCTGCTTTTGTTTTTATGGAAGGCCCCCACTCCTCATTTAACCACATTAATTCTACAATAAAATGGTGGCCGGCTATGTTAACACCTACGGCGCTCTTCCCTCCCGTCACGTGCCGTGGTCCGTCCCTAAAGGGAGCGGCTTATTGCGTTGGACACACCAGTTCTCGTCTGATCACTGAAGTTAAGCAACGCAACTGCCAGCTAGTACTGACATGGGTGGCCGCTTGGGAAAACTGGGTATTGCTAATAGCGAAAAATCGTCGCATTAGTGCAGTGTCTGTGCAGTCTCTGCATAAGAACTATGCTGTGGACGGGGCTCTAATGACCTTTGTAGTTGAGGGGCCCTAAAACACCAACGAACCAAATTCGTCACTAAAACTCAAATTTGGGATAATTTTCATGTAGTTAAAATGTCCCATTTCAACTTCTTCTTTTAGCCCTCGAATTACGACAAAAATATGGAGTGGGACGGGAACCAGCAGTGCGCTATTTTAACATCCTGGGGTACGTGTAGTAGATGAAATCGCAGAACACGGTTTCTTCATTCCCTGTCCCGAATAGGAATGGAACGCCTCCTCCCTCTCCCTCAATTGCATTGGACACACCAGTTCTCGTCCGATCACTGAAGTTTAGCAACGCAACCCCAGCTAGTACTGACATGGGTGGCTGCTTGGGAAAACTGGGTACCGCTAATATCCAAAAATCGTCGCATTGGTGTACTGTAGTGTCTGTGCAGTCTCTGCATTAGAACTAGGCAGTGGACGGGGCTCTAATGACCTTGTAGTTGAAGGGCCCTAAAACGCAACCAAACAAACAAATCCCTCTCCGTCCCTTTTAGAAAAGAGATCACTTGCACTTTCAGTAGTGGTGAATCTCTCACCCTGGTCCCCCCTTCTCCTCCGGTGGACAGTTCTAGTGACGCGAAGGTGAGATTTGCTCATCTTTGGCGGCACTTCAATTGCTGGCTTAGCTGTTAGAGCTCCCACCACGACGACGCTACCGTTATGAGACTATTGAGCATGCGCCAATGTGTACTTGTTTAGTAGATGTTGCTATCGCGCATGCGTATTTTTCGCATTGAGATGGTGCGCTGATCTGGTTGGAGATTAAGATTGTAGTTTGCTGGGTCGATTCTAGGTTGTGGTTAGCCATTTGTTTCAGCCGAGGGGGGGCAGGGAGTTCGTTCGCCCTCTCAGAGAGAAAAATATACACGTGGAATGGACACGCGTTATCATCCTGTAGGATTTTGGCCACCTGGTGTCTGTTACTCGTCTCATGGGAGCACAGGCCGACGTTAAGTAGGATATTAGATGGACAAAGCCGTCCAGCTGGTTGATGTGGTTCCCCCCTCCCCCTTTTTCCTTTGCCCAGTGTTTTCAATGTTAATAAGCCAACTCCTGTTGTCGACAATTACGCAAATTACTTATGTAAATTTTAATAACATTTGATGGCGGGGTAGGGAAGAAGGGGTCACTGTGACGTCATCTGATTGCAATTATTTTGTTTTTTTTTTTTTTTCGTTATTTTTTGGAAGTCTATGTTTTCACCTTCAGTACTGAATCCCTGGTATTTTATATTTCAGCACTTTGATAGTGCTGTGGGGTGTCGCCAGAATGGGAACAGCAACACCATGTTTCATGTAAGTTCACCTTTCTATCACCATCATAACCGGTCAGTGCTACTATACTGTTGAGCTCGTGGTACGTAGGTTCGATTCTCGGTCGACGGGGAGGAGGGTGTAGTGTAGTGTGCCGTGTTGGGGCGTGTACGATGTCACCACCACTGCACTGTCAATGAACCCTTTCTACATCAACCTGTACTATTTACCTTTTCCCCCTGCCTATGTCTCGGTCACGGGTATTTTTGCGGTGTTGGACGGTAGTTTTACACAGCCGGCTGCCAACCTAATGCTGTGCAACCCTTATGCTTATTTAACGTCAGCCTACCGTTCGTTGCTGTAACCCCTTTCTACATGGAGAGGAAATAGGGAGGAGCGGCTTATTGCGTTGGACACACCAGTTCTCGTCTGATTACTGAAGTTAAGCAGCGCAACCCCAGCTAGTACTGACATGGGTGGCCGCTTGGGAAAATTGGGTACTGCTAATACCCAAAAATCGTCGCAACAGTGTAGTGTCTGTGCAGTCTCTGCATTACAACTACGCAGTGGACGGGGCTCTAATGACCTTTGTAGTTGAAGGGCCCTAAAACACCAATAAACAACAACAGGAAATAGGGAGCAACATTTCCAGGTGTAGGATGTCATCACTCGTATTGAGTCTGTGGTACGATCCTCGGATCCTGTTTCTAGGTGTGTTGAGGGGGGGGGGGGGGGGGGGGGCCACAGAGCTACCAATTTTCCCAATAAGTTGTCAACTACTTTGCCCCACCGTCTTCCTTTTTGTAATTTTCTGGCGCCGTGGTCATCTGTTATACTCTTGTCCCCTTTCCGGATGACCTCCTCTCCCCCAAACGTGTAGTGTGGTTTTGTACGTCACCCTAGTAACGGCGTGGACTCGTATGTGGACACCATTTGAATTAATTTGGGCGGTAATCGGTGTGCAATTGAAATTAAATAGGACTAGATAAAGGGAATTATGAGATATTAAAAGTGGATCGATAGATGGCGTGTTGATCGCTTTTTTTTTTTGTCCGTAAGCGGAAACTGCAATGTTTCACCTTTCTTTTTACCTGTCGGGTGGACCAACCTTATTATTATTATTTTGAAATAATTTGCAAAAATGCATGGGGTATTTTTTTTCCTTACTTGTGTAATTTGATTATTTAATCATAATAATTATTTAGGTTCAGCAGTGCAGTTTTGTGTAAAACATAAGTAGATGGTCATTATGACGGCCATATTGAACTTTAGCCCCCGCCCCCCTGCCCGGTCCGAAATAAAAAAAATATGAAAGAAAGCAATAATTTCTCTCTCTATATTTTTTTCTGGTCTTTGATAATGGACTATTATTATTTTATTGGATTCTGATGGACAGTAATTCAACAATTTACATATTAGAAACTTATTAGATGTTCAAGGAGGAGGGGGAATGGGGAAATTGTGGCTTTTTTTTCTTGTCCTGGGACGTCCCACCTTCGCCTCCTCACCCTTCTATTACCTTTCGTTAAAATATCTTGTTATTTTTCAAGCCCTCCCCCCACTCCCCTCTCTTTACTGAAATGATTATTATAAAGATGAAGAGGACGGTTTGTTACAGAATTTTTCGGACAATGGAGGAGGAGGGGGGAAGGAGAAGGGAGAATGACCACCCCACCACAGGTAAAGATCGGTTTTGTTGGAAAGACAATGGAGATTCCAACTTGGTTTACGGTGCCACTCACACTTTTTTGGTCGATTCTTTCTCTTGAATTTTTATTTCGCACAGAGGTGTAGTTAGCCCCCCCCCTCTCCGTCCTCCTTCTCCTCTCTTGTCCAGCTTCCTTCCAATTCTCACTCACCCCCCTCCCTCCCTTCTTTCCTTCGTCTGTCCCGCCCAACTTTCAAAAACACACCTACCTCCCTATTTTGATAAGAAATTGCGGGGCAGAGACACTGGTAAATACAGGTCTAAGCGCCGTAGCTGTTTTTCAAACCCAACACGCAAACGTTATTTTTAATACGTTTAAAAAAAAAAAGACACTTTGGATCCTTAATTTTAACGGATCCTAGTGTTTGCCTCTGCCCCCCCCTCTCTCTGTCACCCCCATGGAACACCCTAATTTTTTTTCTTAATTTTTATTTTTTAAAATACTATATTTAAATATTTCAAAAGGAGTATGGTATCTTTGACCTGGTTTTTTTAATATTATCCTGGCCGCAAGAGGGCACTAGCATCGATATCACCCGGAAGAGGACGTTAGCGTTTAACATGACCGTTGAGTTAAGCAGCGCAACCCCCGTTACTACTGACATGGGTGGCCGCTTGGGAAAGCAGCTCGGTACTGCTAATACCCAAAAGTCATGACGTTAGTGTAGTATCTGTGCAGTCTCTGCATAAGAACTATGCTGTGGATGGGGCTCTAATGACCTTTGTAGTTGAAGGGCCCTAAACCACCAACAAACAACAACATGACCCGGAAGCGCACGCTCGTATCGACATCCGTTGACGGAGAGCGCTATTTGGCAGTGAAGGATACCAAAACACAATATTGAGACTCGATCTCGTAACCCTCGATTCTGTTTTGTTATCGTTCTTTTCCTTCTACGGAAGTAGAGAGAGCGGCTTATTGCGTCGGATGCACCAGCTGTCATCTGATCACTGAAGTTAAGCAACGCAATCCCAGTTAGTACTGACATGGGTGGCCGTTTTGGAAAACTGGGTACCGCTAATACTCAAAAATCGTCGCAATACTGTAGTGTCTGTGCAGTCCCTGTATCAGAACTAGGGAGTGGGCGGGGCTCTAATGACCTTGTAGTTGAAGGGCCCTAAAACGCCATCATCATCATCATCATCATAACCTTATCCCGCCTGTGGCAGGGTCGGGTCTGCGGGTTCTAGCCCTCCGCTTCCGTCTGTCTCTCACCAGGTCCCCGTCCACTCCACACACTGCTATGTCCTTACGGACAACCCGCTCCAACGTCTGCTTCGGTCTCCCCCTGCCCCGGGTGCTACCGACCACTTGGTTTCCTGGGAAGGACCTAACGAGTTCCTCCTCCTCCCCTCTTCTCATTACGTGTCCATACCACCTCAGCCTATTCTCAAAGTCCTTAAAACACCAAAAAATATCCTGAAGTAGATTAGTAACGGGTAGATGGAACGAACCACTTCCGGTTAGGTATTAGTGTTTGAAGCTAGCCACGCTTTGTCTTGAGCGCGGCGCTCACATGAATGGACGTCGTTATGGAACTTAGGGGAGCGCTGTGTCATTTTTAATTAAATGTGCCGTTGCACCCTGTCGAAACTTATTGCCTGTCCCTGCTCCCCACCCCTCCTAGGTGCCCTTTAAGCTGCGAGGATGTGTAGTGCACTGAATGGCCGATGTCCCGCGCACAGGAAGACGTTCCTCCGGATGGATCTCTCCTCTCTGTCTTTCTCTCCCCTCCTCCCCCTCGTAATGAAAAGTCCGAAGCCGGAGGTAAAGAGTTCGAATGCACTGACGTCCTGATGCCCTGCGCACGGGAAAAAGTCCGGGAATAGGTTGAGAGCAATGAGCCACCGTACTTTCTCACTCACTCAAATATGCAAATGTTGCGTGTCAAAAATGTAGTTTTGAATTTTTTTAAAAAATATGTTTATTCCCCAGTCATAAAATTAATTGTATACTTCCGGTTCTTCTTTTTTTTCCAGACAATTTTAAATTCGATGCATAAATATCAGCCTCGCTTCCATTTGGTTCGAGCCAATGACATTTTGAAGCTTCCGTACAGCACTTTTCGGACGTACGTTTTTAAGGAAACGGAATTCATTGCGGTGACTGCGTATCAAAATGAAAAGGTATGTCTAAAAATAACGATTTACGGTTAGAAACTCCTGGAATTAAGGGGTTAAAGAAGTCCCCCTCCCTCCTCCCTCTTCAACTGCCTCGTAGAGAGAGAGACACTAAATTGGTCAAGGAGTTTGTGTTTGTGCGGACAGCAGACTAACTGCTCTGGTCGCTACGTCTCTTACTGCTCGGTTTGTGATGTCAGGGTTCGTTCCTGGCTCGTGTTGGTTGGCCGGACGCGAAGCGCCCCGCCCCTAGTCCCAAATCAGAAATAAAACCATGGTGTCTATGATATCGCGTGCTCCTCCCACCGCTCCTACCTTAATCTGCTCGAAAGCAACATGTAGACCCACCTGGTGGTGGGTCTTCTTCATGACTGACAGGCCTGGGTTGATTCCTTGCTGCTGCCAAAGCAAAGCAACTCCTAACCCTTTTCCCGCCTATGGCTGGGTTCCCATATTGTCCCTCTGATTGGACCCAAAGAGTGATCTGTTTGATAGTTTTTCCGCAGCCGGCTGCCTACCAAAGTTGTAGCCCTTCTGCTTACTTATCGTCGTCTACTGTTCTTTGGGGCATACCACCGACGCCAGAGGGCCAGCTCCTACACCTGGAAATTTTGCCTCTTCTACCCGTTCCATTATAGCAGTGGTCTCCAAACTTTGTCGACTCACGGAACCCTTAGAACTATAAGATGTTTTGGGGGGGGGGGGGAACCCCATCACACCTTTAGAAAAGTATATCTTGCCGCTGCTAACGAATTTCAATTTTGACTCGCGGAACCCCCAGAGATGTGTTGCGGGACCCTGGGGTTCCGCGGAACACAGTTTGAAGACCGCTGCATTATAAGGAGGATTCTTTGACGTGCAAATGACATCGTGCACCACACGGGACTTCGGTTTTACTTCGCATCCGAAGGAAGGCCCACTCGGGGTCTATCTCTCACCCGGAAGAAGCCAACCCACCTCGAGCCAGTATTGAATCTAGAATCGCTGTGCAGTTACCGAGCACTTGCCATGCAGTTACCTACTACGGCCCCGAGCCGGGGAGGGAGTGGGCTTATTGCGTTGGACACACCAGTTCTCGTCTGATCACTGAAGTTAAGCAACGCATCCCCAGTTAGTAATAATATGGGTGGCCGCTTGGGAACACTGGGTACCGCTAATACCGAAAAATCGTCGCATTAGTGTAGTGTCTACGCAGTCTCTGCACTAGAACTATGTTGTGGACCGGGCTCTAATGACCTTGTAGTTGAAGGGCCCTAAAACACCAACGTAACAAAAGGAAAATCGAGGAGGGGGATGTCTTTGCTGCTGCCAAAATGCCTAGAAATCCTTTCAGTAGGACCTAGACAGTTAACCTCCTCCTGGTTGATTGTCTCGCGTTATGAATTGAAGTAAAATTTTGTACGATTTCCGCTTCCGTTTTAAGAAGTAGGGACAGACTTTCTTAGGACCCTCTCTCCTTCTCTACCCCCTCCCCTACAGCCACCTACCTCTGGCCTGTCCTGTCACTGACAGTTTATAGAATGCAGACAAAATGACCACTGTTATTTTGTCGGAAGTGTGCGCCTGCGCACATGAAACTAGTATTCCGGAAGTGGCGAGAAAAATGATTTGATCAGATTCTGTCAAAATTCAAATAAACTACACTACTGCTAATAAATAATTCATAATTTTTTTTGAATAGGAATTCCGCTGTGTAATTTGACCTTATGAATATATGGGTGGCCGGTGTGGGGACGGGCCATTCGGCCAGGGTAGGAAATGGGTGTGAGTGAACCAAGTATGAAAAGGGGAGCACGATAGGAATTAATAGCGCCCCTACTGTCTTCGACTTTTTGTCCAACTATCGGGATCTTTCCGTTCTCAGGCCGGCCCTTTTCAACTCCCCCACCTCTTCTTCCTCCTCCCCCTTTCCCCACAACTTTCTCCTCCATCCGCCCCACCCTCGTTTTTATTCACTAATATTATTAGCATTTTTGATTTGTGTCCACTAGGGTATCTGAAAATAATAGGCCCTTGATTGGAAGTCGTCCGTATTATAATTTTTTTCTGCTCGGGCGGAAGGGGCGGAGTAAAGACAGGCCGGGGATCTGAGAAAAGGCGGAGGTGTTGTACATTTAGACGTGGGGGTGCTTTCGACCCCCTGTCGAGTGCCGGAGACGTTATGGCGACCTCTGAATACCGTAACTAGAACATGCAGTTGTTGTCCGAAAGATGGGGTAGGTAGGTGGGCACTACTAGGTTCTGGGATGGGCGAGTGACCATCTCCCCTCTTCCTCTCCTCTAGTCCTGCCTATCATCAGTGAGCCGCTAGCAATGCCGCCAGGCCAGAAATAGACGTGGACCGTATTGGAAATGGGGACATTCACGAAATACTTAACCCGTGTTACTAGAGCGAGTTTGTGAACAAGGTGTTCACGGGTTCAGTTCTCGCTCTGGCTGATGTTCCTCTGCTTTGGTGTAAGGTGGAGGGAAGAATGAAACGTGTTTTTTTCGGCATTGAAGTCCATTACTGGTTGTTCCACGTCCACGAACTCTGAACGCACAACCCGAATCGATTAGGAGCGGGAGCGCTGTATTGTAGTCTGTAATATGTGTTGGAGAGGTGTATGGGATCGGTTCCCACAATGTAAATGTTTTTTTTTTTTTTTAAAGTAATTGTTTAAGGTGGGCGGGGGAAGTGACGTATCCTGTAAATTAAGTACTAAATTGAATTTGTATCCTTTTTTCCACCAGATAACCCAATTGAAAATTGATCATAATCCTTTCGCGAAAGGATTTCGGGATACAGGAGCCGGGAAACGAGAAAAAAAGTAAGTGCGTATAATTATTTTTAAAATTACTCAGCTTTTATATTTTAAAATTTAATTGCATTTTCCATGTAAAGGATTAAGGCTAGTCCTATAACTAGGTCGTTTGGCCAGGCGTGTACTTATGAGCTTATAGTTCGTAGGGTCGATTCTGATCTGGGACGGGTGATTTCTTTTAGGATTAGGGGGAAAAAAA
>JAAFCE010005724.1:15938700-16000370 GCA_013389805.1 Trigoniulus corallinus | reverse complement strand
CTCTCCTCTTTCTCCTCTCTCTCCTCTTTCTCCTCTCTCTCCTCTTTCTCTCCTCTCTCCTCTTTCTCCTCTTTCTCCTCTCTCTCTTCTCTCTCCTCTCTCTCTCTCCTCTCTCCTCTCCTCTCTCTCCTCTTCTCTCTCTCCTCTTCTCTCTCTCCTCTCTCCCTCTCAAGTGTATCTTATCTCGGGGTTTTTTTTCTGACAATAACAAAATTCGGACCGGAGGGGGTGGCGCGTAGGGAATCATCCTCCTCATTCTGGACGTCCACCAAGGATTTTCTTGACCATTCCGCCTCTTTTTCCTACCCATGGCCCTTGCAATTCAGAAGTACAATAGATGCCCTGTATAAGGACCTCCGACCCTAAGACGGCCATACTCATCATCATACCTTTCTCCCGCCTGTGGCAGGGTCAGGTTTGCGGGTTCTGGCCCTCCACTCCCGCCTATAACCCACCAGGCTCCTATCCACCCCACACACTCATATATATCTCTTCGTACAACCTACTCCCACGTCTGCTTGGGTCTTCCCTTGCCCCCTCCTTTCAATGATCTGCAACCCTTTCATGGACCTAACCAACTCCTCGTCCACTCTTCTCATCATAGGCCCATACTATTTTCTCTCGTCGTTGGCACCACCGTTATAATCATTCCTAATTCTGTCTGCTCTGGGCACCCAAGCCATGTTCCCCTTCTATGGGGACATCCTTTTTTTTTAAGTTCCTAAGTACTGATGCCGCCAAAGGCCGTTACTTATCGCTGCTAGATTCACTGACGTCAGTTGCCCTGTTAAGGATCAAAGAACCACTTTTTGGCACTTAACGTGTCGGATTTAGTCCTGACAAACGGACGACGCAGTGGCGGTTCCCCTAGTCCGTAATATGATTTTGAATTTGGTGTTTCTTTTTTCCTTTCAGAGAATCATAAAGATCTGTCGGGTCGAATGGCAGACGTCGGTGGCGCCTCTAAACGGCGAGAACGACTAGATAGTGATTCCAGTATGGACAGCGTCGATTCGAATACTTATAATGGTCAGATCAAATTGACCTCTCCAGTTGATCGAGTAGATGACAGGGTCAAGTCGCCGAATAATGGCGCTGATTTAAGCGACGCTCATCCAAGTCTGGCGGACCATTTGAAACTGTTACAACAGCACCAGGCTCAACAACACCAGCAACAAGGTGGCGTGGGACCCAACGTGACCCTTGGTCACGCGGCTCTTCATCATCCTCATCTTCTACCCTATTTGTATCCTCATGGATTGTACTCTAATGCAGCAGCTACGGGGCTTCATCTGAGCCAGTTGTTGATGCCCGGGGCTGCCAACCAGTCGTCGTTGTCGACGGGCCCCCATTCGTTGCCGCTGTCATTGTTGGCTTCGTCCCCTGGACACGTGAGCCACTTGGCCCACAGTCATGCCGCCACGGCGGCTGGTCTGGCTGTTGGACACAACCTCATCTTCAACGCTCAGTTTGCCTTCGCAGCCGGACATCCGTTGTTTCCTCACGGTTATTCGAGCCTCGGCGCGGCTGGACTCAACAGCGCCGCCGCCGCCAGTTTAGCAGCCAGCAACGCGGCGGCGGTGGCTGCGGCTTCCTCGGTCTCGAACCCCATGTTGAGCAGCCGGATGAAGCAGCAACGGTTTACTCCTTACACACTTCCGCCGACTAACTCCATAATGACGTCATCGGTGTCGCCGCTATCGGGTGCAGCACTCGGAAGTGGAAGTAGCGGCGTGTTGGGGAGTGGCGGTAGTGGTGGTGGTGGGGGTGTGACGTCGTCACCGGGTTCGGCCGCTGGCGACCTCGTTTCTAGTCCGCTAGGGGCACTACCTACCATCCCGACGGTTTTCGACGGCCTCAATGGAACTTTACACGGTGTCGGTGGATCCGTGACTCATGGAGGCGGTGGTGGCCATAGTCCACGTGACTTGAAGCCCTCTTCCATGTCCTCTCCACTTTCGGATTCCAGTTCCGCTGGTTCTCCTTGTGGTGGTACTACTAGTGGTGCTGGTATAAACATTCTGTCGTCATCGTCGTCCGTCGGTCGTCCGACAGCGCCCCCTCCGCCGCCTTCTTCTGTGGCTGCAGCCTTGGCCTCTGCCAGTGAACTAAAGAGCATCGAGAATATGGTCAATGGTTTAGAAAGACAACAGGAACAACTAGCGGCGGAATCACTAACTAAATTAGGAGACAAATGAGTCAAGTTTGGTCAATTAGAGGAACCTTTCTTGTAGACCAAAGTGGTGCGAGTGTGTGCCTGTGTGTGTGTGCGTGTCTCTTCCATTCTTTAGCCCGTCATCCCTGTGTCCGTTCATTGTGTGTCCTGTAGATGTCGTCGTCCCACCCCCTCACACACCTCCTCCCTCTTACTGAACTCTTGTGACAGGTGTTAAGGCCTCTCGTACGTCAGAGTGGGTCTCTCTCACACACACTTGAGCAGTGTCCACTCTCAACTTGACTTTTACCAACTCTCCTTCTCTCTTCCTACTCCTCTTCCTGGTAAGTTGGCCCAGGATTCTCTTCAAATAACGACTTGGCCCATTGCAAAACAAAAGGAGACCTCCGTATATCAGTCATTCTTCACCAGGGCGGAAGTGACATTGTTGTATGTGCGTGTTACGTGAAATTTTTAAAGATGGGACATTCTGTGTCCGTCCCCTCCCCTCATTTTCTCTCAACTGTCATCTTTTGGCGCCTGAAACCTTGTTTTTTTTTTTTTGTTTTTGTTTAAATAATGACCTTCGGGAGGGACACTGTCCTCTCTCTCTCCCCCATTTCCGATATCTAGAGGTTTGACGTGTTCTTTTTTTTTTCACATGTTCTCTGTGTTATTCGCCCCTCTCCATACAGCGAGTGGTAGAAAAGCGATCTAAGGGTAGTTCGGAGTGTAATGGATCGCTGCTTGTCCTGTCCCCTAAAACACAAATAATAATTCAAAAGTCCCTACTGGTTGATAATGGTGACCCATTGTGGAATTTTTCTCATTATGTTGTGTGCGAACATGTGTGCACCACTCTGGCCTAAAACTCTTGAATGAGGGAGGGGGGGAAGAGTATGTATATTTGTGACGTCATTGATTCCAAACCAGGCGTACTTCCTATCCGCATTGGGTCCTAAGAAATCATCGGCCATTGTGTCCGGTGTCCTGTTGATTCATTTCTTCAGTTGTCTGCTACTTATCTCTCAGGGTTTGTTGATTGATTTTTATCGGTCCAACTGAAATGTAATTTGTGAATTACTCCTTTTTTTAAAAAAAAAGTTCTCTTCCTCCTATTAGCCCTCTTCTTCCCACTCTCTATTTCGGCCCCCTCCCCTAAGCCGAATCATCATCCATTCATTGGCTATCCCGTCGATGACCACATGGTTTTATTGTAAATCATGATCCTATCGTCTACATCCACCGTCCACTACAACAAAAAATAAGGGAGGGAGTGTTGTGAATTGCCCAGTTTATTTTCCGTTTTATTACTTGTTTTTCGGACTTGTCCCGTCCACGGCCTGACGTCCTTCTTTTTTTTTTATATTCGACACACCCATCACACATTTGGGTGAAGGTCACTGACCTTTACTTCTAATTTGCTCACGCATCATTTTTGACTTGCCCCTTTCTACGAGTTTGAAACCACACAAGCAGTAGCGTGCCAGTAGTGTTTGGCGCCTGGATGCAAGAACTTAGTTGGCGCCCCCTATCTTCCCCTAAAAAGGGGGTCTCATAGCATCACCTAGGAATGGTGACTTAGGGAAACGAAATATAATGAATAGTGACTTGATAGTCTAATGCAGGCATGTCAAACAGGAGGTACCGGGAGGGCCACAGTGGTTGTTTGTATGGGCGCTGTCATGAGGGCCATGCGTCGTTGACCATTTTTTTAGTCATTTGCTTTTAAAAGTACCAAGAGGCCTGGCCCGACGGTGTCGATTTTAATTGACCATGACAATTGTCGAAATTATACTTTATAAAAGATTTTAACGAAAATATGCCATACGGCGCCTGCGCCTTCCAACTGCATCCGGGGACAACTGCCCCCCCCTCTGGTTACGCGTACTGAGTAGCAGACCTCATATATGAATACTACAATGGTATCGATTGTGAGGGCCGCAACTCTAGGCTTCAAGGGCCGCACGCTACCAGTTTGACAACACCCCTGGTCTAATGAGTAGTGGTATCAGTCCTATCGCAGGCTATGGCAGGCAGATGAGGGGGCCGAACCTAAGAAGCAAGTAGAGGGCCAAGGGCGCCTGTGTGCATTGCACACTGTACTGGCACGCATCTGCACATAATAAGGTCAGTTGCAATATTGACGCTAGGGAAGCGCCTAAGGTCCAGCGCAAAATGAGACGCAGTCTCCGCAGGTGACGCGCAGGGTAAATCACTATATAAATTTCTGTGACTCACATGATAGTATGTAGTAGCGCATGTTAAGTCGCAGGGTGAAGTGACCCAGTGTCTGTTCCACGTTACCCTGCGGAGCGCAGTGCCAATGCTGCCGTTTCCTGCGTGACAATGACAAAAAGCGGTGCGAAGCAGAGAAATTCTCTTGTTATTTGATGCAATTATGGTGAAAAACTGCGATTCAATGTGCGGTGATTGCCTGCTAGCAGAATTTTCGCAGGGCTGCTACACCCTGCGTCATCCTGCGTCTCATTTTGCGCCTTCTCTAAGTGCGGTTTAGTTAGGCTCCAAACGTGCATTTTGATGGGAGAGAGGAAGGAAGGAAGGGTAGGACTAGGGTTGTGTGGCTTATTTCTGCCAAGAGAGAAAAAATATCGAATTTTTAATGACGTGGAATAGCAGGGCGGGAAAAATGATCAAATAATTGAATTAGAGATGTGTGTTTATTGATATTTTTTGTTGTTGTTGATGATGTTTTGTGTTGCTTTTTTTCCTCTCGGACTCTTTTTTTTTGACGGAAAAAAATACGGTATTTAGTAGTAGTCTGTTAATTACAAGGTGGAATGTGAATGCGTGCACAGCAAAATTGGTTTCTCCATAAATTACTACAATTTTTCTCTTGTCCCGTTTTTATCATTATTATTATTATAAGAAATGTGTAGCGAAAAATTCGTCTAATATTTATAACGTTGCGTGTGCAGTCCTCGGTGCTCCAGAATAAAAAAACCATTTTTTTTTTTGTTTAAATTTTAAGAAAACCCATATCATCTTAAATTTCGTTTCAAATTTCAGTTTCCTAGCACCATCCCGAAAAATAGACAGTATTAGAGAGTTAGAACCCGCATACCCGGCCTTGCCACAGGCGGGATAACAGTATAATGATGATGATAATAAACACAAGTCACGAAAAATACAGTAGCAGCAAGCTGGAAAATACGCATGTGCATGAATCGGAAAATGACGTCAATCATACTTTGCGCATGCGCGTGTTTGGAAGGTGACGTCACACTATGCTCATGGCGCATTTGTCTTAACGCGCACCACCTGTACCCTACATAACGTGCTGCAATTCCATCATTTATACTCTTATCCCACCTGTGGCAGGGTCGGGTCGATGGGGGTTTTACACTTCCAGGATTTTAGATCTCTCACCACATCCCCGTCCACCTCACGCACTACCCTATCCTCACGGACAACCTGCTCCCACGCCTGCTTCGGTCTCCCCCAGCCCCGAGTGCGTCCAACCACCTGCATTCCTGTAATAAATCTAAAGCACTCCTCCTCCCCTCCTCATCACATGTCCATACAGGGCCAGCTCTAAGGGGGGGAGGGGAGCAACCCGGGCATTTGTCCAGGGCGCAAAAAATTTACAGGCGCCATTTTGGCTATAAGTGTGAGAACAGAGCGCTGCTTCAAGGGGCGGCAACTTGTCTTTTTGTCCGGGGCGGCATAAATGCTAGAGCAGGCGCTGGTCCATACCACCTCAATGTACTCTCCAATGTGCGGCCAAGTTGCGTTGGAGACACCAGTTCCCGTTAGATCACTGAAGTTAAGCAGCGCACACCGACGTCAATACCAACTTGGGTGGTTGGTAAAGAACGTTGGGTGCTGCAAATCAACCCTCTTCCTCGTCCTTTCCCCTACCTCCTTATCTCCCGCGGGCAGCCTCCTAAGGGGTTGACTTGTTATGGCTGCCTGGCTTACACCCCAACCCACAAACTAATCCAATCCTTTTTTTTCCGGCCATGTCTCCAACCCCCGAAGCTACTTCTAATAGACTCATTCCTAATTCTATCAGTTCTGGACACCCCGTTCATATAGGTCCCCCTACCGCGCAGCATTCGCATCTCGGCTACTTGTATTCAAGCTTCGTGCTGTCATTTCTGCACTTAAAATTTAAGAGTGGCGATCATTCGAGTCAGTAGTGTAGTGGTCATTTCCGTCGAAAAAAGGGTCTAGTTTTTATTTGTTTTATTTTTGGAGAGAGAATTAAGGAGGATATTAGGACACAATTGACCCCCTTCCGCCATATTTTAGGCCAGAGTGGAATCCGATAAGAAATCCTGATATAGGACGGCGGAGGGGAGAATGAGAGGTACCCGCCCAACCCTCGGAAAAGGAGAGTCCCGCAAAGTTACTAATAGTACCCCTTTCTTTCTAAAACCAAACTTTTAATTTGCTACAAATTTTAAAATTGTACTTTGGTGGAGCTCCCTCCCTCTCCAAGTATTTTCTTTTTTTAATTTTTATCATCTGAGAAGCAAACCAAAATTTTTAAACCTTTTTTTTAAAAAAAAATATATAAAACTTTATAATAATTAATAATAACTTATATCAAATTTTGTTCTTTTCTTCTACTTCCGTGTACATCTCTCTCTCTTTCTCTGTAACACAACTGAATTTTATTTATTATATTTATGTAATATATAGTGTTGATGTAAATGATGTAAATTTCTAGGTGGCGTTCCTGAATAAAGATTCATTTTTTTTCCATTTTAACATTTCTAAACGAAAAAATGACGTCATATGACGGGTATGACGTCTCAAATGACATCACAGTGTGCTATTTCTTCATACTATTTAATTATCGATTGTAACCGACGGGACGTGAGACTGAGGGAAGCAACGTGGAGGAGGTCAAACCGAGCTCCTGAGACATAATCCTGACCTCAGAGATTCACAAAAACACCTCTCTGTTTCGTTCGGGAGGGAGCGGCGAGTTGCGTTGGACACACCAGTTCTCGTCTGATCACTGAAGTTAAGCAACGCAAGCCCAGTTAGTACTGACATGGGTGGTCGCTCGGGAAAGCTGGGTACTGCTAATATCCAATAATCGTCGCATTAGTGTAGTGTCTGTGCAGTATATGCATTAGAACTACGCAGTGGACGGGTCTCTAATGACCTCGTAGTTGACGGGACCTTAAACTCCAACACACACACACACCCTTCGTTCGAGAGTCGCTTATTGCGTTGGACACACCGGTTCTCGTCTGACCACACAAGTTCATGAAGTGCAGCCAAGTTGCGTTGGACACACCAGTTCTCGTGAGATCACTGAAATTAAGCAGCGCAAGCCCACGTTAGTACCAACATGGGTGGTTGGTAATAGAAACGTTGGGTGCTGCAAAGTTCCTCTCTCCTATGTCCACTACCTACCTCCCCATCTCCCGTGAGCAGCCTCCTAAGGATTCGTCCTGTTATGGCTGCTTGCCTTACTCCCCAACCCATTAAACGAACCCAGAATCCATGCTAGTACTGACATGGGTGGCCGCTTGGGGAAAACTGGGTACCGTTAATACCCAAATATCGTCGCATTACTGTCGTGTCTGTGCAGTATCTGCATTACAACTACCCAGTGGACGGGGCTCTAATGACCTTGTAGTTGAAGGGCCCTAAAACACCAACGAATCAACCAACTGAGGTTAAGAAACGCAGCCCCAGCTAGTACTAGCCTGAGTGACCGCTTGATACCCAAAAATCGTCCTAACAGTATAGTGTCTGTGCAAACTCTGCACTAGAACTACGCAGTGGACTGGGCTGTAATGCCCATTGCAGTTGAAGGGCCCTAAAACAGCAACAAATCAATCAATCTGTCTCCTTCCCGCACCTCCTTCATTGGCCCGGAATGCATCCTCATTCTACTCCCATCGTTAGCTCAACTAGCAGTGCCAAGTCAATAGCGCTGTCGCCATAGTAGGTCGACAGTAACTGCCCTACAGTTGACGCCTGTAGCTGTCACGATAGTAGCCATGAGGATACGAGCTCACCCTCTAGCGTCGTGCGGTATTAGGTCGCGAGCCGTCTGGGTCAAAATACTGTCCAACACATTGCCCGTGTGTCCAAATGGGTATTTGCAGAAGCGACTTTACACGCAGCAGTTCATCACTGAAGTTAAGCAACGCAACCCCAGCTAGTGCTTTTTGTTGTTTGTTGGTGTTTAAGGTCCCGTCAACTACAAGGTCATTAGAGACCCGTCCAATGTATAGTTATAATGCATAGACTGTACAGACACTACATTAATGCGACGATTATTGGGTATTAGCAGTACCCAGCTTTCCCGAGCGACCACCCATGTCAGTACTAACTGGGCTTGCGTTGCTTAACTTCAGTGATCAGACGAGAACTGGTGTGTCCAACGCAACTCGCCGCTCCCCCAGCTAGTCCTAACATGGGTCACCGCTCGACAACACTAGGTACGTCTGCTAGTAACCAAAAATTCGTCGTAACAGCCTAGTGTCACAAGGGTGCTTCTAATGACCTTTGTAGTTGAAGGGCTCTGAAACACCAACGAAAGGAAAATCAATAGGGTACTCGACTCTGCCATGGACGGGGGAAAGGGTTAGCGGCAAGGGTAGTAGCAGCGATTGTTGTAGGGAGAGAGCGTCCATTGTTCAAAACTTGCTACCTTGTCACCAAATTGGCCGTGACGTCATCGTAACCTTGACCATTGCTATTCTTGTGTAACAGGGTACGTGTATTCCGGAAGACGGATTGTGCGTCGTTTTAACGTTGTTTTCTTTTTCATCTTTTTAAAAAAAATTTTAAATTTAAGACGGACACGAATGGCCCTCTTCCACCATTTTTTTTGTGTGCTTCTCAAAGTGTTTCTTCAAGACTTTACATCAATAAACAGACCGGTAAAAGAAGGAGGGGGACGAAAGGTCAAAGAGGTAAAAAGGTACACATGTGGTCTCCGAAGTCGAATTAATGATACTACCTGTGACGCCTTCGCGCGAAAAAACTAAACCAGGCGTGAAAAGGTAAGAAATAGTAGTTTTTAATCGTCGTGTAATTAAATTTAGTTTTAATCCTAAATGCGTCATTACAAGAGTTCAAAGGCGCATTTTAAAATTACGTCACCTCAAATTTAAAAAAAAAAACTTACCCACCTGTAGTTTAGCATTTTATTTAAAACTACTGACTGGGAGAGTAGAGAGAGAGTTTGCGGAAAGGGGAAGGAAATGAATATCGTCGTAAAAGTGCTAAAAAAAAATGAAATGATGACCTCCCTTTATCTCACCTGAGCCAACAAACCTGCGCATCAGACAAAATAATACTAATTACAGGTATAATTTGCACTCATTAACTCCTGCCTGAAATTCCACATAGTAGTTGAGTGTGCCACCTACGACGACCATTGCCACCGACGGCCATCATGTTTATATCCCCTTCTGACGTCATACTCTGATGGCTGCCGCGCATGCGTATATCGAGAAAAGCCAATATTGGATTAAGAGTTTCGAGGCTGAAGGACCCCTATCCCTCAGGTTCCCTTCCCCCATCTCCGAGGTGCGGAGCCGGGTAAGGGAGCGAGTGTATTGCGTTGGACACACCAGTTCTCGTCTGATCACTGAAGTTAAGCAGCGCAACCCCAGCTAGTACTGACATGGGTGGTCGCTGGGGAAAACTGGGTACTGCTAATACCCAAAAAATCGTCGCATTTGTGGAGTGTCTGTGCAGTCTCTGAATAAGAACTGCTGTGGACGGGGCTCTAATGACATTTGCAGTTGAAGGCCCCTAAAACACCAACAAACAAACAACAACAATTGGGAACACTGGGTACCGCTAACTATCCAAAAATCGTCCCGTCAACATAGTGTCTGTACAGTTTCTGTATTAGAACTACGCAGTGGACCGATGTAATTGAAGGGGGGGAAGGACAGAAGCAGCACCTCCTAAAAATGTGGGAAGCAGGAGAAGGGGCGGGATAGTTCGGCGAGGGCATTCCAGAAATTTCGTGTCTCCAACCAAGGATGCAGACGATGGGTAAATTTATAAAAATAAAAACCTCAGGAATGGAAGGGGGGGGGGTAAAAACCTTCAGTTAGAGCACCAGAGCGGAGGGGAGGAGGGCTAAGAAAGGGGGGCGACAGGGGTGGACAGGATGGGACATGGAGAGAAGAGTGTAGCAATAATATGAAATGGGACTAGACGGGAGAAAACGATGATCAGAGTGGAGACAAGGACGATTGCAGGAGTGGGGGGGATAAAAAAAATTGATGGGATAGCAGTGCGGGAGGGAGGGGGGGCAAAGGCCGAGTAGTAGATTTGGGAGGAAAGAAGACACACGTCGTAAATAGCAGAGAATAAATGAGTTTGTTAATGGTTCATTAGTAACAAATCGTTGAGTAAAATGTGAGGCGGCATCATGACGGTTCACACAAAACGAGTTCAGTCGCGCGCCGTTTAATATCACTGGTTGAGTGTGTGGGGAGAGCCGAGGTATCTGAGGGATACAGGAGGAGGGGAGGTGGTGGCGAAGGGGTAGGAAGTTAAGGGATAGTAGGGAGAGAGAGAGAGTCGTTATCCCAGTGATGACTAGGGAGCGAGAGAGAGAAAGAGACATGAATTCATAGTAGTACTTTTAATTCTGCAAAATGATCCTTTAGTCACGTCCGATTATGTCCTCATCAACTGGTAACTGGGATATAGTTAGAGCATTTGACTCATAACATCCTAAACACGAGTTCGATTCCCGATGCAGGGCCAGCAAGTAGCTATCCCGTCAATTACCTCCACTTCTGTATTGGCAAAAAAACTGCGAACTCTATTCTCTAGCTCGTCTACCTTATAGTCCATTCCACCTTCATCCCTCCTACGTCATTGTCCTGAGAACGTCATTTATTGTCAGCTGTAGATTAGTTGATGGAAGGGGGGAAGAAGCACCTATTTCACCCTGCCAAAACCATAACTTTCAGTTTGTTTTTCAGCAGGCACTTGAATTTTCCCTCCTCCAGCTTTTTCCCCCCCTTCGACAGCAGATTATGAATTGAAATCGGACACCATCCGCCCACTGCTCTCGCCAGGCTCGAACTCGCTACCACATAACTACGAACATCACTCTGTCCCGTCAACGGAAAGAAATCTAGGTAGTTCCCAAATAATACTACAAGAGATGAGGGAGAAACTGTTAACAAGTCGGTTTGAACACGCTGGTTGAGCGGCTATATGGCGTTGGACACATCAGTTCTCGCCTAATCACTGAAGTTAAGCAACGCAACCCCAGCTAGTATTGGCATGGGTGGCCGCTTGGGAAAACTGGGTACTGCTAATACCAACTGCAACTCCCAAAGGGAAGAGCAGGAAATTAACTGTTTCAGCAGCCGGAATTGAGCCTGTACATCACGACTTCAAAATCAACCATGCTGTAAACCGAGCCAAAAAAAAGATGGGGAAAAACAAAATGAGATAGAAGCACACACCCCCTCTTCCGCCTCCATCATAGTCATCTCTGGAATGCGGCTGTCAAGGTGGGAGATAGACAGGGGGGGGTCGGTCAATTATGGAAATGGCGACAGTTGACACAAAAGTTTATATTTCTAAAGTGCTGATTTCATTATTGAGCAACAACAACAAGAACATGGTAAGGGGGGGACCCCTCTCCCCCTTCGTCATCTACCAGTTCTGTGTAGTACCCCCTTTATTGTCATACACCCATCCTCATTTTTGTAGTACCCAGCAAAAGATCTGGAGCGAGAAATGGTCTGACGGCTGAGGATAGAAAAGATGAGGGAGGAGGGGGGGGGAGCAGGAACAGGGATCAGTAAGGAGTGATGAAAAGGAACCCCTAAAGACAAGAATGAACAGCCTTTTTCAGGCAGGAACAAGAAGGGGGGGGGGGCTACAACCAACCTCCTATCAAATAAACGAGGGTACAACTTATGCATAAATTATCCAAACCGTTAACCTTGTTTTTTATGCATTTTATTGAATTGACTTATTGATATGTGGTGTGTGATTCGCCTTCGAATTCTTCTCTTGCATGGATAGTATCCATCCATCCATCCATCTATCCATTTGGCGACTGCAGGCTCTCTCTCTCCCCCAACATTAGAGTCGTTTGAACTTGCAGCTAGATACTGCTGTGAAGGCATGGTAGGATGAAAATTAGTGTGTGAGATGAGTGTGTGGGACGAATGAGTACCATGGGGGAGCAGGGGTAGAGAGGAAGGGTATCTGTCTTTGACTAGGACACAAGAAGGGGGAGAGCTTTAAAACTAAGAGAGAGAGAGAGGTGTAATGGAATAGATCTGGTGTGAATTAAGGCGAAAAAGCATGGAATGAAAGTGAAAGAGGAGGGCAAGAGTAAGGCTCAGAGAAAGACGGCGAGCAGGGGCGAGAGAAGAGGAGGAGGAGGTGTAGAATTGGAATGGGCCAACAAAAACAGGGTGTGAAGGGGTTAATTCATGATCAGAACTAAACGAGGTGCAATTACCATGTTTCCCGTTTCCCCACTTCCCTTCCCGGGACATCGTCATCACATCTCTCTCTCCCCCCCTCCATCCATCCTCTTCCACCTCCTCTTTTGAGCATATTCCCCCCCCCTCCTATGGCAGAGTCGAGCCCCCTCTTTCAAAATCCCCTTTCTCATGACAAACACCAATACTCTGGGTTAGGAGCTACGCAACTCGGGATGCAGTAGGCCGGCCTCCTGCACAATCCAGCTAGAGATTTCTTTTTTGGAGAGAAGAAACCTCGAGGTATCCCAAACCGGAATTAAAGCCACGCCTGGGGTATGCATGACGTCATCACTGATCGGAAAACAACCTTTTCTTCTGCGTGAAGATTAGTAGTGTGTATGGACCTCCCCTGGCCCCTGGCGTCGGTAAAAATAAAGAGGAGTTGGTAAAGATTCGAGGAGGAGTGTAGTGTGGTGTGGTCAAAGGGCACTTATTCTCTCTTCATGACCGGGGCGGTAACCAGCGGTGGCGTAGTGGTTAGCACGCTCGACAACTGCGTCAGTAGTTCTAGGTTCGATACTGGACCGAGGTGGGTCAGCTTCTTTCGGATGAGAAGTAAAACCGAGGTCCCGTGTGGGTGTACGATGGCACTTGCACGTAAAAGAACCCTCTCTACTATGCAACTGGTAGATGAGGCAAAGTTTCCAGGTGTAGGAAGAGCGGCGAGTTGCGTTGGACACACCAGTTCTCGTCTGATCACTGAAGTTAAGCAATGCAAGCCCAGTTAGTACTGACATGGGTGGGTGCTCGGGAAAGCTGGGTACTGCTAATACCCAATAATCGTCGCATTAGTGTAGTGTCTGTGCAGAATATGCATCAGACCTACACAGTGGACGGGTCTCTAATGACCTCGTAGTTGACGGGACCTTAAACTCCAACAAAACAAACAAACAAAAAAGGTGTAGGAGCTCGCACCCTGGCGTCGGTAGATTCCCCAACGAACACTAGACCGACGATAAATAAGCGTAGGGGTGCAGCTTTGGCCGGCAACCGGCTGCAGAAAAAACTATGACCAATATATCGCCCTATGTCTATTCAGAGGGACAAGATGAGTACCCGACCCTGCCATAGGCGGGAAAAGGGTTACGAGTTGCATGACTGGGGCGGTAACCATATGGACATGTTTTTCTTCTTCCTTGACCAGTAACATGCCAGGTGGGTCACGTGACCACATTGACAAATTCTCTCTTGACCGCCTTGTAGCTTTGTTTGGTTCCCGTATTGCTTGGCGACGCCATCAGGAAAACTGAGAGGAAAGTTGAGATGTAGTAAGGAACGGAAGTGACGACAGTATAGCGCCAAGTATGAAGAAAATGTGCCTCCTTACCCTGAGGGTGAGGTAGAGGAGGGGAGGTTACATCGTATTTTTTATACCATCCGGGTCCTAATCATGTGCACATCCACTATTCATTCCATACATAATTAATGCACCTCTGCACGTCCATCTCCTCATTGATTACACGTTGGCTGTCAATTCGCCAAATTTCGATTTCCTGGGATAATTTGTTTTTCTCATTTCCAGAGGGCGCTGAATTCTGTCTCCATAGCTCAGTGGTAAGCGTATTTAACTTGGCCAACCCATTGTTGCAGGATCAATCCTGGCACCAACCAGAATGATGCTAACCCAAAATACATTTCCATCACAACGAAAGCAGTGGCTATCTTGTTGTGTAGGGAGCTTGTCCCTCACTCTGTCCTTCACTGCGAAGGTTAAGAGAGAGGTCATTTCTTCTCCCCTCTGTGTAGCTTCCGGTCACGCTTGTCATTAGTCATCAGTCAGGGACCCATCGGATATATATTTGGAGCTGGGGAGACTCACGCAGACTCGTACTGACCATCAGTCTCCTGACGGCACAAACCATCGGTGCAACATGTACGACATCTCCCATTCCTGCTTTAGTCAATTGCGACATAGTAGGTCCCGGGACTGCACTCCGGAGGAACGCTCCCGGACATTTACTGACCAACAAACATTTTTGTACACACAGTCCGTCATTCCTTTCTTTCATTTCATTCGTGCTAACATCTTCAGGACCGATCATCTATGGCCGCCAAAGTTGGATTATCCAACTCCAGACACCTTAGTCCAGTCGCATTGCCTTTTACACGTTTAATCTTCACCGCCGTCCCAGGGGTCACAAGCGCAATCCCCTCCTCACCAATGCGGGAGGTGAACCTCATTAAAACATCGACATTATTTCATGTATTTAAAGATTCAAGGGGTTGAACGAGACTGGCTGCTGTTGCACCATTATTAGGATGAAATAGGGGGAGAGAAAGGGCCTACCATCTCTATCATTACCCCTTCCCCCTTTCCGAGCACTAGGGGCATAATAGAGAGCGGAAGCTATTAATAACGTTGCAAAAAAATACGGATTAAAATGTACCTTAACATCCCCAGAAATCCGGCAACAAAAACTTACATCACGTTTTATATAAATGAATGAATTAATGGGCCCAATTTGCACCTCAGGTCTCCTCCCCTTCCAGCTCACCTCACGTCACCCACGCCTTCAGAATCGCTTTGCCACCGCCAGACGAGGGACTAGAATCATTCTTAATAGGCAGCCCAATTTCAGTTCAGTTCTGACCAATTGGGATCCCTACTGGACTCTGAGTTCGTTCGTTGGTGTTTTAGGGCTCTTCAACTACAAGGTCATTAGAGCCCCGTCTACTGCATAGTTCTAATGCATAGACTGCACAGACACTACACTAATGCAACGATTATTGGGTATTAGCAGTACCCAGCTTTCCCGAGCGACCACCCATGTTAGTGATAACTGGGCTTGCGTTGCTTAACTTCAGTGATCAGACGAGAACTGGTGTGTCCAACGCAACTCCCCGCTCCCATAGTTCTAGTGCAGAGACTGTATAGACACTACACTAATGCGACGATTATTGGGTCTTAGCAGTACCAAGTTTTCCCAAGCGGCCACTCATGTCAGTACTAACTGGGGTTGCATTGCTCAACTTCAGTGATCGGACGAGAACTGGTGTGTCCAACGCAATAAGCCGCTCCCCTGGACTCTGAGAATAAACTTCCAGCAATGTGTGGGGGGAGGAGTAGGGGAGAAGTGAAGTAATTGCGTCACACGGGACATCATGGGCACATCCGAAGGAAAATTGCCTTCCTCTACGCCAGAAATGTGGGAATCGCCCACCCTTAGTACCACTTCTGGCGGTGACGTGTGCGTCCCCTGACCAACCTCTCGATATCTTCATTAACCCCATCAGTGCGTCACTTCTTACCGAGCACATGACAAATCACTAAACAAATAAAGCGCCGTTAGAGTGGGGAGACTGCCCCATAATCGATTCTGAGGTTCATTTAGCCGGAATTAAATTGTCAAAAAAAAAAGACGGAAAAGAATAATTGAAACGGGACACGAACGTTAATACAACTACTATGTTGGCCTGTTGTTCAAAACTGAAGATGGTCTTAACTTCCGGTGGACTCAAAATCAGACTCTGAACCTCTCAGGGAACATATGGGGAGCTGCTGTATTGCGTTGAACACACCAGTTCTCGTCTGATCACCGAAGTTAAGCAACGAAACTCCAGCTAGTACTAGCATAGGTGACCGCTAGGGAACACACGAGGGACTACTAATACCCAAAAAATCGTCGCAACAGCGTAGTGCCTGTGCAGACTCTGCATTAGAACTACGTAGTGGACGGGGCTCTAATGACCGTTGTAGTTGAAGGGCTCAAGGCTGACGACTCCTTTAAAGATTGAGAGCCTGTGGTCACTACTATCTCACCCCGTATTACGCCAAGCCCTCCACCCATTCCCCGTTTTTCATGCGGTCACGTGATTTATTTAATTACTTTTTCAACCGAATCAATTTAATAATAGCGTGTCCACCTCATTTGCATTATGTTTGGCTGGACTCCACATTCCTCAAAGAAATCCTTTGTGTGAAAATTCCATCGTTGGCAATCTCCCAGTGGACACTGGCGAGTGCTCCTGGATAATGAACGTTAATTAGCTCCACGACACCTCATTTACATGTACATACGTCTGTCACTTGACGCATCTGCGTGTTAAGAGACGAGTTTCATGGGAATGAAGTAGAATGGCTGGGGTGGGGAGATGTAACAATAGGTTGAGGGTCAGCAGACTGGGTAGGAGGAGACATATAGGTCAGCTACCCCCCCCACTCCGAAATCGATTCCTGCCTACCTGGTTAAAATACTCATCATTACCCTTTATATCATCTACCTCTGTCGCTTTTTGGAGGCTCTATGACGGTGTTAGTCACACCACTGTAATAGGGAGGAGAGGGATTCATAAAATACGTTAGTCTTCCGTTCAGTAAAACAGGAAGTCGATGGAATTGTTCGTTCATTGGTGTTTTAGGGCCCTTCAACTACAAGGTCATTAGAGCTCCGTCCACTGTGTAGTTCTAAGCCAGAGAAAGACTGCACAAACTAGCACATACTGCACAGATCTAATGCGACGATTTTTGGGTATTAGCGGTGCCCAGTTTTCCCAACTGGCCACCCATATCAGTACTAGCTAGGGTTGCGCTGCTTAGCTTCAGTGATCAGACGAGAACTAGTGTGTCCAACGCAATATAATCTCCAGAGCCGGGAGGAAGAGAGAGAGAGAGAGAGAACAAAACCTACATCGACAGATTTTCGGGGCACCCTGACATGGAGGACACTTCAACGGTTGCTAAGCAACGTCTCCATCTTTCATCTTGAAAACGTGACTACAACAAACAAGATAAACGATATACAGTATGCTGACGACTACTACTACAGGGACGCTGAAAGTCCGAAATTACTCATGAAAGAGGTCAAATGTGCGCCTTGTGCAGCGTGCAGGAAGAGAGGAAAAAGGGGGACAACCCAAATTATCGGTACCTACTTCCACTTATATGCACAGAATAGTAGTTCACAGGGCGGTTACCACCAACCAGGCCAAAAACTGCTTTTACTCCATCCCTGTTGTGTTTAGGGGTTTGTGGCGGGAGCTAGGAAGGTTATCACATTGACCATCGTGTGTGTGTATGTGTGTATTGCCTTGATATTTCTGGTCAGTCATCTACTTTTAAGACAAATTATTTGACCACACAACCCAGAAAAATATTTCTCAATTTCAATCTTTGAATAGCTGCTGTTGCTGTCGGTGGCACATTTTTATTTCCGTCTGAAAAAGATGGGTTGCAAATTGGTTTTTCCAGAGTCCTGCTGCGAAATGCTACAACTGTTCCCGTCCGATTTACTTTATGGATGACCAAATGAGGAGAGCGTAACAGTAGAAGGGGAGGTGGGGGGGTCACGAGGTCTCACCCTCCTCACTTCGGATATCCAGCTATTGGGGTGAGACAGAGTGAGGAATTAAGGGTAGGGGCTGTTGACAATTTCGTAGTAGCAGCACTAACAAAATATATAGTAAGGGAGGGACGGGTACAAAAATACAGGGAGGGGGGGACTATAGTAAGAAAGAACGGTGGAATGGCAGAGGGGACGGGGACTGAGAGTGAGAGAGGAGGGCAGTTAGCTGTCGGATCATGGATACTAAAGGTCGATTGCTTTGAGGCCACTACCAATCCCCATCACCTCCCTCCACACCATTTCAGAAGGGTGTTATGCTACATATATGGCAGAAGGTCATTGAGGCGGAAGATGACTCCTTCTTTTTTTCTCTCCCCCCTCCTTTCTCTATCCCTTCCTCTCCTCCCCACCTTGTCACTTTCAGAGGTCCCCGTTGGTCATTTAGACCGATTGGACTTTGGAGATGTGCCACGAACAGGTGACAAATGTCCAAATAAACTAATCTTTACGAGCAGAAGTCGAGCGAACCATCATCGGTTCATTGGTCATCTACGCGACGTCAATATCAGAGGTCTTCTAAGTCATTTCAGTGTCACGGGTTCAGTACTGACTACGACTTAGAATCAAAATGAGAAAACAAAGGACTTTTTTTCCTTTTCCAGGTTCAAAAATCTAGTCATGACTGACAAATTTGTTAATAGGAATGCGGAGAGGAGAAAGAGGAGGGTGTATTAAGGGACTGTAGCTAGGACCTTTAGGACTTTGATTGACCTTGATACGGAAAGGAAGAGGGGAGATGATAAGTACCCAAAATTCAACCAAAAATTGAATTAGAACCCTAGTCCTAACACTGAGTAAATTGACCACTAGCCGAGAACAAAAAAGGGGAGGGTGACAGGGTAGGAGAAAGCGAAAGCACGGCATCAACAGTCTGCTATACTACCAAACCCCGAGTGAATAGAGATCGATTCCTGACAACCCTTATCTGGATTTTTTTTTGTTTGTTGGTGTTTTAGGGCTCTTCAACTACAAGGTCATTAGAGCCCCGTCCATAGCATAGTTCTTATACATAGACTGCACAGACACCACACTAATGCGACGATTTTGGGGTATTAGCAGTACCCAGTTTTCCCAAGCGGCCACCCATGTCAGTACTAGCTGGGGTTGCGTTGCCTAACTTCAGTGATCAGACGAGAACTGGTGTGTCCAACGTAATTCGCCGCTCCCCCTTATCTGGAGTAGTGCAGCAACAAATGCATGTATCAACAAAGACCAACAAGTACCAGTCACATAATTTGGCCAGTACCTTAGGATCAACATGGTCGTGCTCTTACCGGAAGTGGCTAGCTATCAGACAAATATTCTGGTTTTCTTACGTGCTTACCTGTAAATGGCTACATCGCAGAAAAAGGGTTGAAAGGGAATTCTAATGTAAAAGTTGTCCCTGGAACAACGACAAAAATCCAGAGTTCTGTGCCCTCTATATTTGCCATTCCTCCACCGCCCGTTCTGCAAAATGATCGGCAGGTTCTCTCTCCCCCGCAATGATTAAGTTGTTTCTGTCGTTGTCTTTTAACCACGTTTGAAGCCCACGCCCAAATTAAGGACTCCCAGAAACTGGAGTTCTTCTTTTATGATGATAATGTATACCTTACTTTAAAATGTCACCGCTCAAATGGTTTAAAAATCTGAAAACTGATGAGAATATGGCGTGCTCGACCAAGACGAGATTGGAGAGACTTCCGGGGGTGAGGGGAGGGTAGGGCTTTGCACGACCGCACACCTACACGAGTTTTCTGAAAGGAGTGACGGGGGAAGAGAGAAAAAGGTGTTGACGTTAAATGCATATTTTGATTCGTTGGTGTTTTAGGGCCCTTCAACTACAAGGCCATTAGAGCCCCGTCCACTGCGTAGTTCTAATGCAGAGACTGCACAGACACTACACTACTGCGACGATTTTTGGGTATTAGCAGTACCCAGTTTTCCCAAGCGATCACCCATGTCAGTAGCCTACTATCTGGGGTTGCGTTGCTTAGCTTCAGTGATTAGACGAGTGCAGGGGTGATGCCCTGCACCCCTCAGATGCTGGTCCATGCATTGGCAAATATTCGGAATATAAAATATTTCCGTATAGAAAGAATATGTAAAACACCTCCTTGGTGGCACATATGTAACGGGCTGGACTGCTGCGTCAGTAGTTCCAAGTTCGACCCTAAACTGAGGTGGCTTGGTTTCTTTCTGATGAGAGCCCCCAGTCCGCCTTCCGTCCGAATGGAAGTAAAGTCGCGGCCCTGTGTAACGTGTACAATGTCTTAGTTGCATGGAAAGGAACTCTTACTTGTTTGTTGGTGTTTAAGGTTCCATCAACTACAAGGTCATTAGAGACCCGTCCATTGCATAGTTCTATGCATAGACTGCACAGACACTACACTAATGTGACGATCATTGGGTATTAGCGATACCCAGCTTTCCCGAGCGACCACCCATGTCAGTACAAGCTGGGCTTGCGTTGCTTAACTTCAGTGATCGGACGAGAACTGGTGTGTCCACGCAACTCGTCGCTCCCAGGAACTCTTACTACATGGAGTTATATATAGTGGACCTGGTGTATGACCCCCCCCCGCCCCTGGCACCGGTGGAGAAATAGGCACCCCCATAAGTCAAAATAGGCCGATATAAATGAACATAGGGCTTGCAGCATTAGGTCGGCAGCCGGCTGAGTTACATACCGACCAACAGATTGCTAATGTGTCCAATGGGACACGTGAGACAAGCATATCCCCTGTTAGACATTGTAGGATCGAACCCATAACAAACGAATCAAATGTGTTCTTACTAGTCTTAGGCCTTATAATTACTGAGATGAAAGGAGAAGAGGGACTATTTGGGAGTTGTAGGGGAAGAGAGAGAGGAGGACTCCTCTGTCGTCGAGTAGATATCATCGCTTATCTGAAATTGTGGGGAAGAGGAGTCAGCGTTCACTCATCTGGATATATTTGGGTGTAATTCTTTTTCTGCCCAGTTTAACTATACTTAGGGTTTGGTTAGGAGGGAGGAGAAAGGGGAGGGCTATGAGTGTCAAGAAAGAAATTGGGACGGTAGAGGGGGAACTCAATCCATGATTAAGAGAAAGAAGATTATAAAAAAAGAGGGGATCTGGTGAAGACGATGGTGAAATGAAGGGTTGTTCCAGGATGAGTTGGAAATCAGAAATCCAATGGTCGACACTGATGTGAGGTGAGAGGAAAGGAAGGAAGAGAAGGAGATGACATCAGTGGACTCTGGTACTAACTCTTGACCTATCTGTCCCTCCTCCTCCCAGCTTCCGCCTGGCGTACCCCTAGCAGAGGCATGTACTTTTTTACTGTATAAAATCGTCCTTAGTACTTTCCTCGCCTGCCCCCTTCTGAACTTGATCAGCTTTCTATCAACGGGGTATCCCGCTTCCCTATTTTTTTAATGTGCCCTTTACTTTCTACCCTTCTCCCTCACTTGATGGGCCAACCATATCCGTGGCGTCACCGACGCAATTAGCAATGTTTACTTTTTTTTGGAGAAAAACCAACACGGATCCTCGGACATCTGTCATATTGAATACATGCATGGTTTGGTTTCAGCTGTCTTACCTCTCTCCTTTTCTGTCGCCCTTTCCCCAACACCCTAACCCACCCTCCTTGTGATTCCCTAATCGGCCCTTACGTCTCTCCCCACATACCCTTATGATCCTCATTTCCTCTCCCATACTCAACTACCTACGCCAACTTGTAGTGTGTACACATAGCACCACATGCAAGTGGACATTTCAGTTCACACATACATTAAAAAAAAAAGACTGAGTACAAAAGTGACGTCATAGTCGGTCTCTGAAATTCTATACGAATGTCTTGCTGCTGCACCTGGACCCACTTCTTGTATCCTACCTTTACTCTGTAGGGAAAGGGCTCTAGAACGCACAGTGGTGATCATACACACCCTTCGGAACCACCACTTCAATTTTGATCTGCGACGGAAGTCAACCTTGGAGTTTCTTCTTTAACTCGAAAGAGACCGCCCGCCTTAGCTAGAATCGAACCTGCTTCTGTCAAGAATTTAACAAGCAATTCTACCGACTAGGGCCGGGTGCGATTGAGAAAGGCACGTCATCCCTTCATGGACTCAAGTAACGGCGTCGCCATTGCCACGCTTCAATACTCACTAGCAGAAACTCAACCCATTACCCCCACCATGTAGTTTGGCAACATTACCAGGTGTAGGGGCTCGCACCCTGGCGTCGGTGGAGGAAAAAGTGTCCCAAAGACTCAAAATAAGCAATAGGGGTTGCTGTAGTGCGGCCACGTTGCGTCGGACACACCAGTTCTCGTGAGATGATCACTGAAGTTAAGCAACGCAAACCCACGTTAGTACTAGTATGGGTGGTTGGTAGAGAACGTTGGGTGCTGCAAATTTCTCCCTCCTACATCCCCTACACCTACTTCCTCCTCTCCCGTGAGCAACCTCCTAAGGATTCAGCCTGTTATGGCTGCTTGGCCTATTTCCAACCCGGTAGTGTAACGTAGACGTAGTTAAGTATTAGGTTGGCAGCTGGCTGTGTAAAAATACCGTCCAACAGATCGCTCATGTGCCTCAATGGGAGAAAAAAAAATGAATGCTCAACCCTGCCATAGGCGGCAAAAGGTATAAGCCGGTGTGGATGAAGTGGACTCTGTTTTATTGACAACGATCTTTGGCGAGTTGTGTCACATAATTTTTTCTTTCTGCTTTAAATAATTAACTGCACCAAAACACATTACGCGATTAAACTTAATGAAATATGAATCAGATATCCGACGACACGGTGAGTGATAATAAAGGTGTGTGTACACCTCGCATATGTCGGACATTTGTTTTATGGTGACCATCCTCACACCACCTGCTTTTATATGGTGATGATGATGATGGTAGTGGTGGCCAAGTGTAGTAATAATAATAATAATGGTTTCATGATGGCTTTTCATTTTTATTACTGCCATCCATGAAACCAAACCTTTAATGAATACAATTGGATCCAGTGGGAATCCACAACTTTTTTTTAGAGGTGTGTGTGGGTTCTACTTGACACCAGACTACCGCCCAGAGCGTCACATAGCGCCCAGTATTCCTGTAAAATAGCTGATACTATTTTAAAAAATTTCAATGTTGATATTGTGTTGAATGAGACAATTCAATTTGGGATCATCATTAGTACTGGATTTGCTAGTACTGGATTAGTTTCGTGGGTTGGGGAGTAAGCCAGGCAGCCATAACAGGCTGCCCGCGGGAGATGAGGTAGGTGAAAGGACGAAAGAGAGGGTTAATTTGCAGTACCCAACGTTCTTTACCAACCACCCAAGTTTGTATTGACATGGACGTGCGCTGCTTAACTTCAGTGATCTCACGGGAACTGGTGTGTCCAAAGCAACTTGGCTGCACTAGAGCTGCATTAGACCTCATCATCATCATACCCTTATCGCGCCTGTGGCAGGGTCGGGTCTGCGGGTCCACTGAACATACTCTGACCGGGGGCACCCTAACCAGGCGTCTGGAAACCGCAGGAATATTGGCTTTGTTGTTATGTTATGATACACTTAATGGGTTGGGGAGTAAGCCAAGCAGCCATAACAGGCCGAACCCTTAGGAGGCTGCTCGTTGGAGATGAGGAGGTAGGTGTAGAGGATGTAAGAGAGGGGAAATTTGGAGCACCCAACGTTCTTTACCAACCACCCATGTTGGTACTAACGTGGGCTTGCGCTACTTAACTTCAGTGATCTAACGAGAACTGGTGTGTCAGTGCTCAGTTGCTCCTGTGGTGGGCGCCTTCTTCACCACGCCCTCGCTACGGCACTGGGGAACATCACAGAAAAGATGAGAGAAAATCGGCGGAGGTGGTACAGGCATGTGATGAGGAAGGGGGAGGAGGAACTTGTTAGGTCCATTGTGGGACTACAGGTGAATGGGGACACCAGGAGTAGTGGACGACCAAAACAGACGTGGGAGCACGTAGTGCAGAAGGATATGGAGGCGTGCGGGGTGGGAGAGGACTTGGTTGGGGATATGCGGTAGTGGAGGATGAGAACCGACAGACCCGACCCCGCCACAGGCGGGATAAGGGTGAGATGATGAGGATGATGGTGTCTGACGTATTGCACAATAAGCATGCGGTTAACAGGGGGGGTACAAATTTTCCAACATTCTAAATACACAAGATGAAAAAGGAAAATGGCGAAGGCCCAAACACAACACCTAGGCCTTTCCGGCTTGTTACCGGAGGGAAGGTGCACTTTATTCTGCCTTTCTCCTTCTCCTTATATCGTTCTTATCAACTACAAACCTACTTACTTTAACCAGTGGGAGACGAACCTACACATATTATATTTCGAAATCAAGAGGCAGGCGTATTAAGGCTCTTCCAATTGATGTACTGCGAATTTCGTCTAATGGTTTCATCAGCATATGCAAATGATTTCTTACCAGTTCTTGTAATTATCCGTAAAACAGTAGATAAATATCTTCGTTTTGCATTACTCCTTTGTCTTGTCATGCAGTGGTCAGTTGTTGTGGTCATATTTAAGAAGAAACGGTCATTATTATGGACTACTGACAGTTAAAAATTTCGAAAGTTACGAACGATTCGAAAAAGAAAAAGAACGCAGCGCGTGCGGGTAACGACGCTCAAAGAAAAGGTGAAATAGAATGTAGCGTCATTAGGAATATTTTTTCAAAAAGAAGAAACGAAAGTAAAATGTTTAAATTATACGAAGCCTATCTATATTTCAATATTTTTTTTATTATTATTATGGAGACTAGAATTCCTCGTGTGAGTTCCAGCGTAAAATATTCAGACCTCCGCAATATATACAAATATATTTTCCTGCATGATGAAAAACAGGCGGCTATAAAGGGTTGTTGACGTGAGAACTCGGCTGCAAATCACCTAAAATGAACTTTTCGGCTTGTGTGGTCCTAATGCTCTTCTCCATTTCTTCTCCTTCATTCACTCCCTGGTCATTTTTTTGCCTTTATTTTTGCTTGTTTGCTTTTTACCTTCTTGTTCGTGGTAGTCCATCGATCTCCAAAGTGATTTTGTCAAGGAAGAATATCGGCCCATTGTATCCCTGCAGGTCCTAGGAGACGATTAAAAAGGTTGTAGTATTGAGTCAGTTGCAGTCAGCCACTTGATTTCCGGTCTCTACTTGTCAGGCTTTCCCTATCCATCCCTTTCACGTCCCGTCAAAATTCCACAATTGTCATAGGCAAGAAAATGGACACACATACCTATACGAGAGGCTCGAGGATTTTCCTGGACTTGGTTTTCTCTTTTCAGGACTTCCGAGACAGAGGATTGAGGTGAGAGAGGAAAAAGCCCCTTTCGAATGATGTGAATTACACAACTTTTTTGCCAATGTTTCATCGATGATCTGTGACTTCGAGGTAAATAAAGGTGTCGGCAGTTGTCAGATTCCTAAACGGGCCGGTTGGCCAGCACTGTGTGGACTGTAATTAGCAGACAGGATGCTAAGTTAGGAGCAGTAGTAAGTAAATTTGGAAGAGGACAACAATACAGGTCTAAAGTTGTAAGAAAAGCACATCGAAGGAGATTGATGCTTGAACCTGGCTCTCTTCGCTACTCTCAGTATCCATCCCCACTAACCAACCGTCCCAAATGAGAATATTTGTGTATACGGGAAGTACAAAGACTTTACCCGAGGTTAGTGTATCATTATAATGAGTGGAAATTCAGGCTGTTGATGATGATGATGGGGGAGGGTGAGTGTGGCGAGTTCAATTCCTGTCTTCACTTCCCACTTTTCTCTATCTACAACGCTCTGGGTCATAAATTGGTGGGGAACACCCACAATGGTATCCTACCTAACACTTGGCTGCACTTTATAGTCACGAAAACTGTTGTTTTAGTGAACAACATTTGCATGTTAATAATGCCTTTGATAGTTTGAGGTAAATTCTTGACAGTCATATATTGGTGCCTAAGTTTACATTATCATAGTTGGTGCCTAGCTAATATTTGATATGCACTCACGAATAACAACAACAGCCTTTTGCTATAGCCCCTCTCCCCCCCGTCTTCACCCTGCCCAAAGTCCAAAATTGACACCCACAAAAATTACACGCGATTTCACCAAAGGTTTATTGCTTTATTTGACTCTTGTGTTTTGGGAACCACTTTTGTGTAGAGGAGAGCGAAATAAACCCTCCCCTCCCAGAGATAGACGTGAGGTGGAGGAGAAAGGGGGGGCTACACATATTAAAAGGCGTCGGTTATAGTAACATAGCCGATGATAGAAACGGGTTTGAAGGTTATGAACTTGACTGACCTCCACCCACACTCGGGTAGTATGCCTACTCAAAACATCCCTTTTTTTTCACATGGTCAAAATTTACCATCAGCAGCAGCCGCCGCCGGCCGTCGTTAGTTGTTATTTTTCTCAATTTTTCCCCTTTCTCATGTTGCTATAATTATGCAATTTGCATAACATAATTAGGGGAAAATGCCACCCTCCACTGTGTGCCGTCATCCAGGGAAACTAGATTTAGATGATGCTGTCAAGGTAATCAACGAAATGACCTGTCATCTACTGTAGAATATCTCCTTCGGGCACAGTCGAAAGACGTCACCACACACTTCCCTTCCGTTGTTTCTTTTAAAATCACACGAAAAAAGTAAATAAAATGAAATAATTTCCTCTGGACTCGAACTCGCGACTGGGAGCTCTAACTGTGCCCCAGATCTTCCTCATTCAGAAGCTAAAGATGCTCTGTGGTGTCGTCATCGATGACGTATTGTATGACTAGCAGATCGACGTTGTGATTGGTGCTCAAGGAAATGCACGCGCGTTTGAATTTCAAATAATTCGAAATCAGGTAGTCGTTGCGGCACGCGACAACGTTCTTTTTTTTTCGAATGCGACGTTCTTTTTAGAAAAATGGCCGACACGAAGAAGACAGACTGAGAGATAAGCTAAAATTTTATATTATGATTCTTTAAATTTAAGTAGAAATGATCTCATAATATAATGCGCGTCTTGTTTGCGATGATTTATCTGTTAATCGCAAAACCAAAGTCAAAATGTTAACCGAGTAAAGAAAACAAGAGTCTGGAGGTTTGTTGTCCTTGTTTCGTGTTCGAATTATTAATGCGAACGACAATACGCCGGCCGTCACCCGCCGAAGAAGAGAGCGGAACGGAGCGGACTGATATTCCTCCCTATAATATCGACATACTCACTCCATTACGTCATTTGCATAAAGTGTTTCATTTTAATAACTTAAATTGGGCGTTTTGTGTAACTGTTCAAAGTGAAACCGCGCGCCACTTAATAATGATCCATCAGCCGTTAGCAGTCAGTAGACACAGACTCGCTCACTGATCCATAGTTGAACGCCACGCTCGATGGAACTCGAGCGTACAGCGCACTCTAGTGGACATTCGACTCACTATTCATTTATGGCATTGGAAAGGCGGGCATTTTAAAAAATGCATGGCTGATGATGGTGACGATCTTTTATTGTTGTGAGCAAATTAAGTGTCTATTTTCAGTCATGGATGATTATTATTATACAGTGAAACCTTTCTAATTGGTACACCTGTGGGACCGGGCCAAAGAGTACACATGAGAGGGGGTGTACCCAGCTGAAGCCGAGGGCCATAACATTTAGCGGGCTTCAAAACTTAAGAAAAGGACCTCAAAAGGGTCTCGACATTGGAATAGCCTAGGGCCTCTCAATATCTAAATCCGGCACTGGGTGTACTCATAAGCGGAATATAGCAACTCAGAACCCTTTTCCCGCCTATGACAGGGTCTGATACCCATGTTGTCCCTGTGAATGAACACAAGGGTGATACATCGGATAGTGCTTTTCAGCAGCCGGTTGCCGACCAAAGCTGCAACCCCTATGCTTCTTCTACTGTTCGTTGGGGAATCCCACCGACGTCAGCGGGGCGAGCTCCTACACCTGGAAATTTTGCCTCATCTACCAGTTGCCTAATAAACAGGGTTCTTTTACATGCAAATGCCATCGAACACCACGCAAGACCTCCGTTTTACTTCTCATGCAAGGCGCACTTGGGACATCTCACTGGGAGCAGCGAATTACGTTGGACACACCAGTTCTCGTCTGATCACTGAAGTTAAGCAGCGCAACCCCAGCTAGTACTGACATGGGTGGCCGCTTGGGAAAACTGGGTACTGCTAATACCCAAAAATCGTCGCATTAGTTTAGTGTCTGTGCAATCTCTGCATAAGAACTATGCTGTGGACGGGGTTCTAATGACCTTTGTAGTTGAAGGGCCCTAAAACACCAACAAACAACAACAACGACATCTCACTAGCGAGAGAGAGAGAGATATGTCGCTTCGGTCCAGTATCGAACCTAGAACCACTGACTCGGTTACTCAACATGCTAAACACTACGCCACCGAGGTGGGATGTACCCATTACAGAGGTTGTTTTCGGAAAATGGTGACAGATATTAGGAGTTCCAATAGAGGGGTGTGCCCATTATAGAGGTGTACCGTTTAGAGGGGTAATAATCCCATAAAGCCTATGAGTGAAAAATCGGTGCCTGAAGAATTTGTACCGATATGAGGAGTGTACCCATAGAGAGGGTTTCGATGACGTCAGGCTCAGTGACGTCATTGGCCGCCATTGTTTACATTGGTGTGAAGAAGTTTCGAAAGGCTAAGTTGCAGTTATCCCAGGTTAGGTTTGAATTTTGGTTGAGGCCAATGCCACTACTGGCAGGGAAGCAGAGATGGGCAGGAAGAGAGTGACTGTGGAGGAGAGGTGCAGTGTTCCCCGACACCTGACAGGCGCCCTGAAGCTCATCCTAGACTTGAGGTCGCGGAAGGAGGCGTGGAGATATTGGGTACTACGTTACCCAGTTCGTGACTAGGCACGGGTACTTCCTGCCTGCGGCAGATGGGCTACGCAGCTGCAGGTGCTTCTGGGTCACCTGACTCCATCATCAACATCATGCTGGAAGGGAGGTAAGCCTGGGATATGGTCTCCCAATATGTCGAGGGTATACTGCGTAAAAAGAAGAGTGAGCTGGGTAGAGAAGCGTCCCAGGCTTACGCTAATACTCGGTGAAGCCCTAAGGGCACAACGAAAGACCTAGTCTAGGCTAAAAATGTCACTGCTGGTGGATTAATAAGTGTTAGGGACAAGCATAACCGTCAAATGAGGACCTTTTTCTCGTGGGGAAAGTGTAGATGGACACATTTCGAAGGTGTAGTTAGTTGGCCTGACTCCTGACGTTGGTTAGTGGTGTCTCAGAACTGACCACTTGATAGTAAAAGCAAACTAATGCTATATTTATTGCTGCTTTTAATGGTTAAAAAATGGCTCGATGTTTATAAATTATACACCGTATTTATTTTTAAAAATATATATATATAATTTAATTTTTAAAGGTAATTAATGTTTGGACAGAGAAACCAGATTTTGGAAATGTATTTGAGATTAATGTTTGAAATTTCTGAGTTTTTTTTTTCACCTGTTTGGAAAAAAAAATTTCATATGAAGTTGGAATCTGAAAAGAAAGTAAAATTTTTATTTACCTTAATATTAAATGACAATCACAGTAATAAATTCTCCACACGTCCCTTTTGTCGTCGCTAATTTAAATTTAATGGTATTTTTATGATGTTATAAAAAGAATTTGAATTTTTTTCCCTAATTTATTATCGCGTTATCGAGTTGCTACTCCTTCCCTCATTTCTTTCTCCCCTCCTCCCCCTCATCATTAAATTTATATATAAAAAACAATTTTAGATTATTACAACAAACAGGAATGTATTTGGCAATGTCGATTTAAGTGGAACCCCTGTCGCTTGGTCCAGGGTGGGCAGCATCTGTGTAGCCACTGTTGTTGTTTGTTGGTGTTTTAGGGCCCTTCAACTACAAAGGTTATTAGAGCCCCGTCCACTGTGTAGTTCAGATGCAGAGACTGCACGGACACTACACTAATGCGACGATTTTTGGATACTAGCAGTACCCAGTTTTCCCAAGCGGCCACCCATGTCAGAACTAGCTGGGGTAGCGCTGCTTAACTTCAGTGATCTGACGAGAACTGGTGTGTCCAACGCAATTCGCCGCTCCCTGTGTAGCTACTGCTGGGGACTTAGTTAAGGTAATTTCTTCAACGTTATCTTCATTTGGGACAGGAATGATGAACTTCTTCCTTTGGGATATCTTCGAAGATGGAGGTTTCGTTTAGGTTCCTGTTGCGGTTCGAAGCTGGTGGCTCAATGGTTTTAACTAAGAGTGTTTCACCCAGCCATCTCTAGTACGTGGTCAGTTAGTCAAACTATTCCTTCATGTAGGCCCTAAGAGACGTCCCGGAGCAACTACAAACAGGGCTCATCATCACCACTAACCCTTTCCCGCGTGTAGTAGGGTCGCGTGCTCATGTTTTGTTCCATTGAGGCACATGAGCGATCTGCCTCCACTGTTGACAAGGAGGAGCGACGAATTGCGTTGGACATACCAGTTCTCGTCTGATCACTGAAGTTAAGCAACGCAACCCCAGTTAGTACTGACGTGGGTGGCCGCTTGGGCCGCGTGGCCACTGCTAATACCCAAAAATCGTCGCATTAGTGTAGTGTTTGTGCAGTCTCTGCATAAGAACTATGCTGTGGACGGGGTTCTAATGGCATTTGTAGCTGAAACACCAGCAAACTACAACAACGACGACGAGGGGCGAACTCCTAAACCTGGAAACTTTGCCGAACTACATGTATATTTTTCTCTCCTCGGTGGAGCAGTGGGTAGCGTGCTCGGTAACTACGCCAGTGGTTCTAGGTTCGATACTGGACCGAGGTGGATTGGCTTCTGTCGAGCGAGAGAGAGGCCCCAGGTGAGCCTTCCTTTCTTTCGGATTAGAAATGAAACCTAGTGAAGGAGCTTGCCCCCCCTCCCTCCTGGCGTTGGTGGAATTCCCCAACGAACAGCAGACCGAGGATAAATAAACGTAGGGGTTGCAGCTTTGGTCAACAATCGGCCTGGTAAAACCCTTGTGTCCATTCAGAGGGACAAGATGAGTACTCGACTCCCGCCATAGGTGGGGAAATGGTTAGGAGTAGCTTGCTTTGCGTGTAGTACGGGTTCTTCCTTACAGTGGTGACGTTATAAACATCACAAGGGGTCACGGCTTTACCTCTCATCCGACGGGAAGCGTAGTGGAGGGACCGAAGGTCCGAGGTCGGTGGAATTTTCGACTCGGGTAGATAAGTGGAGGGGTACACATTTACCTCTTCTTCGTCCTATCGCCCTCCCGTGGTGTTGGTCAATTAGCTTCACGACCGACGTTGGGAGCGGCGAGTTGCGTTGGACACACCGGTTCTCGTCTGATCACTGAAGTTAAGCAACGCAAGCCCAGTTAGTACTGACATGGGCGGTCGCTCGGGAAAGCTGGGTACTGCTAATACCCAATAATCGTCGCATTAGTGTAGTGTCTGTGCAGTCTATGCATTAGAACTACGCAGTGGACGGGTCACTAATGACCTCGTAGTTGACGGGACCTTAAACACCAACAAACAACAACAACACGACCGACGTTAAATGACGAAATAAATCGAATTCACCATGCACCCCCTTATCCTCTCCTGGATTCGTCACCGTTCACTTCATAGCCTGGGTGCAATTCTCTCGTTATCCAGTTGGTACATTTCAGGGTCTTGGTGCCGGTATAGTAAGTAGTTTCCTTGAGTTTGTTGCTCTTCGGTTTGCGAAAGTTATTCCGAAATGGGATGCCACTGCTGTCAGTCAGATCCCCCCCCCCCTCCTACTCCCCCTTGTTTTAGTTGGCGCCCTTGGGTTGTCCCATAAAACGAAAGAAAAAAAAAAGAAATGTGCACGAGATAAAAACAACAGGTTTTTCTCGATAGTAATTAACGTTAACCGTAACGTATGGTTAAATGCAAATGCAGGGAGGTGAAGATGTGACGGGATGAGGAGGTGGAACACGAATTTCAATGAGTTATGAAATCATTACCACTTTGAGACCGATGTTGAGGGGTAGGAGGGAGGGCCTTGGTATGTAATTTGCATAAGAAGATGTGCGGTGGTGAACGCGAGCACCAATTCCACTCTCCTTTTTTTCTCTCTCTCTCTCTCTCTTGTGTCCACTACACATTAATATATGACTTTAAACTGTATAGACTATAAATTTTGGACTCTTTCTCCTAGTTTTAACCCTTCCCTTCATCTTCCTCCTCCACTCGTGTTTCTTCAACCCTCTTTTTTTTTTGTTACCCCCCCCCCTCCCCTGTTCACTAACTATTCATTAATATTTCTTTTTCTTAAAAATAGGCGAATTTTGCTCTTCCCACTAGTGATTTGATACTTTACCGATATTTCTCTATCTCCTTTTTTTCCCCCTAGACTGGTTATAAGCTGAAATTTATGCACTCGTCACATATTTTGCCCAATTATTTGGACTTAAAAGAAACAAGTAAAATATATGACTGTAGATGAAATTGATAAGTCATATTTTGTTGATATTCAATGAAAAGTGGAAGGGGGAGGGGGACCTAGACGGTGATCTAAGAAAAAGAAATTGGAGAAAGTCTTGTCCTCCTTCCTTGTCCTCCTCCACTCATTAAGATGCTAACAATGACTTCAATTTATAAGCATAATTTTGGGGAAGATGATTATAATTTTGTGAGGACATTTTTTTTTCTTTTGCCTCTTTCCCTACTTGGGACGTTTAAGTTATGAAATTATAGTGTCGTTGATGATAGACTTTTGAAAAGAGGGTTCGTGAAGAGAGGGTGGGAAAAGGAGTTAAGGGCAAGTAAGGAAGGGGGTAGAAGAGAAGAATGAGGAGACTGAGAAATGTAGAGGTGGTGGGAGAGAGAGAGAAAGGGCGAGAGGGTAATCTTGGCGATGAAATCTCTGATTGGGATGAATTATTTGGCAGCACTTGTTGTGTTGCGGGTCGGACCTCCCGCAAAATGAATTCTTAGCTGTTTATTTATTTTCACTCACGTTGGAGTTTTGGAGCAATAACATACTGGTGTTCGTCTCTCTCTTTCACCTTTCCACTACTTCGTATATGTGCTGATCCATCCCCTCTCTGACCATCAGAATTATTATACACCCCCCCCCCCATCCCCCGTCCTTCCTTCCACCAGCCCGATTTTCTCAGCCTTCATTACTTTCGAACCACCTTCGTTGTCAGTGCTGACCACCGCAGTGGTCATTTTCTAGGTGGTAATCGCCGTAAAATCCTAATTTGAATATTTAACAAGAAGTTACACTAGTGATTGACCCGCCTCGGTGGCGAGGATGTTTCGGTGGTGTTTTAGGGCTCTTCAACTACAAGGTCATTAGAGCCTCGTCCACTGCGTAGTTCTAATGTAGAGACGGCACAGACACTACGCTAATGCGACGATTTTGGGGTATTAGCGGTACCCAGCTTTCCCAAGCGGCCACCCATGTCGGTACTAGCTGGGGTTGTGTTGCTTAACTTTAGTGATCTGACGAGAACTGGTGTGTCCGACGCAATACAGCCGCTCCCCGGTGGCGAGGTCGGGTAGTTTTTCTCCCGGCGATAGAGAGAGAAAGGTCCCCGTGCGCCTTCCGTCCCGGATGGCAAATAAAGCCATGACCTTTTCTACGCGAAACGTGCAGGACCTCGTCCCCTGGCGTTCCCATCTCTTCGGCATTTGTTGAGGGATTCTACAGAGAGGCTCAGTTGCATTGGACACACCAGTTGTCGTTAGATCACTGAAGTTAAGCAACCAAACCCAAGTTACTACCTACATGGGTGGTTGTTGGTTGGGAACTTTGGGTGGTGCTAATTTCCACTCTCCTACGTCCCCCACTTCAACCTTCCTCTCACCTGCGAGCAGCCTCCACAAGGTTCGGCCCGTCATGGCTGCTTGGCTGACTTCCTTGTTTGTTTGTTGGTGTTTAAGGTCCCGTCAACTACGAGGTCATTAGAGACCCGTCCACTGTATAGTTCTAATGCATGGACTGCACAGACACTACACTAATGCGACGATTATTGAGTATTAGCAGTACCCAGCTTTCCCGAGCGACCACCCATGTCAGTACTAACTGGGCTTGCGTTGCTTAACTTCAGTGATCAGACGAGAACTGATGTGTCCAAAGCAACTCGCCGCTCCCGCTGACTTCCTAACCCGTTGGCGTAACATACATACATGCCCCAAGTTCACCTGACCTATTGATGGTTGATGAGCTGGTCAGTAAAGTGTTTTAATGAAAAGTGGCAAGAAGGCAGTCATCTGGGATGACAACTGTTTCTTGAATGTGGTAGAGGTGTAGCAGGCTTGGCATACTCTGCAACTCACAGGCTATTCGAGACTTCCGTTTTGTCAGGTTAGTGTAGCGCCTGTGCAGTTTCTTCATGAGAACTACACAGTGGACGGGGCTCTAATGACCTTGTAGTTGAAGGACCCTAACACACCAACAAACAAACAACTGACCTTTGGATACTGACCGGGTCAGTAGTAACTTACATTTCACGGAGGCGTAGGATGTCATCTCGTGAAAATCGCCTTCTCTGTGGAAAGTGTCTATCTACTGAATTCCTGGGTGTAGGACGTCGCTTCTTCCACGAGGCCCGCGTCGATGGCTCATAATTAACTGGCGGGTGCCATCCGGACCGCCCGCCGTAAACTTCTGTTGGTAGAGGGGGAGCGGCTGTATTGCGTTGGGCACACCGGTTTTCGTCTGATCACTGAAGTTAAGCAACGCAACCCCAGCTAGTATTAGCATGGGTGATCGCTTGGGAGCACTGGGTACTGCTAATACCCATTTTGTTTGGTTGGTTATTTTGGTTCGTTGGCGTTTTAGGACCCTTCAACTACAAGGTCATTAGAGCCCCGTCCACTGCGTAGTTTTAATGCAGACACTATGCTAATGCGACTATTTTTTGGGTGCTAGGGTGGCATGTATTTGAAGGGCCCTAAAACACCATCGAAACAAAGAAAAGTGTAGAGAGTCAGTCACAAGTGTGCCTCTTTTCGTCAGCTGGGAAGTAAAGCCATGGCTCAGTGAGGGACGTTGAGTGTCCCCATGTGGTAGACATTGAACACCCTTCACGTGTAGATGGGTAAATTACCTTTAGTAATGGAGAGGCAGAACGTTGTGGGGTAGGCTGGCATCCCTCCACCGACAACTTACCAACTTGGCCATTATTCCTGCGGGTTCCAGTGCATGTTCAGTGGACCCGCAGACCCGACCCTGCCACAGACGGGATAAGGGTATGATGATGATGATGATGATGATGATGATGATGAATGGAGAGGCAGAACGTTTGGCCCAGTGATGGGTCTCACCGGGACCCGAACTAGAACTTGAACATGAATTGGGCAGGGATGTAGGAGGTTAATATGACGCAAGGGCGTTTCATAAAGGACTAGTACGATAATTATAACCTATGTCTATTTTTGTTTGCATCCCCCCTCCTCAAAAACAAGGTAAAGTTTTATAAATGATCGAACTTTGATAGCTGTTTGATGGCCAAAAAGCGGAACTTGATAATAAATATGAAGAATGCGCTTCCTGCGTACCTATAATTTGAAGTCATCCTAACGTCCCAAATTAGGAAAGGTACTCTCGTTTAAGGCTGTTGTTGAGTTGTCGTCATATGTTTGACACAAATTGCTTTGTTAGTTTTTTGAAGTTAACAATTGGCTCTGAAGCATATTATTTTTTTTTTTAAAAAAAATGAAACCCCCCCCTGTAAAATGAAAAATTATTATCTCGAAAAGTTATCATTAAAAATTGCGTCGAGAAAAATCCTATAGGATGATAGGTACTGTCAAAGAGGAGTGTACTGTATGGAGAATTATGGGAAAGGTGGGCTGGACACGAACCATTTTTTTTTTTAAAAAAAATCTTGTTAACCATTAAAAAAGGACGTTGATGACAGCACCTTTAATTAAAAATGGAGTCTGTTTTGTAAAAATAATAATAATAATACTTTCAACCGCTTGTTGGTTTTTTTAGCCTGTATGTTTTTTTTAGGGAAAACTTTTGTTCTAAGGCTGTGACTATTATGGGACTATGCTGCTGACATTTCATTATGAAATTAACAAGGACGTCATTTTTCCTTCCCCCCCTTTTTTTTGCCATTTCCGGGAAATGGGACCTATAATATTGAACTTTTTTAAAGGAAAACCATAACAGAGTGAAGATTGAAGTCGACACCCCTGCCTCTGCCCTCTTTCCGCCCCCACCCTAATACGAGACAGGTGACATGTTGCAAACAGGAGCAATATAGGCTGCACTGTTGTGTTAACTGTATGCGTTGGTAATGCTCACCTGGATTGCAGACTTTTAGAGCTGCTCATAGAAAGCAGATGGAATCCGTCCCAGTGTCTGGTTGTTTTCTACGTTGGAATTCTTTTACAATGGCCCGTGTGGTTTTCTAAGGATTTCTCAGATATAAATTTATCTTTGAAAAAATGTATTTTAAATAAACTTGTCAGAATTTTAATATTTAATATTGAGTTTTACATATTTTATGGTTAACGCTCCATATTTCATTATCGTAAGGTGCTGGACGACCTTTATTAGCTTTAAATACATAAGCATTTGGCATATTGAATCAAAAAATGGATTCCTGCGAAAAGGTGAAAGGCAGGAAATATTACGCTAAAGATTTTATTTATTTTTTGAGCAGTTGCTACCCACCCCCTCTTTTCTTTCGCCTATGGCAGGGTTAGGTGCCTATTTTTGTCCCATTGGGAGGCATGACTGCCGCAGCCAGCTGCAAAACCTCATGTTGCAGTCCCTTTCCTTGTTATCATCGTTGCGGCCAGTGCCGGGTTTAGATATTGAGAGGCCCTAGGCTATTTCAATTTTGAAGCCCGCTAAATGTTGAGGCCCTAGGCTTCAGCCTTCTTAGCCTAGGGGTAAATCCGGCACTGGTTGGGGCACGTTGCCTCTACCGACGCCAGGAGGACGAGCTCTCTTACACTTGGGAAGTTTACCGATCTACACGTTGCACGTAGAAAGGACTCATTGCCGTTCAGTGGTGACATCGGACACGCCACACTGTAGGGCGCACTGGCTGGCATTCCCACCCGACAGAAGGCGTTCTGGGTACCTCTCTTGTTCTCTCGCTCCTTTTTTGTTGTTGTTTGTTTGTTGGTGTTTTAGGGCCCTTCAACTAAAATGGTCATTAGAGCCCCGTTCACTGCGTAGTTCTAATGCAAAGACTGCACCGGCGCTACACTAATGTGACGGGAGTGGCTTATTGTGTTAGACACACCAGTTCTCATTTGATCACTGAAGTTAAGCAACGCAACCCCACTTAGTACTGCTATGGGTGGTCGCTTGGGAAAACTGGGTACTGCTGATACCCAAGAATCGCCGCAGTAGTGTAGTGTCTGTGCAGTCTCTGCATTAGAACTAAGCAGTGGATGGGGCTCTAATGACCTTGTAGTTGAAGGGTCCTATAAAACATCAACACCCAAGTAATGTGGCGACTTTTGGGTCTTAGCGGTACCCAGTGTTTCCAAGCGGCCACCCATGCCAGTACTAGCTAGGGTTGCGTTGCTTAACTTCAGTGATCAGACGAGGACTGGTGTGTCCAACGCAATTTGCCGCTCCCCTCCGTCTCTCTCTTTCTCTCTTTTCCTCCCTCTCCCTCTTTCCCTCCATCCCCACTCTCTGTCGGCCAAAAGAAGTCAAGCCACGACAACTCGGGATCGAACCTGGAACTATTGATGCAGTGGTGTACTCAGGACCCCGAAAAATTGGATAGGTTCCTGTAGGGTCCACCGTCGGACGACTAGGCCCTAGTTTTAGCCATATTTCGTCAGCAGTAGAAGCGTCACGTCCAAACTTCTTTATTTCAGATGCTTAACCAAAAAAATATGACAAAATTGATATAATTTATATAAAAATAAGGAAAATACCTTACATATTATTAATTATAATTTATAGAAATCACTAATCCAAAAGTCCGGTATTTATATCGTCCATTTTTGTTGAAATTAACCAATTTTTTATTCCATGAAATGGTATTTCTTCAAGTGAAACATATTTTTAATAGTTCTTGGTTTTGTTTTTGACTGAATTTTTGGAAGAGGGGAATTATGATAATTGCGATTCATATGAGTGGGTTGCAGTAGTGCATTAAGTGGCCTTTTTCTTAAGGCCCTTTGGTCCCTGAACCAAGTCATATGTAGCTTTGAATGGTAGTTAGTCTGTGGAAATTGGAAACCATCATAAGACTCGACTGTGACGTCATTCCCCAGTATTTCACATTGCATCGGGTGGAATCTTAGTCATCGTGTGAAGTAGGGTCAGAAGAGGAAGGAAGAGACAGGCGTCCCAACTTCTAATAGGACCTTTCATCACGTGTGTGTGTGTCAATTGCGAAACGCTTTATGACGTTGATGCTTCTCTGGAACTCGTGTCTTAAGCTGGGTTTCGCGAAGCCATTTCTTATAGTGGGATACTAGAAATTCCTCTCCAACGTCTTCAAGGGCTTAATTAAAATGTAATCGGCCTGGAAGGGGAACTAGTGACGTCATAATCGTCATTTAAAGTTTTAGGCTGTTTTTAAAGCCTATAAATCTTGAAGATATGCATCGTAAATAGGCAAATTTGTGCGGTAGGTTTATTCGTAGCCACCAAAGTGGGCCATTTTCTCAGAGTATTGAAAGAGGATAACTCTTTCCCTTCCCAACCCTCCCCCTTCCCCCCCACACCTTCAATCCACTTACCAAAAAAGGCAATTTTTTTTTTAAAGATAGCTCCCAAGCTATATGTTAGTCTAATGTGAGTGTTCTCGTAATTTGTGAATGTCCTACGTACTCACTATGGTGATGTACAGGAGCACCTTTATGCCACGCAGAGGGCTGAGTCGTTGCTTTCGGGTGACAAGGAAGGGTACCACCAATCTGGTTCACTGTTCCAAATTGGAAGACGTGGGTTCAGGGCCGGCGCTAGAGTTAGCGGGGCCCAAGGCAGCAGGCGATAGAGGAGCCCGAGGCAACAGGCGATAGAGAGGCTCAAGGCAGCAGGTGATAGCGGGGCCCCAGTACCAAGTTTTTTTAATTCACCAGAGCGGGGCCCAAGGCGGTCGCCTCGGTCGCCTTGCCCTAAGGCCGGCCCTGCGTGGGTTCCTTTTGGCGTGGTGGGGAGGGGTTAGCTTCATTGTTCCAATAGCGGGACATTAAGTATGAGATGATGCCGTCAGTATTTCTAAAGCCATCCTTGGGCGTTAACCAGCCGTGTGTCCCACAGCAGAATCGTAGGTATGTTACTTACTAAACCCCCACCCTCCCCTTTCCAACTATTTATTTTCAAATTTTATATCTTGATATCACTAACGATAAGACCTAATTGCACGAGTTGATACTAATTGCTAATTATTTGAGGTGTTTCACTAAATCGTTAGTTCTAGAATTGACCATATGAACATGACCTAAAATTCGGCATAATTAGTTAGTTAGTTTAATCATGAATCGCCCCATTTAGGTCAAGCAATTTGTGATGCAATTTCAGGAGAGCATAGTACATATAATTGGAGGACACACGCTTGAAATCCTATTTTTCAGGTGTCCCATCCTTGTAATTTTAAAGCTATCTCGGACGCTCAATAAGTAGCGTTTTAAAGCCCATGGTAGGCAGTGGGCTCGGTCCTAACTGATTTTGATGATTCCCCTCCTCCGCGTGAAGAGGGTGAGACTTCAAATGCGCTTCTCCATCCCGAATCTGAAACGTAGGAGCTTCGAGCTCAATGTCAGTAAATACGCACCACTGGTTTTTACATTGGGCATAACGGTTTAATGTTGTTCAAGGTACCAATTGGTGCCTTTTGAGCTTCCTACACCGGAAAGAAGGACTAGACCAGGGCCGGCGCTATATTCTGCGGGGCCCTGTTCAAACTAATTATGTGGACCCCTTGAAAACATGAAGCGGGGCCCTTCTATCAATAGGTTCATTAATCCGAATGTACGCGGCCCTGTTCGCACACCCATCACGCCGGCCCTGGACTAGACCCTTTAAAAAATATGTCTAGTTACCATAGTGAGGAACTCCGAAATGAAGAAGCGTAGCCAGGTGTCGGGCCGCAGCATATCATCAAATAGGCGCCGCCGTTTGTGAGCTGCCCGGCGTCGTAGTGTACCGTCTCGTAGACGCTACTATGGAGTGACTTTTTGGCTCGTGGGTGTCCACAGAGGGACTTGAGGCTCTTAGCCCTTTCCCCCCAGGGGTTGGAAATAAAGTGTCTTCGGGTACACGTACTTGTGTATCCTAAGGCTGGAAAATTGTTCCCCCACCTCCGAACATTGTCTCCATGTTTCGTTCCCTGCTTTATTTTCCCTTCTGGAAAATTTTTCGCAGGCGCCCGTGTTCTGGATCCCCAACTATCATTAACGCATGACCCAAATTCTGTTTTACTCTCCTACCAGGCTGCAAATTCACCCATGTGTGCCTGGAGCGCGTTTACGGCCATATATTGCATAGGCCCTATCCGTTGATCGCCACCGGCACTGTTTGTTGCTTATGGTGGGAGACGAGAATGGCCCTTTTCTGTTAGCCGGCGACGTTGAAATTTTACTTGTCGTGTGCCCTTTTCTACCAGGCGGAGAACCGAAATCATCTCGCTACACCTCCCTTAGGCATAAGTGTATCTAGCTGCCTTTCAGAGGTGATAATAATTAGTCCGTGACATAAATAGTGAACAGAGGCCCTAACCCAAATGCCGCGTGAAAAACGCCCGATGGCGAAAGCATATTCCGTGAGACAGCAGATATGATGGCTCGAACATTAGGCCCTAAGGTCCATTAGGCCCCATTAGGTCCTTTCGAGAAATGAACATGCATAGTTGCTTGTCTTGTTCTTTGATGATTAATTGAAAAGGACCAATGGAATTGTTATTGTGACCTATCCGATAGTGCTGCGACTTGGTTTCTACATTGTCTTAGTGATCACCTTTCGATGTCCACTCCATAAAGGCTTTTTGGGGCTTCAGCTCCATCATCTACATTTATTGGAGTTTTGGATCATCGCCATCATCATCTTGTTTAATTTCAAAGGTAAATAGTTTAAAAATTGTTTTAGGACCCTGGTGAGACCTCAGACAGCTCCAGTTGTGATGTGTTGGGGAAAGGCGGGGAGGGTGTGGTTCATCTGCCCTTAAGGCCTTTCGTTGAAACAATGGCGCTTCTAGAGTTAAGGCAGGGTGTAGGTAGGAAAACTAGAGGGAGAGGGTGTTGTTCGAGACAGGTTGATTCATTAGTCAAAAAGGACCCTCATTATTCTGACAACTGCACGTCAGGGGTCGTTGCCTATTGGTCTAGACAGCCCTAATCGAATGGCCCTCCCACCTTCTCTTATCAGGTAACAAGACGGAGGAGGATGAGGACAAGGGGAGTTAAAATGAAACGCCACAAAGTTTGGCTTTTAGCTCTCACACCTTCCACGACGTTTGAAATGAACCAATTTGACAAGGGCTGTGAGGAGAGATGGGAGAGGCCCCAAAGTTAAATTTTGACAAGAAACATCACGTGCGTGCGTCTTCACCGGTTCAATACCAGAAGTGATGGAAGAAAGGGCCCTTTTCTTTCCAAAGGCGTTATTGGAATTTTATACCCTGTCGTTTTAACGGTACCACGCAGATTCGTGCCAGGGTCCTATAGATAATAATTTTGTTTCCAGAGGCTGAAGGTCAAAGGGCATGTTTCAGAAAGGGTGGAACGAGTAGTCACAAGCACAAAAAAATATATTGGTTTAAAATGTGAAATGAAAAATTTGCTCTTTAAAAATTTGAAAAAAAATATTTAGTTCAACAACACGCCAAGTAATGTGTGCTTTGTTTTAGATCTCGATGGAAGACTGACCTCCTGGGGGTCGCTGGAGCCAGACATGACCTCCGGCGTAGGACCGATAGACTGGTCGGCAAGCTTTGATTGGTTTCTTATGTATAGGTTATGATGCTGTGCAGAAAACACAGGTAGGGCAGTAAAAGAATAACGCTGTTAATTTTTTCGGCAAAAAAGACAAGTTCCCAAACTCGCCGCTAGGGTGAGGGAGCCCCTTTTCCCGTCTCGACTAATCGGCACCCTGGTTCCGATTTTCATTCAACTACTTGACGCAATTACGTCACTAAACAGCTACATGTTAGGCTAGGGAAGTAGTTAGCGCAATGTCATTTCTAGGTTGGAAATTGACGTCACTTCCGCTTAAAACTATCCTGTTTAATCTTTGGCATTTCGGACTCCTACCCGTGAGCAGGGTCGGATCCAGGATTTTCGTCAGGTGGAGGGGTTGCGCTACTGGAAACGCAATTTTCATTTGTCAGTGTCGAGGTCGACCCAAAGTTTAGGGGGGGGGGGGAAAGTCCAAAAACCCCACCCTGGATCCGTACCTGCCCGTGAGTGGTCCACGAAGACACTCGCGAACCCATTTCGGCCCTTCTAATTCCCACATTCTCTGTGCTCCATTGATGTCTAAAAAGCTACACTTATTAGGAAGACCAAGATTTATTAGAGGTTGCATGCTGGACTACTGCATCAGTGGTGCCAGGTTCGATCCTGGGTCGCGATGGTTTGGCTTTTTTCGGACGAGAGGGAGGTCCCCCGTGCGGCTTTCGTTCCGGATTGGAAGTAAAGCCATGGTCCCGTGTGGTGTGTACAGCGCCACCACTGCACGGAAAGGAACCCTTATTCCATGGAGTATTAAAATAAAGCCTACGTGTAGTTCGGCGCAAATTGACAGGTGTAGAAGGTCGCCCCTCCTGGCGTCGGTGGAGTAGAAAGTGTCCCAACGTATAAAAATGTCCGATATAGGGAATCGTAAATGGCGAAATCGTACCCTAAGGTAGCTTATTTGGTAAGGGTGCTTAGTCTCGAGTTCAAAGTACGTTGGTCCTCCTCCCACTGATCTAGATGGGGAGGGGTAATAAAGACACGATTCCGCGTGGTGGTGTCTAACGTCGGAGGCGCCCACGAGCCCTCATTATCGAATTTTGTTCTTTCTGTCTGAAAATTTTGGCAATAAACGAGGTGGGGGAAGGGGACTAGATGGATTCCCAGTGCAGGCTAGTTATTCCACAGTTAAATTTTAAAGTTAAGCGTTGACCTGTAGAGGCCCTTTCATCTCAATCTCTCCCTCTTTCGTCTTTCCCTGAAACGTCTGGAAAACAGTCCCTTGGTTGGGTTCTGATATGAGCTTTACATGCTGTTGAGCTGACCCGAGTTCAATTCCTCATTCGTGGAGACGTATGTGTCGGTGATACTGTTCTTGAGCTCCTTGACGGAATGATGTCTGTTTTGCCCCCAAGTAAATTGTGCAATGAAACAAATAAAAATGACATATTTGTTGGGTCGAATTAATGTCTCTGTCGTCGTCCTCTCGCCCCCCCTTCCCCGCTCTCCTTCCTTTCCTCCCTGTCCCTCTTTTGTGGGGCCATTAAAAATTCATTTGTCAAGTTGTGATACATTCAGAGTAGCGAAAGATAAATTAACTCTGCTGTTATTTTTCATCCGAGAGAAATTTGTCTTCATTTTATTAATAGGGCTAAGAGTAAGGCCACCCCCCCTCCTTCCCCTCTTCAGCCTAAAAAGAGAAGGATGCCTTTCTAACAGGCTGAAGATGGAGAGTTTGGGACCTGTCTTCACCACATAAACGCCCACTTTTTGCCGCGAAATGTTTTTGTTTTTATCTTATTGCCCATTAACTTGATTCGAGAATAATCATTTTGCAGGCTTCGGGGCGCCTCTCGTCATAATTTCAAATTAGCTTGACATTTCGTTGGAGGTTAGAAAGGGGTAGGACAAGGAAGGGGGTTCCTACGAGAGGGACTCGATCGGAATTTCTTAAACTGCGCAGGATGGCACTTTCTCCCTGTTGTCCCGTTGCAGAAACTAGATTCAGAGCGTGCACGTCATAATCAGGTATGAAATAATCAAAGTCGTTGTTCCCCCTTTAGGACTCCCCCCCTCCCAGGCAACAGTAGTTTAACCGATAACGATTTTACTCTTGGGCCCCTAGGGCAGTGTTTCTGAAACTTTTCTGATCGCGGCCCACTTTGAAAAAGCATATAGGACCTAAAACTCAGTGGCCTACTAGCCCTTAAATCTAACCTAGTGCTTACCTGAAGAGACCTGAAAAGATATATATGTAGCAATAAAGTTTGAAGCCCACCAGGAAAGTCTAATGGCCCAGTGGTGGGCCGCAGACTGCACTTTGAGAAAGACTGTCCTAGGGCTGGATCCTGAGCCTACATATGCGGGAGAAGCCTATGTGGACTTTCCGTTCCATTTGGGGATGCAGCTGGATTTCAGGCCCCCTACTGCACGCCAAAACCATTTTTGCACGGGAAATATGCTTTTCGAGTCCACTTTGTGCCTTGTGTTCATATGACCCGAGTTCAATTCCCAACTATAGCAGAGATGTAGAATGGCATCCAGGTGTTCGCTATCCTCATCACTGTCACCTTACCCGATAATGCAGTATCACCTGCTTGGTATATTGGCAAAATTGCCAGGTGTGAGTTTACTTCCACCTCTTTCCTCCCAGTCCAACCATTTGCCCAATCTCATAGCCGCTGTAGGACAGTTTTTCATCTTTATGGTCCTTTGAGGGAAGCTATGAAAGGCACATCTGCAGACTGACCCTCTCTCCCAACATCCCTACAACTATTTCAAGCTCAAGGGAGGATGCAGGTTCGCCTCCCTTTTTTCATTCTGCTTGATTAGGCAACTTCTTTCTGGTCAGGACCCCAGAGATCGATGTGACGTGGACAATATCATGAACTCTTGTCACCCCTTTTGGGTGTAAACGGACTTTGATGACGAATAACCGAATTTAATGGTTATGTGCCCTAATTTTTGAAGTTTGATGTTACTGCGCCGTATATTCTTTTCTCTGTTTTGGAGTTTGCATTTAGGACCTAGGATTTTTATCGTTTTTCTCAGAAAAAAAGGGAAATTTTGACCCGTCTCGCTGGCGCAGAGGTAGCATCGGTAGTTCTAGGTTCGATCCTGGATCAAGGTGGGACCAGTGTTTCTCCTAGAGAGAGGGTTAGGAAGTATATAATCGTGTTGTGTGTTCGATGCCGTCACAACCGCACGGAAAAGACCCATTACTACACGGAGGGCAAAATATACGTGTCATTCGGCAGAATTTCCAGGTGTAGGGGGAGCGGCGAATTGTGTTGGACACACCAGTTCTCGTCTGATCACTGAAGTTAAGCAACACAACCCAAGCTAGTACTGACATGGGTGGCCGCTTGGGAACACTGGGTACTGCTAATACCCAAAAATCGTCGCATTTGTGTAGTGTCTGTGCAGTCTCTGCGTACGAATTACGCTGTGGACGGGGCTCTAATGACCTTGTAGTTGAAGGGCCCTAAAGCACCAACAAACAACAAAATCCAGGTGTAGGATCCCGCCCCCAGGTGTCGGATGCCTCATCGAATCAAAACGGCCGATGATATAATCAAGCATTAGGAGTTGGAGCAGTAAGTTAGCAACCGGCTGCTTAAAAATTCTGTCCAATGATCTCCCATGTGTTAAAGGCTTTTCTAATGAGGGAAGAATGGGCACCTGGGCCTGCCAAAGGCCGGAAAAGGGTTAATGGCGCCGATTAACTGCTGTGAATTTTTCTCTTCCCTGCTTCTCTGAGAGAAAATGCTTCTCTTGGGACGCCTTTTACCCCAGCCCAAGTCAGATTATTTGTTGTATATGTGTTTCGTTAGGCTGGTGATATTTTTAGCTTAAAATGATATTGAGTAGGGGAGGGGGAGGGGGGGGGGTTAATGAAGTTTAGATGAAGCAATAAAAATAGATGAAACGTTATAAATCGAAAATTTAAGGTCCTAGTTTACTTCAATTTAGAAACTATAAGACGTAAATATCATGGTTCTTTTCATTCCCCGTCCCGATTCCTTCTCTCGCCCTAAGCAATTTCATGCCCTTTTGAGTCTGTCATTTTCACATTTATTTTCTGTAAACGAGGTTTATTTCTGTGTTTTCTCCAACATGGCTGTTTTTAGAAGGGGGAATCTCCTTTTCCTTGGCCCTCCTTTCCTCCATCTTCACAATGTCTGCGCAAAATTAAGAAATTTTTGCTGTGTAGGGACCCTAGTCTGTCGTTCTTTTCCTCTTTCTGTCCCACCCAGTCCTTGCATTTAGCTTCCAGCCTCGCCTCTCTCTCTCTCTCTCCACCCCCCTCCCCTCCCCGTCTCCTAAGTCAGTTATCTATCAAAAGGGCCATTTATATAAATGTATATACGGCAGTAAAATTGGTACTGGTTGGCGACACTGGTTCGGGACAGGCCGTCTCCTAAAAGACAGTTTTGTTGGTGCCCTTCTCTCTGTTTTCAATTCCTCTTTCTCTATCAAATAGAAATTCTGTCACAGAAGAAATTTGCAGAGTCGTGTCGATTTTCTTCTTCTTCTAGTCTAAATGGCGAAGTATATCACCGCTCCATCACGCCAGCTGGATTTCATGGATATATATTATCCATCATATATCTAGAAATCAACGTTTGGGACAGTGCAATATATATGGGACCTAGACTGCGTCTTATATTTGGGCGCCATTTGGACTACTGCTGCTTGAGAACCATATTTTTATGTGGGGAGCAATATAGAAAGATGAAAGAGTAGACGGGGCAAGGCGGAAGTTCTTCTCAGGGCCGGGGTTGAGAAGGGCACAAGGTGGCGAAGGGGGATACAGAAAAAAATATATTAAGAGGACACTAGGGCTCATTTAATTTTAGTTTTATGTTTCGTTGAAGTGTTTACTTGCAACTTAATTTTATTGTTGAAATATTTGTGATGAAATTTTTTTCTTGGTCCCTCCTCCCCCTCCTCCTCCTGGTTCCTCTTTTTGTGGGGTGGGGGAACTGGTGGGACGATGGATTGGGTGCTGTCGCTTTGAGGGCCTTTAATATAGAACTGATGTCCTAAGGAGATTGTAAGATGTTGGACAGGGTGTGACAGAAATGGAGATGCTAGGAATATTCTCCGTTAGTGGGCGTCTCCTCCCCCCCCCCGAAATTGTGGTACCCTCTCCTCTCTTACCCCTGTTTTGCTTAAGTTGGGTTTACAATATAAATATACAAATCAGTTGTTTAATTTTTTGATGGCCTTGTGATTGCTGACGTCATTTCAGACAGACTTTGAAAGCCCTTCTTTGTGGTGATGACGTCAGTTTTTATCTAGGACGCGTTATAGCAATCACTATTTTACACGCGGGAGGAGGAGGAGACGGAGGCTAATTTAACCCAGAATTGATCCGGAGCCTTGAGAAGGTAGAGGCCTCTAGGTTGCGCCTTATAGAATTTGGAACTCCCCCTCCGTCCCCTACGACGCGGTCGCCCTTTTCTCCCTGTTGCGTTTCTGCCGCACCGTCATCATTCCTGACCATTTTCCCGCCAGTGCAAGGGTCGGGTACCCTTCAGACCTAATGTAGAAGAGGGGCTATTCTTTTGTGCCGTTGCCAGATAGAGTTCAACTCCTACACCTGATAATTTTGGGAATTCCCCGTGCATGTTGTACGCCATGTAGAAAGGATCTTTTGAGTGCAGTATTGACATCATACACACACAACCAGTAGAATTTCCCTTTCAAGACCTAATCTAGACCTGTCCGGGCCTAGGGCTTTTTGTGCTCTAGGCGTACAAATGATTGTCAGGGTCATTCACCGTCTGCAGGCCTCCGTTCGCCTTCTGCAGGGTTTTGATCACCCTATGCAGACTCCCCCCTCCTAACGCCCTCGACAGTGCCCTGTTCAGAACAAAGTCTCTTCATCGAGTCGTGGCTTATTGCGTTGGACACACCAGTTCTCGTCTGATCACTGACGTTAAGCACCGCAACCCCAGTTAGTACTGACATGGGTGGCTGTTTGGGAAAACTGAGTACCGCTAATACCTCAAAAACGTCACATTAGTGTAGTGTGTCTGTGCAGTCTCTGCATTAGAACTACGCAGTGGGCGGGGCTCTAATGTTCTTGTAGTTGAAGGGCCCTAAAACACCAACAAACCAAACCAGAATTAATCGAGTCCTAGACACGTGCCACCTTTACCTTCTGGTAAACGCTACCCTGTCCCCATTTGAGCCGAAAGACTCTCTTGGTACTTCTGGATGAAATACTGGAATGAAATAGGCAACAACACAGACACCGAGGCAGACCTGTACGCCTTCGCGTCGACTGCAGGATCGAACCTGAGCAAGCCCTACACTGGATTTGGAGGAGAGGGGGGGGGATGAGAATCATGCATGTTTCTAACTGCCTGTTGTTGTTTGTTGGTGTTTTAGGGCCCGTCAACTACAAGGTCATTAGAGCCCCGTCCACTGCGTAGTTCTAATGCAGAGACTGCACAGACACAACACTAATGCGACGATTTTTGGGTATTAGCAGTACCCAGTTTTCCCAAGCGGTCACCCATGTCAGTACTAACTGGGGTTGCGTTGCTTAACTTCAGTGATCAGACGAGAACTGGTGTGTCCAACCCATTTCGCCGCTCCCATGTTTTTAACTGCACTATCGATGCGAGCTGACCCAGTTCTAGATGTGCTGCCCGTGTGAGCAGTTAGGTGAGGCTAGGGACGAGGTTAATTTGACGGGGAAGGGGGGGGGTGTTGTAGGAGTATGGTATGTCTCAGTGCTCCTATCTGAGATGGGATCATGACCAAAGTATGAGAGCTTTTTGGCTTTAATGAGTTTGGGACTGTTTATCATGAAATCTGAGCTGTTTCAGGTTGTAGTTGAATTGTTGGCATTATCTTCTCATAGCCATCATTCCATGATGGCGCCCAGCTGAGAAAAACAAACGTCCTTGTGCACATTTTCTCCTAAATTGTAAAAGTACATTTTTAAGAAATATATTTTTTTTTCAAATAAGAGATTTATAATGGGAAAGAAAGGGGTGCGAGGAGGGCTTACCTTTATAATAGATTTTCGGCAGCCGAAAAAGGGGTCTATTACGTATACATAACGGTGAATAATAAAATAAGAACAAGTTTTTTGATGACCACGATGGAAAGTAACAAAAAAACTCTTCATTTAATTGATATTCTAGTTGGATCAAAAATATAGCTAATTTTAACCCTTCCGAATTTTTTTACCCCTCCTGTTATACTCTCCCCCTTCCCCACCTCCATCACCCCGCTAAAAAGGGTTATGAGTTTCAAGAAATGTCAAAATCTCGAGCAACTGCTATTTGGTAGTTGTATAACAACAGTTTGTAGTAGCTCTGCTCTGGACCCTGGGGCCTTGTAAGAAGACCAACATGAGGAGGGGTGCCATGATTGACCCTTCTCCCCCTTCGTGGGCCAGATAGAGCAACAAAATCTGAATTTTTATCATCCCAAAACACGCACATATATATACACAGCATCGTCTGCGATAATTAATCTTTATGAGATCTGCAACATGTTCGTCTAAGCGAGTGTCTTAATGGCCTTATTAGGAACTGGACGTCGTTGGTGGTCAGTAGAATATTCTGTGCTATTAAAAAATATAAAAATGGCTGTTAAGGCAAAATAGTTTGAATGGGGTGTTTGGTAGGTAGGTTAGGATGGTCAAGCACTTGGAGCTGCACCGGTACAGCCGTTTGTAGTGCGCGATGATGATGATGATGACAGCGAGGTTGGTTCTCAGCTGGATTGGTCAACAGGCTAGCCGTAGGTGTCCATAGGCGGCAAGTGGCCTATTTTCACCCGTCCCTCTTTGAATTTTCCATGAGGCTACTCTTACTAGCCATTGATAGACAACCGAAGGATGGCGAACTTCACACCTCCGAATTTCGGCAACTTTTTTTTTCAGTGTGAAAATTTTTGTTAGCCGTGCACTGTCAATGTACACATCACTAGATAGATGTCTACAGGTTCAAACCCTTCCTTCGGATGTGAAGTAAAACCGAGGTCCCGTGTGGTGTCCGATGGCATTTGCACGTCAAAGAACCCTCTCTACTATGCGACGAGTAGATGAGGCAAAAAATTCCAGGTGTAGGAGATCGTCTCCCCCCCCCCCTTGCGTTGGTGGAGTGCCTCGACGAACAGTGTAGACCGACGGGGCAGCTTTGGTCGGCAGCCGACTGCGGAAAAACGTCGTCCATTATATCACCCTTGTGTGCATACAGAGGGACAAGATGGGTACCTGACGCTGCCCTAGACGGGAAAAGGGTAGGAAGTTGCATTGCGTTGTGGTTGAAAGTTCTTTTTCGTGCAGTAGTGGCATGCTAGACACAACATACAGGTACAGTGGCTTTACTTTCCATCCAGGACGGGGGGTTGTCCATGTCGGTCCGGAATCGAATGTGGAGCCACTGACGCAGTAGTCCAATACACTATCTCTACACCCGGAGTAAAAATATGTGGAATTGAATGGAAACCGCGAATTGCGCTGGACACACCAGTTCTCGTCTGATCACTGAAATTAAGCAGCGCAACCTCAGCTAGTACTGACATGGGTGGCCGCGGGGGAAAACGTGGGTAGGCCTACTGCTAATACCCAAAAATCGTCGCATTAGTGTAGTGTCTGTGTAGTCTCTGCATTAGAACAACGCAGTGGACGGGGCTCTAATGACCTTGTAGTTGAAAGGCCTTAGGGCCTTTGTTGTTTGTTGGTGTTTTAGAACACCGCAGTATTTGCATCTCGACTACTTACATTCTATTGACGTGGCTCTTCCTCACTGCCCAACACTCTGATCCATATAGCATAGCGGGTCTAACCACTGTCGTGTAAAACGTCCCTTTTATCTTGATGGGAGCGGCAAATTGCGTTGGACACAGCAGTTCTCGGGTCATCACTGAAGTTAAGCAACGCAACCCCAGTTAGCACTAACATGGGTAGCCGCTTGGGAAAACTGGGTGTCGCTAGTATCCAAAAATCGTCGCATTAGTGTAGTGTCTGTGCAGTCCGTGCATCAGAACTACACAGTGGACGGGGCTCTAATGGCCTTGTAGTTGAAGGGCCCTAAAACACCAACAAAACAATAAAAAAAATTCATCTTGATTGGGACCCTCCTATCACACAGGACTCCTCTTCCCATTTCGAAGTAGCTAACTCGAATATCACCATAAAAAATAATGGATCCAAATATTTCCATCTAGTAAATTATAAGTCGAAGTTCATGGTGTGGGTTAAAAACTGGACATGTTACTATATTTTGTCATTGGTGCAGAGTGTGGGCCTACAGCAGGAGAGGAGAGGAGGTGGGGGTAGGTAGGTTTTCGGCTGAGAGAAGATTTGAACGATTTTCTTTTCTTCTTCTTCGTCTTCTTCCAATAGGTTTTTATTTATTGTAAAGGGGGGGCCGAGGGGGGGGGGAGGGTTGAAGTTGATAACTATTTTTTATCGGTAACAAATTATATATCTGATTGTACGTGACTGTGATCTTGATTGGTTGGTATAAATTTCTTAGCACAAGAGAGTAAAGAAAATGGCAATTGGTCGTAAATCACATCAATTTTTGAATGGCTCTCTTTCTTCTTTTTCTCTTTCTTCTCATCTTTCTTCAGAAATTTTAGGCACTAGTTGGAGAGGAAGGGGGTAGGCTAGGGACTGAGGTGAAGAGAAGAATTTTTAAGCCAGGAGAAGAAGAAGAAAAATAGAGGTGGTGGTGGACAGGTAACAACAAGAAGGACGGTGTTGTATCATCCCTGTATGGGACGCTGGACGGGTTTGGTTCAAAATTGGACAGAAGGAAAGGGAAAAGGAGGGGGACCAACGAAGACACTTCTTCAGGTAGTTTTTGTGAATGAATGGGCACTTAAAAATTTATACATCTTCGTAAATTTTTGTATTGTAATTGGAGATAAAATATATTTTGTTTTTTTATCTTGAACTCTTGGTGTAATAATACGAAAAAGGAGAGAGAGTTAAATTTAATGTTTTTATTAGTCCTCTTCTTCTGGTTTCGAGAGTACTTTTCTTTCTTTTTTTTGTACCTAAGCCTAGCCATTATATATTTGTACTAAAAACTGAGGAGTCGATTTACAACACTGGCGATGTATGTACCTGCCGAGTTGTTTTTCTTTGATGTTCAGTTTAGTTTTTTTAATAGAAAAATAATTCATAGATTTATCTTAAGGTTAGCAGTCGCACTGAATGAAGTTTGTTTTTTTTGTTTGCTTTTCAAGTTCAATAACATTTTAACAAAAATTTTTGAAATATTTTACTCGTTTTCAACTCTCCTCCAATTTTTTTTGGAACTCAAATTCGAGTTATAAAATTAAAAATGCTGCCTTTTTATCATGAATTTCAATCAAGCACTTCGAGTTAAAAATGGCTTTTTAATTATGTTGGGTTTTTTTAATTTACGGTTTGATAGAAAGAAAACTACAAAACTTTTTAGCTGATTTTTTTTTATAATTTCCCCCCAAAAATGATTTTAATATTAAATATTTTTATTACCCACCCCCTTCCCTCCCTCCCTTTTTTTTTAAGAGGTTGAATTTTCATTTAGACCAAGGTGTTGTAATAGGTACTACGCTCTATTTACTGCACCAGTGGTTCCAGATTCGATACTGAATCGAGGTGCGTTGGCTTCTTTCGTTTGTTGGTGTTTTAGGGCCCTTCAACTACAAGGTCATTAGAGCCCCGTCCACAGCATAGTTCTGAAGGGAGCGGCGAGTTGCGTTGGACACACCAGTTCTCGTCTGATCACTGAAGTTAAGCGGCGCAACCCCAGTTAGTACTGACATGGGTGGCCGCTTGGGAAAACTGGGTACCGCTAGTATCCATGGGTCGTCTCATTAGTGTAGTGTCTGTACAGTCCCTGCATCAGAACTACACAGTGGACGGGGCTCTAATGACCTTGTAGTTGAAGGGCCCTAAAACACCAACAAACAAACAACAAGCGTAGTTCTTATGCAGAGACTGCACTGACACTGCAATACCTAGTTTTCCCAAAGTGGCGAATTGCGTTGGGCACCCCAGTTCTCGTCTGGTCACTGAAGTTAAGCGGCGCAACTCCAGCTAGTACTGACACGGGTGGCCGCTTGGGAAAACTGGGTACTGCTGATACCCAAAAATCGTCACATTAGTGTAGTGTCTGTGCCGTCTCTGCATAAGAACTATGCTGTGGACGGGGCTCTAATGACATTTGTAGTTGAACACTAACAAACAAACAGTTTTCCCAAGCGTCCACCCATGGCAGTACTAGCTGGGGTTGCGCTGCTTAACTTCAGTTATCAGACGAGAACTGGTGTGTTCAACGCAATTCGCCGCTCCCCTGGTTTCTTTCGGGCGAGAGAGAGAGAGAGAAGCCCCGTGCGGTGAACGATGGCATTTGCACGTAAAAGAACCCTCTCTACTAGCCAACGGGTAGATGAAGCAAAATTCCCAAGTGTAGGAGCTCGGTGTTGTGCCCCAACTAACACTAGGCAGACCATAATAAGCATAGGGGTTTGGTCGGCAGCCGGCTGCGAAAAATCATCGTCCTATAAACTGTATATCACCCCTGTTTCCATTCAGAGGGACAAGATTGGTACCCGATCCTGCCAAAGGCGGAAAAAGGGTTAGACGTTGCTTGAATTTTCCTTCATAAAAATTACGGTACTGTTATAGGACCTAACAAAGTCTAAGATAACCTAAGAAGCCCTAAGAAAGTCTTAACATCAAGTTAATGTTTATTCGGCCTACATTTGAATATTTAGCGATATCAAGAAAGGGGCATGGGGTTCGTACCTGGAAACGGTTCTACTGCACCTGGAAACGTTGCCAACGAGGTTTTTTTTCGTGTTGTAGATGACGGGTTGCGCACCATATCGGACCTTGACTCGATATCGGGACGGGATGACACAGCTACTGCTGAGCGGATGTTTGGCTCTCACTCTCCTTATTTTCTGCGTCCCTCAGTCTCACCCTAATTGAACTACTTCCGCTTGCCACAGGCCGTGAGTTGTAGTGACATGTACGCTTCTAATTGAACTGCCAACGTTGGGGCACTCTTATTCGGGACGTTGCCGCAGGACTGTTGGTACATCTGATGGATCAATTAATGGCCTATTATTAATGGCGTCTACTGGCCTGGCTACTGGTAACCCTCTTTCGTTGCCGCCCCTTCTTTCTTTGTCCGGCTTCCTTCTGTCCATTTTAATTTAGTTAGCGGTGGGGTGGCCTCAACCTTACGAACCTTGAGCGGGTTCTGTTCTCTTCCGTGCACAATTTGTTGTCTATTTGGGCCATATGCCTAACTCCATGGGATGGGTAAAGGTATATACAATGAACCCCTTTCTAGGTGGAAAAATAAAAAATTTCAGGAGCAGATGCTGTGTCTTGGTCACGGCCTTCGTCGGTAGTGTTCCAGAGTGATTTCCGCTAAGAATAAGAGCATCGTATGCCCTTCTATTAATGGTCCTTTGATTGAAGTCCTAAGAGTAAGGAAAGGCATACATTTTGGGACGTTCATAAAATAAAAAATAGGCAATTGCGTACTGTTTCCGCGATGTGTTGGTTTTTTATGGGTGAGAAAAAGGTCTCGAATGGGCCATTTGTCGGATGGGAAGTAAAGTCGTGGCCCTTTGCGGTGTGTACGATGTCCCGACTGTATGGGAAATAGCCCTTAGTAGGTGAGTCAAAATTTCCAGGTGTAGGAGCTCGTCCCTTGGCGTCGGTGGTGAGCCAAAATGAACAGTAGGCTGACGAAAAATGAACATGGGGGTTGTAGCCAAGATCGGCAGCCGGCTGCAGGAAAAATGCCATCCAACAGAGCGCCCATGTGTCCTAGGGGGACAAAAGTAGGCACCCGACTCTCCCAAAGGGTCGGCTACCTACCTTTTAATATGTGATCTTAGAAAATATGCTGTCAACTAGTGGGTTATGTCGAAAATTGATGTACTGTATAGGTATAAGTGGCCTTTTTTGATCATTTGTATGCCCTAGGTCCTTTTAGGTCTCGTCTAATTTGTACTTAAGGTCTCTTTTGCTTAAAGCAATCGCAATTAATTTCATTTTATACTCTTAATGGGTCCAGAAATGTATTTTTTTTTACTTTTCAAAGAACTAATCAAGATCACTATTGGGCCCATTAAATAAGGTCCTTTCGTTATTCTTTCCGCCAACTTTCCTCTAGTTTCTTCTAGCAAAGTAATAATAGTAATAAATAACTGAAAGATATGAAGGGCACTTTTATGTCAAATGATTAGATTAATGATATAAATTTAAATTCTTTTTAATTTCTTTATTTTATTTGCTTTTAGTATCGAGTACTTGTAGTAATGGATCTGACTTTAGTAAAAAGGCCCTAACATCTGTAAAGTTCATCCGGATATAAATGATTTTTTTTTTAATTTATTTTTTCATTGAGGTTTCTAAAGAGTACAGTACTGTAGTAGGTAGATTTGCCAAAAAAAAAGAAATGTGGGCCCCAATAAGAATGAAAACATAAAATGTGAAGCAAGCAACGAACGAACCAACCCCTTTTGTGCCCTTTGAAGATGAGTAGGACATTGAATGTTGAAAATGCACTTAAATTGAACAATTGAAATGTACTTGATTACCCCTACTTGAGCTAATCATTAACTTATTTTGAATGAGAAATTACATAAGTGTCCTATTTAAGATTTTTCTTTTTGGAAAAAATATTTCATGGAGTAGCTTCTTTGTGCACTGGGTATGTCAAAAAAAAGGATTGGGTCACCCATATCCGGACATCACGTCAACTTAGAGTTGAAATTGCTGCTACACCATTTCTATTAAATTTATTTGGAAAAAAAGGAGGAAACTATCAAACTGCTGATTGCCCCCCCCTCTCTGATTTGTATAATGGGCATTTTACGTGAAAGGGCCCCCTATTATTTAATTGAAAAGGAACCCCTGATTTACTTTCAAATCGCTCTTACCTCTACTTCCGATATATAGGGCCTGTGTTGTACGCCTTTCCAGTCTTGGTCCTGATTCCTTGTAACGGTCCTTTGAATGACCCGAAGGTCCTACGTATTTATAATCTACAGTATTCTATACCATCATCATACCCTTATCCCCCTTGTGGCAGGGTCGGGTCTGAAGGTTCTAGCCCTCTACTCCCGTCTATCTCTCACCAGGCCCCCGTCCACCCCTCGCACTACCCACGTATTAACTAATTCCCCTGTTTTACCAGTAAGGGTTTCCACTTTCCACGTTCCTAACCTAAGATTAGCCTCTATTCTTTCCGACCCTGGTCTGACTGGGGACACCCCAGCCAGGCGTCTGGAACCTGCAGGAATATTGGCAGCGCTGTCTTGTGGGGGGATGTCGGCCTACTCCACATCTAATATTCTATACCATGTCCGCAAAAATTTGAAGCCTGCACTATAAAAAAAGAAGCCCTTTTCATTGGACACGTTGCAACATTTCCGGATGTGGGACTTCTCACTGTCCTGTCCCGTTCTCTAGACTGGCGTCGTTGGTTACTGGCTGTCTGAGTCGGCCAACCGACCGAATATTTTCTTTTAATTGTATGTAGGTGTAGAACCCTTTATCAAACGTCACATGAGGTGTGGAACTATGCAGCATGTGTCCTAAATGTGTGACCTCTCTCTCTCTCTCTCTCTCTCTGTCGTTCTGCTCCGCATTTATTTTCGGTTTGGTGCTTTTTTAAGGCGGAGCACCGATTGCCATCTTCCGGACACTAGGCTAATCTCGTTTGTCATGTTACTTCAGGTCAGGCCCCTTGCGTCTTCGCGTACAATACTGGTCAAGACCGGCGGTCTCTTTTGGCGATTTTACAGTGTCAAACTTTCACGGAACGGGACCCTTTCTACAGGAAAGTGCAAATTTCTAGGTATGTATGCGCATGCCTTATATCCCCACTCCTGCTGTGGTAGGAATCGGTTGGTGCTCATACTCGGATCAGCCCTGTGTCGAGCCATCAAACCCGTTCAACAGGTAAAAATCCATTAAGAGGTGGTGGGACGGATGTCCTTTGATTTCCAACCCACCCCCTGTCCACTGCCATCTGGTAAATAACTTCTTAGGAAAAGGTACGCCAGCCGTTCATCCTCAGCCCATCCCGTATGACAGCGGTCTTCAAACTGTGTTCCGCGGAACCCCAGGGCTCCGCAATGCATCTCTGGGGGTTCCGCAAGTCAAAATGAAAATTCGTTAGCAGCGGCAAGATATACTTTTCTAAAGGTGGGATGGGGTTCCCCCAAAAACATCTGATAGTTCTAAGGGTTCCATGAGTCGACAAAGTTTGAAGACCACTGCCGTATGAGAATGATTCTGCCCTGTCCCCGCGCCGTTAGGCAAAGCAGCTCCTAACCCTTTTCCCGCCTATGGCAGGGTCGGGTTTCAATCTTGTCCCTCTGAATGGACACAAGGGTGATATATTGGACAACCCCTCTACTTATTTATCGTCGGTTTACTGTTAGTTGGGGAATGCTACCGGGCTCCTACACCTGGAAATTTTGCCTAATATACCCGTTGCATAATAGAGTGGGTCCTTTTACGTGTAAATGCCATCGTACTCCACACGGGACCTCGGTTTTCCTTCTCATCCGAAAGAAGGCGCACTCGGGACCTCTCTCTCTCTTCCCCCCCCCAAAGACGCCAACCCACCTCGGTTCAGTATGGAACCCAGAACTACCGAACGTGCTACCCTCTACGCTACCGAGGCGGGTGTCCCTGCGCCATTAAGAAACCATTAAAAATAAGAGGTCGAGACGAACGACCCCATCCTCTTTCGGGGCAGCTGTACCAAGCCGTACAATGTTCCTAATTACTACTAAATCAATTTGGACCTCAGACTGCAGGGTCCGTCCAGTTGGCACTTTAGAAAGCGTGCCCATTTCGAAAGGCCTTTATTCATGGGCCTATTAGGTTTAAACAGCGCGCCGCACGGTACAAGATTTGAACTCGGGAATGTTACGGTGACATGAAGCGGTGTTGTTTATGGGGACTTAATTTAATTTTGAAGTAGGTGAGGATATTATACATTGATGTCATTATTAATAAATCATTTCGGTGTCCCGTTTTAAAATTTTTTTTTGACAAAATTTTCGGCTTTAAAGGGGGGGGGGGGGGGGGGGGGGTTATTTTCTTCTAGCCGTCCATCCCCCCACCCTCTTCTTCCTCTTTTTACTATCCTTGTCCCTCTGTCTAGTTTTCGTCTCCCCTAACCTTGTTTTGACGGACGCCATCTCTCAAATAAATCCCTCAAATTCACACCTGCACAGTTTAATAATCGAAATGTGAAACAAATCCCGTGCAACACGCAATTTGATTAAACATGTCCCGTCCCATTAATTCCCGAATTTTGAGTTCATAAAAAAGGCGCGCACACATGTCTGTATTTGCTACTGATGCCTAAATTTATTTCCAAAAATTATCTCGTGATAAGTACACCGTCATCATAATCATATCTCTAACCTAATTTTTTTTTATTTATACACACATTTTTTAGAGGCGAATTTTTGGTTGTAACACCTACAAAATTTTCGGCCCCAAAAAAGAAACAAAAAATTGTTCAAATTGCCTACCGTATGGAGGAGCCACCAGCTCGTTGTTTATCTCTGGCATATTGTTGAAATGTAGAGATGTCGCACACTGCTGACAACCGCATTGTGTTGCCTAGAATTAGCTTGTCACACTGGTCCAGGTGGTGCTCGGGACAGTTCTTGAAGAGGCCGAGTGACGCCACTGTGTGCACATACGCGCACAGAGAGACAGGGACGCTGTAAAGTAGGGGATGAAGGTACTACCCTTGCTGAAATCGTGTCTTGAATTTTAGGTATGACTTAATGATTCATTGTCCTATTGGTGTAACTGTCCCAAGAGGGAATCAGGATAAAAGGGCGGAAGGGTTATTTCAGCACTGTCTACTGGTCTGCGAAAGGGTTATGCGACTTAGATGCTGACACGCGGGTCTATCCAGCTATGAGATCGGGGGTGGGGTTGGATAATGAACGCTGGTCAGTCTGCACTGCTGATTATTTCCTGCCGTTAGGGTGGTAGGAGTAAGTGTCCCAAATTCGAGCCCCATTTGAGGATTCTATCTCCCTTCTTCTCGTCCGAACCACCCATCTCCATCAGAATTGAACCTCAGAACTATGAACTGAAGTACGGCACACTGCAGGTGGGATACTGACAGGACCGTAACGAGGGCGTGGCGAAGAAGGCGGCCGCCACGGGCGCAACTGGGTTTGGGGCGCAAAATTTTTAAGTTTTTTGTCATTATTGGGTTACGGGTAAGCGAAAGTTAGACACTTGCCACAGACGTTTCATACCGACCCCCCCTGCCCCCGTTACGGCACTGGATACTGATGTTGGTCACTGTGGTGGCAGTTCCTTGTATGGTAGCGGGTTCAAGTCCGAATTAAGGTTAGCGGGTTTTTTCGGATATGCGAGTGGGACATGAGGTGACTTGTAACCCCTTTTCAGTAAGGACAACATCGGTGTTGATTCCATAACTGTAGTCCTCGCAGTAGGGACCGGTCATCTTGTGGTGATGATCTGCCCAATTTGGTGGTGTTAAGGGTCCGAAAATGGACGGGTAGGCTGATCATTGTACATCAAGGTAGAGAGCCACAGTTTCAACTTCCTGTCAGAAAGGGCATTTTAGATTGTCCCCTCTATCCTTGGCTGGTCATAGTTTACCTTCTCATGGTTAATTTTGGGCCCTTTCGGTGCCTCATGAATTTTGGTGGATGGGTGGATAATGATTCACAGAAAACATTTCGGTTTGGGACAGGATCGGTGATATTTTGTTTGGTTAGAGACCATGAAGTGAATATTTCTAGCTGCTGACCTGAACACTGGACAGTGGGTAACATCATTGGTCGCCAGCATTTCTGTTCTGCGGGGTAGAACGAACCGGGTCATTCACCAAAAGAGAAAACTAATTAAAATCGCATGACGAAATGGAAACATAGTCTTAAAGTAAAAGGGGGGGGGGAAGGGAACACCTAAATTTTTGGTGCTTAAAGAGAATCCAGGTCTGCACATCCGGTTCCGTACTCTAGAATTATATAAAAATTAATTCGAGGATTATTTATAGAGATAAATATAGGGTTGTGAAAATATTTTTAAGATCCAGGTATTTAATATTGATTATAGGTCAACTGATGACGACAACTGCTAAAGATTGGGGGATGAGGAGGAAGGGGAGGGGCAGTGAAGGAGAACTTCCAATTTTTTATTATTTAAAAAAAAATGTATCCTGCATTTTAACTGACAAATTATGGGAAATTTTTTTTATAAATCTAAAATAAACAGGTTCCGGAAAAACCACTTTGAGTTATAAAAGCGTTGCTGACCGAAAAAAATCCCTAATCGGATGTCCAGTTCTCATGATGCTATTCGTAGCATAAATTTCCATTGTCCATGTGTGTGACCCGTCTCGGTTTTCTTCTTTGTTTCGTTGGTGTTTTAGGGCTGCTTCAACTGCAAGGTCATTTGAGCCCCATCCACTGTGTGGTTCTGATGCAGAGACTGCACAGACACTACGCTAATGCGACGATTTTTGGATACTAGCAGTACCCATTTTCCCGAGCGGCCACCCATGTCAGTACTAGCTGGGGTTGTGTTGCTTAACTTCAGTGATCAGACGAGAACTGGTGTGTCCAACGCAATTGTCCCTCTAGTTCTAATGCAGTCTGCACAACTACGCTATTACGACGATTCGGGTATTAGCAGTACCCAGTATCCCCAAGCGGTCATCCATGCTAGCACTAGCTGGGGGTTCCGTTGCTTAACTTCAGTGAGCAGACGAGAACTGGTGTGTCCAACGCAATACAGGCGCTTCCCATCTGGTGGACCCAGGGTCGCTGTTGGACCGACTTGGTTTGCCTTTTTTCGGAGGAGAGAGAGAGAGGGAGAGAGAGGCTCGCTCCCAGTGCTCCAGTGCTGAGTAAAGTTGTGACCCCCGTGTAGTGTGTGCAATGTCACCACTGCTCGGTGTAAGAGCTAGACCCCTGGAGTCGGTTTTGGGCAAAGTACCTCAGTAGGCCGAGAGCATAAAAATAACGTCCAACAGATCGCTCTTGGTCCCAAAGGGCCCAACTCTGCCGTCCTGTAGTCGCCGTTGTGTTCGTGATGCCCAACGGGATAAAAGTGCCTTGTAACCCTTTTCAGCCGGTCTAGGTATCCAAAATTGTGGTCCTCATTCTAGGGATCATAGTCATCTTTTGTCGAGAGTTTGGTCCCATCCCAATTTGACCAATTTGGTGGCGGTGTCCAGCGTCCGTGAATGGATAGGTGTCGTTACCCATCAATGCGCAGGAGCTCAACTTTCACGTATTACCCCATGAAAGGCGGAAACAGGGTAGCCTATGAGTGACACTGATATCTGGACCCCGCTTGCTGTCTAGGGCCTGTATTCCTGTAAGGGACCTAACTAACCAGCCGGTTCATGCAAAAGGGTGTGCCTGTGTGTGTGTGGTCACATCGTCCCAACTGTATCGCTGATTTCTTCCGGGAAAAGCATTAAGGACGGACGTCATCTTGGCGTCAAAAATGACTGGCTAGGTTAATGGGAATCGGACATGGTCCACTCCATGTCCAAGATGATGTAACCCTCTTCTCTATAATCATATATTTAAGAAAACTACAGGGTGTGTCCTGTCTGTTTTAATAAATATAGGGTGAACTAATATCATACTGCTTTTATCCTCCCTACCCGCCCCCCTCCTCCTTCGTCGTCCCATGTCCCAGGTCCGATTATAGGAAGTTGAATTTTAGACGAATTTAGTTTTAATAGCGGAGGTGGACCATTTCGATCAAATGTCCACGACAAGGTTATAATCACCTTGTCGTGTTTCATATCAAACACGTGATGTCTCCGGAAAAAAAA
>JAAFCE010005724.1:15898691-15938600 GCA_013389805.1 Trigoniulus corallinus | reverse complement strand
AAAAAAAATATTTCAAGGTCTTTAATTTGTTCTGAGGTTAGTAATTTGATCGATCCGTCTTTGGGACGGTGGACAGACAAGATGCCAAAAAGACAAGAGAGAGGAGGACACGGCCCGGCCTGAAATTGAAAATTTCTTCTTCTCCCCCCCCCCCTCTTTCAGTTGCCTGTCTTATTTCTAAAAGAAATTTTGTCCGTCTTACAGAGCCTTAATGTCAACCTGCTGTTCACTGTCTGCCACAGGCGACGTAAGCAGGAGGTCACCCTAACCAAATTTGATTCATAGGCACAGAAATCCGTAAAAATCCGTAGAAATCCTGTCGTTTTAGGACCCTTATGAAAACCAGGAGTCAAAAAAATAAATCTCGGCTCACCCCCCCCCCCCCCCCGCGCCTAACTGGTTCTCCTGTTCACATTCTTGGCCTTCATGGGCCTTCAGGGTCACATGATGACGAGCGTGTGGTACGCAGGTTCAGTTCTGGCCATGAGGCAGAGGGACCTGGCATTTCAATGGCGAGACTTAAACCTGACCTACAACCATTTGTGAGGTATCTGTGTCATGCCATACCTACCTGTAGTGTGCAAAAATCAGCTCATTTCTTTTTTGCCGAGGTGAGAAGAAAGGGGCTCGCCCCTACACCTGAGAATTCTGCCCATCCCCTTGAAGACAGAATTTAGCGGTGGCGTAGTGGTTAGCACGCTCGGCAACTGCGCCAGTAGTTCTAGGTTCGATACTGGACCAAGGTGGGTTGGCTTCTTTCGGGCGAGAGAGAGGCCGCGAGTGTGCCTTCTTTCCGTTGAGAAGTAAAACCGAGGTCCCGTGTGGGTGTACGATGGCACTTGCACGTAAAAAGAACCCTCTCTACTACGTAACGGGTAGATGAGGCAAAATTTCCAGGTGTAGGACCTCGCCCCCTAGCGTCGGTAGTATTCCCCAACGAACACTAGACTGACGACAAATAAGTGTAGGGGGGTGCAGATTTGGCCGGCAACCGGCCGCAGAAAAAACTATGACCAATATATCGCCCTGTGTCCATTCAGAGGGACAAGATAGGTATCCGACCCTGCCATAGGCGGGAAAATGGTTAGGAGTTGCTTTTTGTCCCTTGAGGTCAGGATTCTTCCCAATGAGGACAGACACTAAGCGGCCTGCAGTCATCTGTCTCCGGTCAGGAGTCCAACCTGCGAGCATGCTGTCGACTATAAGACATACTGAGGCAGGTGATGGTTCATTTTGGGAAAGAAAAGGAGAGGAACATTATGACTTCCTTCTCTCCCTTCCTCCCTTCCCTCTGTAAGTCTACTGTCCCGAATGGGAATCAAAGTCGATATCCTACCGTGTGGAGTGTTTGCGGTGCCACTATTGTACGGAGATAAACGAGCAGAATTCCCGAGGTGTATCAGCTTCCTCTGTTTTTCCCCTCCCCTCCTCTTCCTCCTACTCTTCTTCCCAAGGGCACGAGTTCTTCGCCATTATAGGGTGCCGACCCGTCCCCCCAAACTCTTCTGCTGCTTTTTTTCGACCAATTTTATCTGCTGCACTGTGCGGTGTTTTAATATTTAAATCAGTTGTTGGTTTGGCTCTGCAAAAGCATGTAATGTAGAGGTAGTTGAGATGTCACATTGGAGGTGGACATGGAGAGGTGTAGAAGAGGAGAAAGGAGGGGGGGGCCTCATTCATCAAAATTCAAAAAGAAAAATCTGCTTTTCTACTTTGTGAATTAATAATGATTTTTTTCCTACGTGTATTTAATAATGTCACCTTTTTATTACCAAAAACAAAGGTAGGTAATTACTAGGCACATTGTAGAGTTTGTTTTATTTTTGGCACGCATTTTTGCCTAATTAACTACTACTGCTACTGGACGCTATTAATCTCGGACTTTCGCTCTCCACACCCATGTCTCTCTCTCTCTCTCTCATTCCATATGCAAATACAGGAGGAGAAGGGAAGGGGTGAGGTGCATGTTTAGTGAGAGTGGAAGTCACTTCAGGGCTCTGTCGCTCTCTAATTGTTCCTGGTTCCACCCATACTCCCGTCCTGTTCTTGGTCCGCCGCTTTTGCCGGCTGACAGACTGCACGATGGGGGAGGGGGTAACTCTTCGTAGTCTAGTCATTCAACTGATTTACGTAGTAACTTATGAATATTTAACTCGTTTTTGCCTGTTGTTTGTGTTGTTCCCTAGTGTGAAAATGATATCGGACACACAAAAATAGATTTTGTTGGACGGCCCCTCCCTTTCATGTCAACTAGAGTCCGAGGAGAGAAATAGAAAGAGAGAGTTGCAACTGAGTAGCTGAATCACATAAATGCATATATATTGATAAATTTTGGTAATTCTACTCGCCCTCCTTTCCGTAACCCCCCTCCCCTCGGTGATGAAAAGGCAAGGCTCAAAAATCGTAGTGGACACGTCGCGCTTTGACACTTTTCAGACAAGCCATCTAAGATTTTATGGATGCGGTGTGACATGAAAAGAATGACGTCATCGCCATGGGCCACGAAGCCGGAAGCTCCACCTACAGGCATTTGATGATGACTCTTATGAGGATGCGTCTCTAAAGATTGGAGACTGTCCATCTGTTACCTGGAACAGCAACTCCTAACACTTTTCCCCGCCTAAGGCAGGGTCAGATACCCAGTTTTATCCCATTCCGACACATGAGCGATCTGTTGAAGCTGTCGGCCCTTCAATTACGAGGTCATTAGAGCCCCGTCCACTGCGTAGTTCTGATAGTGGTTTGTTTTTGGGAGAGGGGTGACATCATGGTGGCACCGCACCGGGTGACGCCAGCCCTAGCAACGCCACTGGACGGAGGGAGGGTAAAGGCAAGTTTCTAGAAGGCATCATCCAGAATTCGATGACATGCTGTTGACATTGCACAGTGCCACCTAAGACCCGGGCTCTACTTTTCAGTCGTGACTCGTGAGGAAGGTCCACATGGGACATTTTGTGTTCATTCCTTGTTTGTTTGTTGGAGTTTAAGGTCCCGTCAACTACGAGGTCATTAGAGACCCGTCCACTGTATAGTTCTAATGCATATACTGCACAGACGCTACACTAATGCGACGATTATTGGGTATTAGCAGTACCCAGTTTTCCCAAGTGGCCACCCATGTTAGTACTAACTGGGGTTGAGTTGCTTAACTTCAGTGATCCAACGAGAACTGGTGTGTCCAACGCAATAAGCCGCTCCCTAGTCGGCTGTCGATCCAATGCTCAACTCCTATCCATCGTTGTTGGGGCACTTTTCCTTCATTGACGTCAGGGAGCGAGTTCCTATACCTACGATGGGTGCAAGTGACACCGTGCACCTATCATACGGGACCATGGTTTTACTTTCCGTCGGACGGAAGCTCTCTCTGTCGTTGGAAAGAACCCGAGCTACCTCGGACCAGCGTTGAACTTAAAACCGCTGACGTAGTTGTTGAGCAAGCTATCTCGAAGTCAACGTGGCGGGTAACAAAATTGTGGGAGAGTGCATTTACTCTTGAGTTCAAAGGTCAAAGATTCAATTAATTCCTGGCTTTGAACTCCTAGTTGCTGGTTCCATCCTCGCTGAAGTTGGTGGATGGTTTCATTCGTGAGGGTTTAAGTGAGGGCGCCCTGCAGTAGATCTCTCGCCCTTGCTCTCTGAGGGCAATCACGACAGTAAGACAATTTGACTCCGTTGACCCCTGTGTGGCTCTCTCAGAGGTGGTATTTGATGTCAAAAAGTAAAAAGACGTCCATTGTTAAGGCCAGATGATGTCATCGACTTGCACTGAGAAATAATTGAAATTCCTGGAGTCTGTGACAGTGCAGAGTTTAACACGTGGTGAACATGCTTTTGTCAATGTCAGGTACTAACAGCTGTCACTTTTTGTTCAGATAAAGCCATTCTACCAGGTATTATGCTTTGCACGATGGGTGATCCTCTCGCCCCGTTCTCCCTCCATGCGATGGACAAATTTCTGTCCCAAGTGAAGATCTTGATGACGACTTCTGCAGTCTGACTTTGATGGATAGCCGTTGTTGGGATGTTGGCAATGTTGACAGGATGACAGTTAGACATTTTTCTCAATTAAAATTTCAAAATATTTCCAACACGTGATGGTCGAGGACCACCTCCTCCTCAATTTCTTAGTCAGGTTTTGAAGAGAGGACGGGGGAGCCAAAGTGACTCTCTTGGCCAACGAGTTAGGAAGAACCTGGTGCTGTTAGAACCAATCATTGGTAGTTAAGTAAGTCTGGTAGATCAATCAATAGGAGCTAAAGACTTGAAACTGGTTTTAAAGTCGCCTTTGACCTCGATGTCAGGTCTATCAATGGTTTCAGAAAGAGATAAGGCCCTTCTCTGTGCCTCAGGTGTTTGGCGTCTAGGTTACTACACAGAAAGAAACCCTTTCTACACGGAAAATTAGTATGGCAACTTTCTCACGTTGGAAAGGAAGAGGTGAGAAGACCGTGAATTTGCAGTGTATGAGGCCGGTATAGTCCCATTAGACCCTTCTCAATCCTGTTGTTGTGTCCGATACGGGAATCGAACTCCCGCTATGAGGGTTTTGATTTTAACCGATTTGGTGGAGTGCTAAGAGTGACGTCACATCTATAGGTCTCTCTCTCTATCTATCTTACTCTCCTCCACTTATCACAGAGAAAGCCACTGACCTCAGCCACGGGGAGCGAACCTACGTACTTTTAGCTAAAGAGCGACACGTCCTGCACCAATAATTTCGGTGTTGATTTTAAGGCGAAAAATAGTTGTTTAAGGTCATTTTTTGCTCCTCTCTAATTTTGAGATGCTGTAAGTGAGGCTGTCCCATTATTGGTACCTTATTTCAGAACCTTTGTGCGTTTTTGGGAGGCCATGTCACACTGTCCTATTAGCAGAATGGTGGTGGGTCTAAAATTGGGCGCTGTTTTTAAGTGGTCCATAATGTTTTCAAGTTGTAGTCAACATGGAAAATGGACATGTCTTCAAGATTTCTGTTTTCTTAGTAGAAAAAAAAAGGTGACAAGTGTCCGCTCCAACATATCTTGACCCCCCAATGTTATCCAACCGGTTATTTAAATATTTTTAGTTAAGAAAGAAAAAAATTGCTTCATGTGATAGATCACCCGTCCAGGGTGCAAACGTCACACCAAATAGTTTGAAAAGGTTTTCTTGCCCCGCTTGATACTTTTGCTACTTTTTTCTGATCCCTCACGGGCAGCTTGTTATTGTGCTTGCCATAAAAAAAAAATTTTGGCAGTTTATTTCCCCTCGGACCTTATTCGAGGTTTACGGTTGCTCCGTCTCGATGGCACAGTGGTAGCGGGCTCGTCTACTGCGTCAGTGGTTCCAGGTTCGGTACTGGACGGAGTTGGTTTGCCTTCTTTTGGACGACAGAGGGCTCCTCAGGGTGCTTTCCATCCCGGATGGGAAGTCAAGTGGTGTGTACAATGTCACCAGTGCACGTAAAACAATCCTTCTACTATGCAATTAGTGGATCGGCAAAATTTCCAGGTGTAAGAGCTAGCTAGCCCCCCCCCTGGTGTCGGTGGAGGCCCTTCTGGAGAAATTAGGTCGACGATGGATAAGCATAAGGGTCACAGCATTTGGTTTGCAGCTGGCTGCGTAGAAATATTGTCCAATAGATCTCCCATGTCCCCAGTGGGACAAAACTAAGTACCCGATCCTTCCATAGGCGGGAAAGGGGTTGGTAGCAGCTGTATTCGGAGTTTAGGATTCACGCTGGCCTGTCAACCTCCATTACCCGGCCGACACTGAAAAGGGAATGGGCATCTTTCTACTCCTAAGCAGTTTACGGATTTGTAGCCCGGTAACCCGGTGGACTCCAGCTTTCCTTCCTATCTGGGACAATAAACTAACTCACTTTGGACCCTCTGTCTCTCGATCTGGAGAAAGAGCTGTGTAACCCTTGTGGATCCTAGTTCATTCTAGGATCCGCATCAATCATGGTAGGGTGGTTCCATCCTGTCCAGAGCGGCGAATTGCGTTGGACACACCAGTTCTCGTCTGATCACTGAAGTTAAGCAGCGCAACCCCAGCTAGTACTGACATGGGTGGCCGCTTGGGAAAACTGGGTACTGCTAATACCCAAAAATCGTCGCATTCGTGTAGTTTCTGTGCAGTCTCTGCATTAAACTATGCTGTGGACGGGGCTCTAATGACCTTGTAGTTGAAGAGCCCTAAAACACCAATAAACAATCCATCCTGTCCGTGCTGTTCCATCCTGTCCAGGGCGCAACTCGAGTACGTCTACCTTCCGTCCCGAACTGGAATTTAAATCGGATGTTTGCTGTCAACATGGTGTGTAGTAGTTTACCATTGCATTGGAACGATCCCGTTCTACACTGAAAGGGGTGCAGGTGTTTCTTTGGCCCAACGGCTTTCCCTGCTGTTTTCCCTTGGCCTCTTGTCACTTCACCCCAACCAGTAGCAATGTAGGGTCGACGTGCAATAAGTCAACAGAAGCAAACCAACCTACTTACACTGTGATGTTTTGGACCATGGTCACTTCGTCTACTACTTGTCCCTTTTCTAATGACACCATATGTCCATTGTTTTTTGTCTGCCCTTTTAAATTAATGAATGTTGCTTAGGACCCTTATGAAATCGTAATAGGTGGTATTTTTTTATTATTGGGCGTGATTCGACTCACTCTCTCATCGCGTTTAGTTTTTTGAGTGATTCGCGAGAAAAATGAATGCGGGGGTGGGTGGAAGATGCGTGTGAGCGCTGCATTGTCCACCCTAACCTGGGGTGACCTTTAGTGTTTTCATTCGGAATCGCCCTCTTCTACACCAGACTGGACTGCATCATTTGAATTCATAAATATTTAAAAAGCTGGGTTTACTGATGCACTTATGATAATGACTGTCATATTTTGATGATAGGAACCAAAAAAAAATATTTTTGCCTCTGTATATTTTTTTTTGGGACATCATCTATCATGTTATTTCTGTGATTCATGAAATCCTATTTCTACTCCACCTACGATATACTGTATGTTTCGGGTGGTCATTTATGAGTCCCAATTGACCCTTAAGGTTTCCACAAAGGGCATGCTATAGCAGCAGGTAGGGGCGTTTGTTGTAATAGAGATTTGTTTGCACTGCATAAATAATAATGCACTGGTAGAAATATTTCATTAAAATATAATACGACATTTTTATTTACCTAAACATTTCATTATGGATGAATGGATGCGCCAAAACGTCCTAAGTCATTTTGACATAGGTCCCATGTTTTTATTATCAGATCTACATTTATATTTTGTCCACCCCCTTTCCTCATCTTTGGGCTATTACATCTCAGTGGATGTTTCATCCCATGCCCTTTTCTAGTACTTGACGATGATGATTCCTGCACGAGACGAAACGGACTCTTCTAGTTAGGGCTCTTGTACCTTCAAGGTCCCATGTGGGATGTAGATTATGCTACTTTGGGCTCTGTACCTTCAAGGAATCTTTCTCAGACTTCTTACTCTCAGCGTCTGTAGTTTAAATTTTGGCTAATGAATTTCTGGAGAGAAGAGACGAGGTGCGAACCCTATGCGCCTGCTTTTGGGTCCGATTTGAAAGGGCACGAATCCTACTTTGCGTTCACGTATCACTACCGCTTTTGGTACATTTCAACGGAGCTTCTTTTACACGGAAGAAAATATGGATAGTAGTGATAGGCTAATGAATGGGCAGGTGACATGATAAGGCCATAGTTGGTTCCATTAATGCGCCCTTTGATGGAAGGAGGTCGCCTCTTTCCTGACAAAGGAACTGCCGGTTTCAGTCAGAAAGGAGCAAACTTCACTATTGCAAGCCACTCATGGTTCTTACATTAAGCTGCCCTCGAGATCAGCCCGTTTAGTGTCTGTCCTCTCCCGCGAATGTTAACGATACGCCCAGGGCAAAACCGTGCCTCATTCCTCTGGGGTGTACAATTGTCTAAGCTGTGCAATCGATGTATAATGTACAGTACTTGGGACTCAACGGGCAAAGGTCCAACCGACGCGGCGTCTCACCACCACACGCTAAGGGCCTGGCCTCCTGGACATATTGCAGTGCGTGCAGGAGACAATTTTGTTCGACGGCCTGTACTGTAAAATAGAATCGGATGTTATCTATAGAATCAATGGGGGATGGTTGAAGTGGAGACAGGCAATTGGAGTCCTGTATTATATGGGGGAGGGGTCCCAATCGAGTTGAAATGGAAGTTTTCCAGGGCAGTGGTTAGGCCCGTTATGCTGTATGGGATCAGAGTATTGGACAGTGAGGAAGAGCTAAGCCAATAGAATGCAAGTAGCCGAGATGCGACTGCTGCGGTACATGAGCGGGATTCCGAGAACTGAAAGAGTTAGGAATGAGTATATTAGATGTAGCCTGGGGCAGGCCTGGGGTGGGTGACATCGCGGAAAAGAGGACGGAGAGTAGATTGAGGTGGTATGGACACTTAATGAGAAGAGGGGAGGAGGAGCTGTTTAGGTCCATTTCAGCAATGCAGTTGGTTGGAAGCACCCAGGATAGGAGAAGACCAAAGCAGACGTGAGAGCAGGTTGTTTGTAAGGCCCAGCGCAAAATGAGACGCATTCTCCGCAGGTGTCTCACTATAAATTTCTGTGGCTCACATGATAGTATGTAGTTGCGCATGTTAAGTCGCAGGGTGACGTGAATCACTGCCTGCGCCACGTGACCCTTGCGGAGCGCAGTGCCAATGCCGCAGTTTCCTGCGTGAAGTTGGCGTGACAATAACAAAAAGCGGTGCGAAGCAGAGAAGTTCTCTCGTTATTTGATGCAAGTATGGTGGACAAACTGCGATTCAATGTGCGGTGATTGCCCGCTTGCAGAATTTCGCAGGGCTGCAAACCCTGCGTCACCTTCGCCACCTGCGTCTCATTTTGCGCCTTGCCTAAGGATAGGGTAGTGCGTGGGGCGGACGGGGACCTGGTGGGAGATAGGCGGGAGTGGAGGGCTTGAACCCGCAGACCCGATCCTGTCTGTCACAGGCGGGATAAGGGTATGATGATGATGATGGCGATGTAAAAATGGAAGCTGCCAGTGACGTCATACTACTCGACATGGCGCTTGCGTGTATTGACGTCACTGGCACAAAAATGGACGAAATATAAGCACGACTTATTGTGCTTGTAATTAATGTTCTTCAACTTCTATTGTTTGATTTTTATGTTGGTTTTTGTCGATATCTTTCATCTCGAGTCACATTTCTTTTTGTGAGAGATGGATGGGTGAGTGGATGTGTTGGGCAGTTTGTTTCTCCTTTTTCTGTCTCTCTTCGTGTTGAATTCTATCAATTTTTCTGGGAACTTTAGGACGGCCATTGTTTACGTCACCTTTTAATTTTTTGTTTGTAAGAGGAGTTTGTGTTATGAAAAATGATCTTGTCTATTACTTTTGTCATTTAAATGGGGGATCAATTCTGATATGGATTGTTGTCATGATTGAAATGATTACAGAGTGATTTAAGACAGTTTATAGTTAGGACTGTGCTCCTCTAATCACTGTAACAACGCCTCTTCCGTCATCGTGACGCAGGATCGTTTCTCTCTGTTGGTTTCAATTTTTATTTTGTTTCGTTGGTGTTTTCGGGCCCTTCAACTACAACGGTCATTAGAGCCCCGTCCACTGCGTAGTTCTATAATGCAGAGCAGGACCGGCGCTATATTTTGCGGGGCCCTGTGCAAACTAATTATGCGGGGGCCCTTCTATCAATAGGTTCATTAATCCGAATGTACGGGGCCCTGTGCCGTCGCACTGTTCGCGCATCCATCACTCCGGCCCTGTGCAGAGACGCTACGCAGCGCCGGTGCGATGATTTCTGGGTATTAGTGGTACCCAGTTTTCCAAAGTGGTCACCCATGTTAGTACTTGTTGAGGTTGCGTTGCTTAACTTCATGAAGTGATCAGACGAGAACTGGTGTGTCCAACGTAACATTATTAGACTTCAATGAGCCCTAAGCCTCGATCCTAAATCCGCCCTCGGATGGTAAGTAAAGTTGTGGGCCCGCGTGTGTGATGTTATCAATACTGTAAAGAGAAACAAACCTAATTTACATGGAGCAAAATAGACGTGTAGTTGAGCAAAATTCCTAGGTGTATGAGTTCGCTTCCTGTTGTCGGTGGCGGAAAGTGTCCCAATGAAGAAAATAGGCCAACGATACATAAGCGTATGGGATGCAGCTGTCTGTCGGCTAGTTGACCCACCTCATTGATGCAGGTGGTAGCGGGCATGATTACTGCGTCAGTGGTTCTAGGTTCTGTACTGGATTGAGGTGGGTTAGCATCTTTCGGGCCAGAGAAAGACAGGCCCCGAGTATGCCTTCCGTCGGATGAGAAGTAAAACTGTGGTCCCTTGTGGCGTACGATGGCATTTGCACGTAAAAGAACCTTCTCTACTATGTAACGGGTAGATGAGGGGCACAATTACCAGGTGTAGGGGCTCGATGGAGTGCCCCAACGAACAGTAGACCGATGATCAATAAGCATAGGGGGTTGCAGCTTTGGTCGGCAATCGGCTGCGCAAAAAAATACAGTCGAATAGATCGTCCATGTGTCCATTCAGGGGGACAAAGATGAGTTCCTGACTGTTCCATAGGGAGTAAAAGGGTTAGTAGGTCCTTTAGTTCTCTTTTTTTTTTTTTTGTCTTTTTCTTTTGTCTGACCTTTGGTCCAACGTGACTGAGGTCTATCTGTGCTTTTCTCTTGTACACGAACCTAGAAAAGACAAATCCCCCCAAGTAGCCAAGAACCAGGATCTGAAGAGGAGTGCATGTTAGGTGTGGGAGATCACTGTCCTGACCATCATGTCACGGTGAGCAACCTAAATGGTAGAGTAGCGAGACGGGATTTTTTTTAAAAGAGGTCCTCATCCGAGGGTCTGGAACATCTGCTGCTGTAATTAATTAGTATGATGAAATGTGTCCTTTAAATTTTAAATTACACATATGTGAAGTTGGTTTGGTGTTTTTTTTTCACGGCTTTGCCCCAAAACCAAAGATTGGTACTGTGAGTGAGAGGTGAAATTGCCCAAAAATGTTGATCTGATATCATCGTCATATGTTGGAACTGACTGCAAAATTGGGAGCCTTATCTAATTAAATAGTCTGAGAATGTTGAGTTGATTGAGGGTTTTCATTTATAAACTTTTTTTGTGTGTGTGCGGGACGGGTGAGGAAGAGGAGGACGAGGAGGTTTACTCTGGTGTTCATATCAAATAAATTTAATTATAATAATTTTTTAAGACAAGCACCAACACGAAAATGTCAGGTATTTCTAAGGTATTTCCTTTTTCTTCGGTGGGCAATTTATTATTATAATTATTATTTTTTGGATGTGTCCTCTACACGCTAAAAATCCAGTAGCTTGTTTTAATTACGTTATGACAATAATAAACGTATAATATGCTGTATTTGGAGATTGAAACGGGGCAAAGAGAGAAAGAGGGGTAGAGGGCGGAAGATCCCAAAATATAGACATTGAAATTCACGTGGATAAAAACCTCCCAAATTTTTTTTATCACGTCGTCGGGATCTCTTTAATATCCAATGGCGCGCCTACCCCTAGACGTGATTAGACAGTTAATGGGACGATTACTTCTAAAAATAATGTCTTTTAAATCGACGACATGCTCCTTGAAATGACTCCCGTGGTCCAGTAGTAGCAGCAGCTCACCCTTTCCTTGTTAACCGGCCTTTCTTCTCAACTGATTTAAAACATTTGGCATATTTCCGACATCATTTTTTTAACGACTTAACTAGTTGTTTAATGTTTTACCTACCAAATTTCTTGTTGTTACCCTGCCGAAAAAAAAGAAAGACACACAGTATCTGCTTGTTTTCATATCATTGCATGTTTAATTGATATCTGACCTACCTAAGTGGCCCACAGAGCTCGGCGGGAGCGGCAAATTGCGTTGGACACACCAGTTCTCTTCTGATCACTGAAATTAAGCAACACAACCCCAGTTAGTACTGACATGGGTGGCCGCTTGGGAAAACTGTGTACCGCTAATACCCCAAAATCGTCGCATTAGTGTAGCGTCTGTGCAGTCTCTGCATAAGACCTACACTGTGGTCGGGGCTCTAAGGACCTTGTAGTTGAAGGGCCCTAAAACGCCAACAAACAACAACAGGGTTCGACTACTACATCAGTGGTTCCAGGCTCGATACTGGATCGAGGTGGGTTGGTGTCTTTCGAGAGGGAGGGAGGGAGAGAGATTTTGGTGTGTGGGTGTTTTAGGGCCCTTCAACTGCAAGGTCATTAGAGCCCCGTCCACTGCATAGTTCTAGTGCAGAGACTGCACAGACATTACACTAATGGGACGATTTTTGGGTATTAGCAGTGCCCAGTTTTTCCAAGCGGCCACCCATGTTAGTATTAACTAAGGCTGCGTTGCTTAACTTCAGTGCTCAGACGAGAAATGGTGTGTCCAACGCAATAAGCCGCTCCCGAGAGGGAGAAATGTCCCGAGTGCGGCTTCGGTCGTCGGATGGGAAGTAAAGTCGGTGCCCTACCGTGTGGTGTACGATGTCATTTAGACGTAAAAGAACCCCCCCCCCTCTACTATGCAGCGGGTAGATGAGGCAAACGTTCCCATTTGTAGGAGCACGGTGCAGTGTCCTAACGAACAGTAGGCCATTGACGAGGTTGCAGCTTTGGTCTACAGCCGGTTGCATAACAAGCCAGCCGTCCAACAGATCGCTCACGTATCCATCCAGAGGGACAAAAATGAGTACCCCACTTTGCCATAGGCGGGAAAATGGTTAGTAGTTGCTTTTTTTTTTAACTAATATCTTTTGTATAGTAATGTTGCCCGATGTTCTCGTCTGATCGCTGAAGTTAAGCAACACAACCTCAGCTAGCACTAGCGTGGGTGACCACTTGAGAACACTGGGTATTGCTAATACCCAAAAATCGTCGCATTAGTGTAGCGTCTGTGCACTCACTCTCTGCATTAGAACGACGCAGGGGACGGGGCTCTAATGTCATTGTAGGTGAAGGACCCTAAAACACCAACGAAACGGTAAAACCTGCTCCCACGTGTGCTTTGGTCTTTCCCTGCCCCGGGTGCTTCCTATAACCTGCATCCCCTTATTGGACCTAATCAATTCTCCTTCCTTCCTTCTCATTACAAGGTAAAACGAAGGTTTGTGCATCACAAATGCATTGTCCCGTTAGGCACAGGAGGCGGAGAAGGGGGCGGGGGTCATATGTTGGTCATCGTGGGGAGGTGAATGGGGCGCGAGACTATTGCGAATGTGCTGGGATAATTAAAGCTATAAAGTAGGGTGTGTTCGTGGGGCCACTGAACAAAGATTGGTTTTGCTCAAGTCCATTAAAGGTGGTGAATTCATCCATTCATGCATCATTTTGTTTATGGCCCCCACTCTGAGATGACCACAATTATTGGGGTAGCAGCAGTCTGCACGAAAGCAGGAAGCATACAATGTGAGATGACCGGTTCAATCAAAATTATGCATACCGGAAGATAATTGTTGCTGAAATAACACTTATAATAAAAAAAAAAAATCTATTCCCCCCCTCTTCTCCCCACCTAACTGAAACCCGGATCAAATGTCCCTCGAAAAATTCAATTATGGTACAGGATTTATTTTTATTTACTTCTTGGTCCCCCTACTTTCTCGCCCCCACCCCCGACATTGTCCGGTCTAGGCCCGTTTTATTAATGAGTCCGTGAGTGACAGGTTCGATCCTGACTTGGGCTTGTTCTCTTCTTTGATTTCCAGGCCCATCAGAGTTATACGAACCTTACCTACCCGGGCAGATGGCTTCCTTTGGGCTAGAGGGAAACCAGCTTACAATCATCATTCTTAACCCCCCCTCCCCCTTTTCTTGCCTATGGCAGGGTCATTTAGCGCTTTGTCCCATTGGTACAGGAAACACGGACGCTATTTTAAGTTACTGGATGCCAGTCTAACACCATATTAAGTCTACCTCCTTACTAGCCACAAGTGGATGGGGCTCCTGCACCTGGGACCTTTTCGTTTTTTTTTTTTTTTTGCGGAGCACCAGGAGTTAGTGAAATAGGGGACCCTTAGAGATAGGATCCCCTGAGGGGCCCCAGAAAATATTTTGCATAAAAGTTGTCATCAGAAGGCAACGCAACCCCGGTTAGTACTGACATGGGTGACCGATTGGGAAAACTGGGTACCGCTAGTATCGAAAAATCGTCAAATTCGTGTAGTGTCTGTGCAGTCTCTGCATAAGAACTACACTTTGGACGGGGCTCTAATGACCTTTAGTTGAAGGGCCCTAAAACACCAACAAACAGCAACAACAACTCATCAGAAGGCACACTTTGGACTTCCTTAGCAGAAAAAGTCACCACCTGTTAGGGCGGAATATTGGTGTTTGAGCGGGCTGGGAGACTAGTCATCAGTAATTTTAGCAGTACCGAAAGGTCCTGAGAAAGTGGTCCATCAATGGGCCGTTCTTTTTCGTGAACGTTAATTGAATACCTGAAATTGTCTGTCACATTTTTCCCCTACTGATGTCTAAGTGTGAATGACCGCCGGAAGTCATTCTGTAGGATTGATGTTTGACATTTTACTGTTGTTGCTATGTTGGGATGGTGGTATATTTTAGTGTCTTGAGAGTTGCGCTTAGGTAACAAAAGCCTTCTTCAGGTGGAGTGCGTTAATGGCGCCGACTAATGGGGGTGTTTATGACGTCCTTAGAAATGTTAAAGGCAATTTGGAGGTGCCTCAGGTCCTAACAGGTTTGAAGATGTGGTGACAAGGTTGTTAATGGAAATGTCAAGTGGTTGCCTGATTGGGCTGTTAGTTTGTCAGTTGGCGCTTATCAGCTTCCAAAAAGAAAAAGCAGCGATAATAGTCCAGAACGGAATTCAGGGCAACAACGCTTTAACTTTCTGCTTGCGGAAGTTGCCCCTCTCCCCCGATTAACTAAAAATGGTACTGTTTTTGACTTTTTAGCTAATGATCACAGATGCCATCCTGACAGGTTCTAGGCAGGTGACAATGTTCAGGCGAGAAAGAGAAGGGGGTCTTTGAAACACTCTTTTCATCAGGGTTGCTTGTCTGGTTCCTAACCTAGGAGCGTAGCTTCTTTAGGACTAGAGCAGCGGTCTTCAAACTGTGTTCCGCGGAGCACTAGGGTTCCGCAATACATCTCTTTGGGTTCCGCGAGTCAAAAGGAAAATTCGTTAGCAGCGGCAAGATATACTTTTCAAAAGGTGGGATGGGGTTCCCCCAAAACATCTTATAGTTCTAAGGGTTCCGTGAGTCGACAAAGTTTGAAGACCACTGTACTAGAGTAAGGAAGGTGCCTGGATGAAAAGCAGGGCCCGTGCCCTACCGTGTGAGGAGTGCGCGGGTGCATGTGGAATGTTTGCTGAACTGTACTTTTTATTTTTATTCCAAGGGTTCTTTTCCGTGCAGTGGTCACATCGCGCACAGCACATCGGACAACGGGTTTACCTGTCATCCGACGGAAGGCTCACTGGGAACCTCTGATACCTGTATTTCCTAAAGAAGCTGCCCCCCCCCCCCTCTGTTGGCTGACGCGGGATGATGAAAATATACATGTAGATTGGCAAGAGTTCGCTTCCAGTTCGTGCCTCAGGCATCGATATACGATCTCATGGACCACCAGACCGAGACCTAATACCCCAGGACGATTAACTTCCGCTTTTCACCTCTAGGGCGCATTGCGAAGAAATAAGTTCAATGATGGATTGCAAACTATTCCGCTGACCCCCTATTCTATTGAAACATAAATGATGACGTCTTCAATATGACTCACGTTCCGATGTAATTCTATTTCCGGTCAGTGAAAACTCACTTTGCGAGTTGGTCCAATTGTTTGTATGTTTCTGTTTTTCGGTGTAGCTGAAGTAGACGGTTGTCCCTCCACGGCCATTAAGGAGAGGTGTATATCCACTGGTCATGGGTGAATGTGACCACTGGACACGGATGATAAATTTGTAAGGGCGCCTACAGAGGCAGGAAGGGGAGAGGTCCTGAGTGGTTTATTCACGTCGGTAAGAGATAATCAGAGTGACACTCGCGAATTGAAAGTTGTCATCAATTGGGAGAAAAGGTTTTGAAAGGGTCAGTAAATTGTTTTTTATGGTCCTGCTCTTTTCAGATGGTCGAAAATGAGGGTCCAGTTGGGTAGGGGAGAGGGCGGCGGGTGCTAGGAAAGGTCATCTCATGGTTCCCCCTTTCTCTATTTAGCATCTTACTGCGTCTCCATGTCACATCTATTCTGTCTGCATTTCTCACTACCCATTCTGCTAGACGGTTCTATAGAAATCACGTGACTGGGCATTAGTGACGTCACCATCTCCTGGTAATTGAATTCTGGAAAATTGTCGGCTGGACAGTTATGTCCACTAGTACCGACAACGTTTATTTGAAAGTAATTCGGAGAATTTCAACTTCTCACGTCGGTCATACCTTTCGGTAGTTTTATTTTCTGTGAAGGACGTTGGCTACTTTTCTCACAGGCCATTTTTTTCTTCTGGCCAGTGGTGCTCTCTTTCTCACTTGTGGAACCGGTCACTTTAGTGACCATTAGATACATTTCGACCTCTGTCTTTTCACTCCTCCTAATTTGATCATTTCTCAGGCTACCTAGTGCCATTTTCAGCCCTTGTTTTTTCTTTTTCGTTCTTGAAAGTGACCTATGTTAAAATTAGTTAATTTTTGGTGGTCACTATGTCCACTTCTATTTATTGTTGTTGTTTGGTAGTTAATTAATGAAAGTGGCAGTGAGGCGAAAGAAAGACAGTTTCAAATGGTCATTTTCATTGTTTTTGTCCCGCTTGGTCAGAGATGCTATCTTATTTGCTTCTGAATGACAGGACCCTCCCTCTTTCCTACCCTTCTGAAAACGCTTTTCAAACAATTGTCCACTCTAATGACACGCCACTGTTGCTGGACATGGATTTTAATGCTTTTTTTTTCATTATCTGTCCTTTGGTTGGTAGCCGGCTGCATAAGAAATATCGCCCATGTGCCCGTCCAGAGGGATAACATGAGTAGCCGATCCTGCCATAGGCGGGAAAAGGGTTAGTAGTTGCTTTTTTCTGTCCGCGTGATGACCATTTGCACAATCATCAGTGTCAACATCTTACAACGTAGTGACCATTGTCAAAGTGGTGGCGTCGGCGCCAGGTTTAGGTGAAAAGAGTGCCGACATGGGTACCTATCTCCCCCCCATTACCTTGGCTTGTTAGTAGCGGTTAGTTTTTGTTCTCACACCTGGGATGTTGCTGCCGTGAACTGCACTTTTGCCAAAAGGTGATTGTTAGAGTGCTTCGTTACTGGCCCATTGGTTGATTTATTAACTTGAGTTGTTTAATCTCAGGTTCGATCCTGGCTGAGGAGAGTAGCTTCTTTGTGGTAAAAGGAAAATATCAAATCACGGCGGTTCTTTGTGGGGACCTCCCGTCGGATGGGAAGTAAGGGCATCGTCCCATGTGGTGTGTACAGTGTCATCACAGTACGGAAAAGAACCCTTTCCCCCTTCTAAGGCAGGGGGCGATTGCCCATTGTGACATATGAGCGATCTATTGGACGGTATTTTAACGCAGCCGGTTGCTGATCTTCTTTCTTTCTTTGTTGGTGTTTTAGGGCCCTTCAACTACTAGGTCATTAGAGCCCCGTCCACAGCGTAGTTCTGATGCAGAGACTGCACAGACACTACACTAATGTGACGATTATTGGGTATTAGCAGTACCCAGTTTTCCCAAGCTGCCACCCATGTCAGTTCTAACTGGGGTTGCGCTGCTTAACTTCAGTGATCAGACGAGAACTGGTGTGTCCAACGCAATTCGCCGCTCTCTCCGGCTGCTGATGTAATGCATGAACCCACCCCTATGCTTCTTCATCGTAGCCCTTAGTTTGATTCGTTGTGGCACTTTGTCCTCCCCCTCCGACGCCCGGGGGAAAGGGAACGAGCTCCTACACCTGGATAGTTTGCCAAACTACACGAATATTTTACTCTCCGCGTGGTAAGGGTCATTTTCTGTGCAGTGGTGCCATTTCCACACTACTAAGGGTTACGGCTCTAATTTCCATCCGACAGAAGGCACCCTGGGGTCCTCTCTGTTACATCTCTCACCTAAAAGAAGTTAAACGCTTCGGTACAGCGTGGGAAATTCCTGTAGGTCGGTGAAATATCCAGGTATGATAGTCCGCCCTTGGAATACCTTTGGAATGGGTTCTCGACCCTGCCATAGGTGAAATGATAGTGAGTTCCTTAACCACTCCCTGACGTCGGGAAGTAGCCTTAACAACTGATAGGCCTACAATAAATGCCCCACACCGTATCACGTGAGATGTAGATTTCAAAGACCCTCACCCTCCTTAAAAAAAAAAGGTGAGAGTAAAGGCGTCTGGTCGGCTAAGGGCATTTGCGTGACGCCCTTTGTTAGTCGTCGAAACTGTCCATTCTTTATGGGATTGTTTTTGAACCTATTTCCACCCCCTAAATTCAAAATATGACCTTTTCACCACCTTATTACGCTACATCACGCGAAATGGCCATTGTAGTAGACATAAATATAGGTAAGAGGGAGGATGAAAAAAGGAACCCCCCCCCCCCTCTCCCGGTCCTCCGCGTAGTAGCCAGTGACCACTTGATTTTAATTTCAACATGATTTTGTAATTAAAGGAATGAAATGATTATACATGTCAGCTTAAGCGGCGCGCCCTCTATCGATGGGTGGGCTAACGTGAGTTCGTGGTGTAGGTAGAGTTACTGTCCCGATTCCTCTTTTAACCCCTCTCGTCAATTAGATTGACGACGACGCCCGTGCCCCGTGTGTCCAATGCTGCCTGATTTTGCACCATATTTGACAGAGCTCGCCACTGGAGGGTTTGGGCTATTCAGGAACACTCTCAGTGACCTATCATTCCGCCCCTTCCAACTAGTGGCGGATTTTCGTATTAGTCAAGTAGTAAACCTGGGAGCCTAGGGTGCTGAAAGGACCTCAGGCTTCCTATCATGGGACCCGAAAATTTCATGTATTTTCTATATTCTGTGTAACTATCATTGGAGTATCACACTAGCTCAAGGTCCTCTGTTCTATAAAGGCTACAGTTTCGGCGTTTGGGACCCTCCCTTCCCTTTCTTTAGAGGTCCGTTCTGTTCTTTCCGTCTAGGGCCTATAAAGACCTCTATCCGGAACTGCTTCCAACCGCACCAAGTGTTTAAGGGGGGACCTGTATGAATTTAGTGTAAAGTATTCTGTCGACCTCTGACCAGAAGTCAATGTGGACGATCGGTCAGTTTTCCATCTAGCATTTTTGATTAATTCTGTGTTGTGGTCAGTGCGTAGCGCGCTCGGTAACTGCGTCAGTGGTTCTAGGTTCGATACTAGACCGAGGTGGGTTGGATTGTTTCGGGCGAGAGAGAATGCCCCAACGAGCAATAGACCGACGCTAATTAAGTGTAGGGGTTGCAGTTTTGGTCGGTAACCGGCTGTGGAAAAACACTGTCCAATATATCACCCTTGTATCCGTTCAGAGGGACAAGATGGGTATCCGACCCTGCCATAGGCGGGGAAAGGGTTAGGAGTTGCTTTTGCTGTGTTGTGGTCAGCAGGGGTTTGAGTTTTTTTCTCCCTCTCAAGCTGTGAGGTGGACACACGCACGCACAACTGATGAAAGGACACACAATAGGAGAGCACCGTTGTTGTATCCTTGGAACAGTTGGTCATTTTCTTGCCCTTAATGACCAGTGTCATTTGATCACATCGTAAAACAAGAATAATTGTCCCATTATGATGAAGTCGTAGTTCCGACGACGGACGATGGGTGTACAAAGGGCAGAGTAATGGTCCATTTCTCTTCAAGTGTACTGGGAAGGAGAAGGGGAGGTGATGCATCATAATGGTCAACTACTGACCGTTTAGTCGTTCCCAAGTTACCTGTCTTCCCACAGTTTTTTTTCCTTTCACTCAGCATGGATCCTTGTCCATTTCGAGTTCTCACACTTATACCTCCCCCTCTCTTTCCCCCTGGACAAGGTACAGACTCTTGGTGTCGTCTGTCCATCAGTCCTCTAGCCACACACCCACTCATCCCACTCACCCTCTGTCCTTCCTTCACTCTGTATGGGGTGCATCTTCTATCACTTTGGTCCTCTTGTTGGGATAGATCATGGTTAACCATCTGTCTGTGTCCTGCAACGTACTCACATTAATTTTCTAGTGACCTCTCTCCTCCCCCTCCTCCTCACGCATTCGAAAAGTTGACCATTGTCCAGTTTGACGACTAAATCAATTATGTCATCAAGAAGTTACTCCTGCTCTGTTGTCCCTCAGAAGTGTAGTGCGTTCATCTCCCTATCCACTCACTTTTCAATCAAAGTTTTGCAAACTGGTGGCCGCTTGACCACAATGATGCCCATTATTTAGTTCAATTAAAGGGTTAATGGATTTCGCAATGCGCTTCGAGATGGCACTTTTGGGACCTATTAAGTCACTGAATTCGAACGGTAGAAATTGGACATTGTCCATTCAACCATCCTCTCTCTCTCTCTCTCTCTCTCCCTCTCATTTTTTTATTTGTAAATTAAATTAGTGCTAATTTTCGGAAGCTGTCCAGTTCTGTCCAGTTTAGCGAAACGAAATTGCGTCCAGAGAAAATAAAATAGCCAATTTCGTGTCAACCTGGTCACTTTCTTCCACACTACCCCTCCTTCTCCTCTGCTGTCTCATTTTCTCTCCTCTCACCTCTGTGTTGCAATCATTCTCTCTCTCTCTCTTTGGTCACTTCCACTACTACCGGCCTCTGTCCCCAATCCCCTTCCTCTCACCTACTCACCCACTGTCTAGTACTAACTACTGTCCAGACAACTGACCTGTGATGACAGTTGTCGTCAATATATGATGTTGTATAAAAAAAAAAGGTGCTGTGGTTTGCAGTGCTCTCATTAAAACATACAAGGAGGCAGACGGTGGACAATAAGGAAGAGGAGGAGGGAGGGTAGCCGTGAAAAGGTTAGCTTGACCACCGAATGGACACTCGCACCCCTAAGATAATACGAAGCCAATTGAGAAAAGGATGTGTGACATTTTCGACAAACTAGAAGACAGACATCCAGTTTTAGTTCTTTTTAACCGGGTGGACATTTTAAAGGGTTTGACCTCTCGAAGGGTTAACACCTTTAGGAGGTGGACATAAGAAACTTTGAGCCATCCAGGTCGAAAAACTGAGTTACTATATTGGATTTGGTCATCATTTATGTTCAAAACGTGCACTCTGCGCTGCATAAATGTATAATAGTCTGAACACGTTATTTTTTCACTGTTGTGGTCATCGCGGTTTTGAGTAAGTGGGCTGCAGGGTGAAATCAGATCCGTTTTGGCACCCTAGGTCCAGGCTTTACTTGACCTTCAAGTGTAAATTCAGCACTGCTTCTAGAATCTCTTTCTGTTCTTGGTGCTGTGGTCATCATTGTTATAGACGAGAGTGGGGGGAAAAGGTGAGGTCGAAGTAAGGGTGGACACAGAAGGAGAGGAGGGTGGAGGGGGAAGATTTGTAGAAGGTGAACTTAGTAGAGATATAATTTTTGGCAGAGGTGACAGACATCTTTTTCTCATGAAAGTTAGCATCCAAAATAAAACACAAGTCCCATATTTTTTCCTTTCCGAAAGAAGAGAGTGAGAGAGAGAGAAGAAAAAAAAAAGAGGCCCGTGTGGCATTGTTCTTGGCACCTTAATTTTGCCGCCGTTTACTTGGTCAAGTTTTTTTTTCTTTTTATTTGACCAACGGGTCATAAAGTATCACGCGCTGAACCGTAACTCATCAGGATTCATGGCTTGGAAATTACAACACCACCTGAATAACACAGTGACAACAATGTTGTTGGCTGGCTACAAGATAACCTATTATATCTTCACATGTAGTGCTTTATATATTTATTCTCTTGATGTTGTCTTTTTTTCTTTTGGTAGTAGTTGTCTTAATTTATTTATTCCTCTACCCTCTCGTCTTAGTAGCCCACCTCTCGACTTGTAACTCTGAGAAAGAATGCTAGTTTTAAGACGTTTTTAACATCTTAAATTGGGCTGTAGCAACCGCCAGTGGCAGCCATTGTTAAATTTAGTGCTATGCTAAACTGAAGTGCAATTTTTTAAATTTTAGAATTTTTTTGAGGAGTTATTCTGAGAATTCGAATTAATTCTATCATATAAATTGTCGCACTCAAGACTCGCCGCGGTGGCGTAACTACGCCAGTAGTTCTAGGTTCGTACCAGGACCGTGGTGGGTCGGCTTCCTTCGGGCGAGAGAGAGAGAGAGGCCGCGGGTGTGCCTTCATCCGGATGAGAAGTAAAACCGAGGTCCCGTGTGGGTGTACGATGGCACTTGCACGTAAAACAACCCTCTCTACTACGCAACGAGTAGATGAGGCAAAATTTCCAGGTGTAGGAGCTCGCCCCCTGGCGTCGGTAGCATTCCCCAACGAACACTAGACCGACGATAAATAGCGTAGGGGTGCAGCTTTGGCCGGCAACCGGCTGCAGAAAAAACTATGACCAATATATCACCCTGTGTCCATCCAGAGGGACAAATGGGTACCCGACCCTGCCATAGGCGGGAAAAGGGTTAGGAGTTGCTTTTTTTTGTAAATTGTCGCACTGCTGTTTAGCGTAGCACGAAATTTAAGGATGTCCCTTCGCGCTCACATTGGAACCTCAATGTAGTTCACTTTGCAGACAGGTTCGCCTAAAGTTTTCCCGGGGCCGAAGCCTCGAGCTGATGTCAGAAAAACTGATATCTGAGGCGGACGGTCCTGTTTGTTGACCCTTAACACAGAGTCGAACTTGGCGAAGGAAGATCCCCGGTTTGCTTCTTTCGGGTAAGAAAACCGGGTGGGGAAGAAATAAAGCGGTCGTCTAGTGTTGTATGCATGGGCGGGTCCAAGGGGGGTTTTGGGGGGTTGCAATCCCCCCCCCGTAAATTTTGGTTCGACATTGACACTGACAAATGAAAATTTCGTTTCCAACTGGCTGCCAATAGCTCAACCCCTCCCTGACGAAAATCCTGGATCCGACCCTGGTTGTATGTACGGGAAATTGGTGATAGGCAGACTGACTTCCGGTAGTAACTGGTGACCAAGTGTACCAAAGTTTGTTTCTTTTCCATGGTTATAAACTGATGATCATGTCCCCCTAATTGAATAACAAACTGACCTCTCGGTATCCGCTTAGTGTACAGGGCCCTTCATCTACAATGGTCTTTAGAGCCCCGTCCACTGCGTAGTTCTAATGCAGAGTCTGCACAGACACTACGCTGTTACGATTATTTTTGGGGAGCGGCGAGTTGCGTTGGACACACCAGTTCTCACCTGATCACTGACTGAAGTAAAGCAACGCAAGCCCAGTTAGTACTGACATGGGTGGTCGCTCGGGAAAGCTGGGTACTGCTAATACCCAATAATCGTCGCATTAGTGTAGTGTCTGTGCAGTATATGCATTAGAACTGTGCAGTGGACGGGTCTCTAATGACCTTGTAGTTGACGGGACCTTAAACTCCAACAAACAAACGATTATTTTTGGGGTATTGGCGGTACCCAGTGTTCCCAAGTGGTCACCCATGATAGTACTAGCTGGGGTTGCGTTGCTTATCTTCAGTGATCGGACGGGAACTGGTGGGTCCAACGCAATACAGCCGCTCCCTGCAGTCAGGCGGAACTGAGTTCAATTCCCACCAATTGTGCTGGACCAGTTCTAATTAAAACGAAATAACTGACTCTACCTAGTCCGGGATCGAACCCCTCTATCATTATATTGGCCCACGCACACACTACCATTTACCGTTGAAGACACAGACCGGTAATTGAATTTCTTTATGATGTGCGGTGAAGGTCATTTAGTTAGGTTATAATTCGTTTGACACTACTAGCATGGAGCAAAGGTGCTGGAATTTTGTGTATTTGAGCGTGTACTGCCCGAGAAAAGATGGAGGGGTGTTATTAGTATTCCGACCGGTCCCACCTTCTCCTCCTTCCCCGAGTTTCTCTTACCCCCTCCCCCCCTCCCGTCCATCACTGCAGCAGCATTGCTCTTCATTAGCATCCTGGGCCTACCTCTTCTCTATTTTTTCTTGTCCCATTTGTTTCGTTGTGAAATGGCATTTATCACCGTTGAACGAGCAGCCCAGGGGCTTGTTGTTAGGAACCACTGAGGTATTTTTCCGTTGTGTCCGGTAGGAAGTCTCTGGAATTCTTGTAGAACCTCTGTTGTTTTAACAAATTTAAAATTTTGCACACCGGCTGCATTCACATACCACTGCCACCACACCATTGCCCTATGCACCTATCCTGCTACCCTACCTCCTTCTCCGTGTCCTCTTTGCCTGATTGTCCAATAAACTTCAGGTGGTTCTTGACCATGGACAACCCTGGATGTTGCACACACACACATTTCCTTGAGTTATTACCTGTCATTTAGAAAGTGACTGCTCCTTTATTTCTTTTCTCCACACTGACCATCTTGTTGTCGTCCCTCTCCTCCTCCACTTCGTGCAGAGGATGTCGTTGTCCTCCAAAAAACCATAAAAATAATGAATGACCTGTTGCGCCACCTACACCAAGAAAAGTATCTCACATTAAAAAGTGTTACTTCGACGCCTTGACACACTACGAGGGTGGGGGTGCGGGGGACGTGTATTTCTTTTCTTGCTCACTTCAGAGGAGAGATTCCGCCTCGGTGGCGCAGTGGATAGCGTACTCGGTAACTGCGTCAGTGGTTCTAGGTTCGATACTAGACCTCTGTGGGTAAGCTTCTTTCGGGTGCGAGAGAGGCACTGAGTGCGCCTTCCTTCGGATGAGAAGTAAAACCGACGTCCCGTTTGGTGTATTATGGCATTTGCATATAAAAGTACCCTCTCTACTATGCAACGGGTAGCAAGCAACGTCTAACCTTTTTCACGCCTGTGGCAGGGTCGGGCAGTGCTGGATTTACCAATAGGCTAATTAGGCAGAATCCTAGGGCCTCAACATTTGCCGAGCTTCAAAACTTAAGAAAAGGGGTTCAAAAGGACTTGAAAAGGGCCTCAAAATTGAAATAGCGTAGGGCCTCTCAATATCTAAATCCGGCACTGGGGTCGGATACCCCTCTTGTCCCTCTGAATGGGCACAAAGGTGATATAATGGACAGTGCTTTCTGCGGCCGGTTGCCGACTAAAGCTGCAACCCCTTTGCTTAGTCTATTTATCGTCGGTCTACTGTTCGTTGGGGCATTCCACTGAGCTCCTACACCTGGAAATTTTGCCTCATCTACCCGTTGAACAGCAGAGAGGGTTCTTTGACGTGTAAATGCCATCGTGCACCACACGGGACCTCGGTTTTATTTCTCCGAAAGAAGACGCACTCGGGACACTCCGAAAGAAGCCAGCCCACCTCGGTCTAGCACTGAATCTAGTACCAATGACGCAGTTACCGAGCACACTACCTACTGTGCCACCGAGGCAGGTCTATACAACGGGTTAGAGACTGCACAGACTTTACACTAATGGGAGGATTTTGGGGTATTAGCGGTGCCCAGTTTTCCCAAGCGGCCACCCATGTCAGTACTAACTGGGGGTTAGGTCACTTAACTTCAGTGATCAGACGAAAACTGATGTGTCCAACGCAATAAGCCGGACGGGTTATCCCTTGAACTAGGATTGATCCTGAAAATCATTAACGCATTCTGCCATGGCACGAGCGGCTTATTGCGTTGGACACACCAGTTCTCGTCTGATCACTGATGTTAAGCAACGCAACCCCAGCTAGTACTGACATGGGTGGCCGCTTGGGAAAACTGGGTTCCGCTAATACCCAAAAATCGTCGCATTAGTGTGGTGTCGGTGCAGCCTCTGCATTAGAACTACGCAGTGGACGGGGCTGTAATAACCTTGCAGTTGAAGGGCCCTAAAACTCCAACGAGAAAAGATCATTGGAGAGGAATGCTGCCTTCAAATAGGAACAGGGTCACAGGCCGCTTTTGGACCTCTGGCGGGGGTAAATTTCCTTCCGCCAGCTGAATCGAACTAAGAAGACACCTCGCGGCATGAATATTATAATGGCGCTTTTTTTCTCAGTCCGACAAAAAAGAACAACTGCGCCATTGCATCGAAACGTCGGCGACATCTTAGCAAATCTTCTAAAGGCGGCTTCTGGTTGCCTAGGCAACAGCTACATTTGTCGGCAAAGACCATGAGAGCAAGGGCTATCCATTTATTCCTTCTTTGTTTCGTTGGCGTTTTAGGGCCCTTGAACTACGAGGTCATTAGAGCCCCGTCCACTGCGTAGTTCTACTGCAGATACTGAAAGCACAGACACCATATACGCGAAGGCGACGATTTTGGGGTATTAGCGGTACCCAGTTTTCCCAAGCGGCCACCCATGTTAGTACTGTACTAGCTGGGGTTTGCGTTGCTTAATTTCAGGGATCAGACGAGAACTGGTGCGTGCAACGCAATATAGCCGCTCTATTCCTTCCTTCCTTGTGTGAATTACTCTTCTGTACTTTTCTTTCTCCCATCACTCCAACTGGTCAGTCAGTGGTGGTCAGTATTGGTCGGGAATATGTTATTATTGTTCACGAATTGAATTTTCCTTGCTGTTATCTTATATTTGATTAGGAGATTAATTTGTAATTTCCTTAGGGCTTGATCAAGAGGCTTATCCATTTTTGTCAAGTCTGCTACTGCTTTCAGTACTGCCCTTTCTCTTTCGTCCCACGTTATGACCGCCCTCTTCTTTCCTCATCTCTCAATCCGATTCCTCTTCCCCCCTCCCCCATCTTTTTAATAAAACTTAAGTTCCGCCGCCATTGCCATCTGAGATTTCCCTGATAGCAACCCTGTCTTTGTTAAGGTCCTTCAAAAGGATTGCGAACCATATCTCCTACCCGTTCCTCGTTAACTGCCCCCTGTCCATCGACTCACCAATTCCTTTTTCCAAGTTTGATTAGCATGATAATAATTCGGCCAGACGTTTTATAATTAAGGTCCTACATATATCCTATTCTCCTCATCTCCTCTTTTTCCCCTCTCCGCCCCCCCTCCGTCTCTCCTGAGGGTTTTGGCCGAAAATTTGCTTAAAAGCGCCGTATGCTTAAAGGGAGGGGTTTCTGCGTAGGGGGGGGTAGAAGGAAGCAATGGGATATGTCTAGTTGTCCTTGAAGGAGAAGGCCGTAAGGGCCGGCCTGGACAAATAAGCAAAAGAGGATTTTGGAAACTCGAAAAAAGGGGGGAGGGCGAGGGTAAAGGAAGAGTAGGAATTTTGTCCGCTGTGAGACAGTTTTTTATGCTGGATAGGGACTAAATGAGTCCCGGGATAAGAGGGAGAAGGGGTGTGTGTGCACCTCCTCTTGGAGGAGACCAAGTGGAATAGAGAGAGAGAGACTCCCTATTGTGCTGTGCGACTATTAGCCCTCTTTTTCCTCCATTTTTTACCCTTCCCCCTCCTCCTTCTCGTCCTTCCGCTACCCTCCTACGTAGGACTAGCCCCTCTTCTCTTCCTCTCTCTCTCTCTCTCTCTCTCTCTGTCCTGTCCCGCCTCCTCCTCCTCTTCTCATCTCAGGGATTCTCATATTGGCTGATGTCATTTCAAAAGGGTTCACCTCCAATTGGTCTACCGAAAAATTTTTTTTTGAGGAACCGGTATTTTAGTTGGTAAAAATGTGAAAATCATTGAGCATGTAACCGGCCCCGGTATCGACACTGACACACACACCCCTCCATTCTTTTGTTGGTGGAGGTTAGAGGCTGCTGCTGCTGTTGTCAGACAGAGAGAGGGGAAGAGGAGGGTTTTTTCAAAGAAGAAAAGCAGCCAGGCAGAAAGGGTCTTTTGTTCAGGGTTGTCACACACAGGCACTGAGTAAAGAGGGCGCTGGCGGAGGTGGAGCTCCTGTGATCTTATTCTTAATGGATTATGTTATTATATGGATGCAACCAGGAAGGGGGAGAGGAAAGGGGAGAATAGAAATTGGGGGAAGAGTAGTGTATGTAGGTACATGGACACAAAGGAGGGGGTAGGGATGCTGAAGGGGAGGAGGGGGGGGGGCTAGAGTAATGCTACTCAAGATGTCGCCATTGGCAGGCCAGAATTCACCAATACCGTCGTTTGTTGACGTTTCTAAGTAACTGTGCACTGCACCGATACCATTGTTGAACGGGGCGGGACTTGAGATCATTTGGGACCTTATTGATTCTCGAAACAGCCTATCCTGTTACCTACCTTACCTCGCTATTGATCGTCTCATTATTTATGCAACCGGTCGTAAGGGCCCAATCATAACCTCCTCTTCACCACCTTTCCGGCCCTGAAAATGAAAGTTGTCCTCAAGGGGTCGCTCTCAAACCGGCCATCTTGAATATCGAACGGTTAAATGAAGTAAGTGTCTTTTTGTGTGGATCCTCTCCCCGCTATTTTAAATCCGTTGCCCCATCAGATTCGGATTTGGGATGTGGTTGTCCATTAGACACAGGCAGAAAAATAAGCCCTTTTGTAAATTCGTAATGGTTCCTTCTCCTCCTCCTCTTCTCCGTGTGCAATATTGCGTTTGTAAGTAGGACCTATTGCACAGAGTTTTTAACGGTCCTTAAAAATTTCTTATTTTCCTAGACGTCTGCGGCAAAGAGCCCTTGTGGTTCTTTTTATTAGTGTTAGGCAGATTCCGTTCCGGTTTGGGACGGTAATAGTTCGTTTTAAATTCGTAAAGAGGACAGGGGCGAGGTCGCACCGGAAAGCGGGTTGACGATGTCTTTGAGTGTCTGCGGACAGTAGCAAAGGGCCCTGCCATTTCTGCATGCCCTATGCAGTTCGTGATGCCCTTTGCGGCACTATAAGCAGTTATGTTCGAAACAGATGGCCATGAGAAAACGAGTTCAACATGGTCCATTGACAGAGAAATCAGCACCCTCTAACTTTAGGTGCAGCTTACTGGACCCGAGCTGACGGTTCTGAGGTTCAATTCTGGTAGACATGGGTAGTCTTTTACTACTGGTCACTGCTCCTAGGGCATTTTGACTTCCTGACGACGCGGAATAGGGCCGCTATAACACGTCAATTTACAGTATCCAATAATCTGGTGTGCCTTCTCGGTCGAAGACCGCCTCTACGGACTGGACTCTTGGACCTTAAAGGAACCTTGTCAGGGTACACCGTTTCCCACCTATGGCAGGGTGGGGTACCTCTATGCTTATTTATCGTCGGCTTATTTCGATTTGTTGGGGTTCTTTTCCTCCACCAACTGCAAGAGGGCGACTTCACATACAGTACCTAGGAATTTTGCCGATCTACAGTTCCATGTAGAAAGGGTCCTTTTAGTGCAGCAGTGACATACATCGTGCACTACACGGGGGCAACTGCTTTACTTGCCATCCGGCGTATGGCGCACTGGGAGCGTCTCTCGCCCGAAAAGAATCCAAACCACCTCGACCCAGTATCGAACCTGGAACCACTGACACATTCGGCGAGGCGGTGCCATGATTTCATTTCTGACGAGAAAAAAATGGCAGCCGCATTCCCGAAGGAGTATCTTTTTGTTTCCGCCCGTGAAGGAGCATCAACCTGTGTCAAACGGAATGACACCTTTACACCCGTGATTCACGATAATTCGGCTACGGTCCCCAACCAACTCGAAAATAGATAACATTTAATCTGTCCAATAAATCTCCAGATAAGAAGTGAAAGGGGTAGAGGTAGAGGTGGGACTCAATTCGGCAATTTAATTGGTGCCTCACGTGTTTTCAGATTTCTCTTCTATCTTCCGGTGCATATTTTCGATTCTGATCACTGCAGAAGTGGTTTGCTTCTGACCCTTCGCCTGAATTGCTGAACTGTTGGTCAACCATTCAAGAATAGCTTTTACGGGTTCTGGGCAGAGGGGGGGACAGAGTAAGTTAGTACCGGCTTGTCCCCATACTGCCCCTTCCAACTGCGGAAATTCTATTTCTGACATTTAGCAGGCAAGGTTAAAAAGCCCGCCTCGGTGAGGCAGAAGATATCGTGCTCGACTATGGTGTCAGTGGTTCCAGGTTCGATACTGGATCGAGGTGAATTGGCTACTTCGGGCGAGAGAGAGAGAGGTGGTCCCGAGTGCGCCGTCCGCCGGATGGGAAGTAAAGCCGCTGCCCTACCGTGAAGTGCGTACGATGTCATTAGCACGTAAAAGAACCCTCTCTACTATGCAACGGGTAGCAAAGCAACTCCGGACACCCTTTCCCGCCTATGGCAGGGTCGGGTACCCTTCTTGTCCCTCTGAACGGACACAAGGGTGACATATTGGACGTGTTTTTCCGCATCCAGTTGCTGACCAAAGCTGCATCTCCTATGCTTATTTATCGTAGGTCTACTTTTCGTTGAGGAAGTCCACCGACGCCCGGGGGCCGAGCCCCTGCACCTAGATATTTTGCCTCATCTACCCGTTCTTTTACGTGCAAATGCCATCGCACACAACACGGGACCTCGGTTTTACTTCTCATCCGAAGGAAGCCCCTCTCTCTCTCGCTCGAAAGAAGCCAACCCACATCGGTCCAGTATCGAACCTAGAACCACTGACGCAGTGACTGAGCACGGTACCCACTGGTAGATCAGGCAAAAATTCCCAGGTGCAGGTTGTCACCTTGTGGTACCGGTGGAGTGCCCTATTGGACAGTAGGTTGGCGAAAAATAAGCATTGGGGTTACCGCTTATATCAGTAGCCGGCTGCGTAAAAATACTTTCCAACAGACCGCCCATGTGTCCATCCAAAGAGCCAAAGATGGGTACCCACTCTACCAAAGGCAGGAAAAGAGTTAGTAGTTGCTTTGTAGGTACGGTTAATAGCCCGCCGCGGTGGCGTAGTGATCAGCACGCTCGGCAACTGCGTCAGTAGTTCTAGGTTCGATACTGGACCGAGGTGGGTCAGCTTCTTTCGGGCGAAAGAGAGAGGCCGCGAGTGTGCCACCTTCTTTCGGATGAGAAGTAAAACCGAGGTCCCGTGTGGGTGTACGATGGATGGCACTTGCACGTAAAAGAACCCTCTCTACTACGCAACGGGTAGATGAGGCAAAATTTCTAGGTGTAGGAGCTCGGTAGCATTCCCCAACGAACACTAGACCGACGATAAATAAGCGTAGGGGTGCAGCTTTGGCCGGCAACCGGCTGCAGAAAAAAACTATGACCAATATATCGCCCTATGTCCATTCAGAGGGAGAAGGTGGGTATCCGACCCTGCCATAGGCGGGAAATGAGTTAGGAGTTGCTTTGTTGCTTGCAGGCAAGGTTAATGGGAGGGAATGGGGGCAACGGGTTAGAGAGGCATCTTAAATAGTCGATTAAAATCGAGATTTAATAACACCCTTTAATCAGTCGAATTATTATCGACAATAAATGTTGATTGAAAGGGTTTCTGCCGAAAATTTCTGGGGTTGATCAATTGAGTTGAATGGATGACAAGAGCAGCAGCACATGAGAACAATTCAAGATTTTTCTTTTCAAGATGAATGGACGACGAAAACGGAAATTTAATATCAAGCTCTATATTTTTTTAATTTGATACTCGAGGAACCCTTTGCACACACTCCAATAATGTTTCTTAAACCCCCCCCCCCTTCACCCCGCACGCAATTTCCTGCTATATCTCTCTTTAGGCCTCGATGGGGCAAATAAAACGGAAATGTCTTATGTATTGTAATGTCAGCCCAGTGCCGTAGGTTACTCCTCTATTTCCCCCTCTGAGGGAGCGGCGAGTTGCTTTGGACACACCAGTTCTCGTCTGATCACTGAAGTTAAGCAACGCAAGCCCAGTTAGTACTGACATGGGTGGTCGCTCGGGAAAGCTGGGTACCGCTAATACCCAATAATCGTCGCATTAGTGTAGTGTCTGTGCAGTCTATGTACTAGAACTATGCAGTGGACGGGTCTCTAATGACCTCGTAGTTGACGGGACCTTAAACACCAACAAACAAACAAACAAATCCCCCTCTGACATATTGAAGGTATCATCTCTAACTCGTTTTCCTGCCTATGGCAGGATCTTTTGCCCATATTTGTCCCACTGGTGTACACGAGGAACTCTTGAACAGCATCTACACCCAGCCGGCTACCGATCTAATGCTGCAACAAGCAATTCCTAACCGTCTTCCCGTCTATGGTAGAGTTGGGTGCCCATCTTATCCCTCTGAATGGACACAAGGGCGATATACTGGACAGTATCTCCGACCAAAGCTGCAACCCCTATGCTTATTTATCATCGGTCTACTGTTCGTTGGGGCATTCTACCGACACCAGGGCAAGAGCTCCCACACCTGGAAATGTTGTGTCATCTACCCGTTGCATAGTACAGAGGGTTCTTTTACGTTCAAATGCCATCGTACACCACACGGGACCTCGTTTTTACTTGTCATAAGGACCTCTCTCTGTCGCCCAAAAGAAGCAAGTCCAGTATCGAACCTAGAACCACTGATGCAATTACTGAGCACGCCACCGAGGTGGGCCAATCTAATGGTGCAATCCTTATCGTTATTTATTGTCGTTCTATTTTGATTCGTTGGGACACTTTCCCTCCATCGACGTCAGGGGGAATGAGCCCTTGTGCACCCGGACACGGAATTCTTTTACGTGCATGGGACATCACACAGACCACATGGGGACCACGGTTTTACTTCTCATTCGGGCCGGAAGACGCACTACGGGTCTTTTTTTTCCTATAACATATTTCGTTCGAAAGTACTCTTCCGGATTAGTCTAGGATCGAACTTAGAACCACTGAGACAGTTGTTCAGCATGCAATCTCTACGCTGCCAAGGTGGGGTGTAAGTGCAGATTGGAAAATGACCAGGTGTAGGAGCTTGGCCATCAGAGCACATTGACCGATGTAGCCATAAAAATTACAGGGTGCGTATCAGTGATGTGTATTGGTCAATATAGTGCATGTATATAATATTTCGCCATCCATTTCTGACCCCCCCTCTCTCCCTCCCTATCATTTTTTTCGTATTGTAAGACGAGGAGGGGACGGGACAGGGATGACTAGGAAGATGAAGAGGTTCATTTTGGAATAAAGTTGAATTGTTTTCTTTCTGGTCGGTGGTACCCACATATGTCAAAATATGGACGTACCCCTTTCTTCTTTGATGTGAATAGCACTACAGGAGGGCTTTTTTTCGGGTTTGGAGTGGAGGAGGGGGACAAGTCGGTTTGTCTTTCAAGGGGAATGAGGAGGAGGACGAGAAAAGGATCCGCAAGAAAATTCTGCAATGAGAGGGTGGAGAGGAAAAAAATAAAAAGAGTCCCGCTCGGTGACAGACATTTTGTATTTTGTAAAGTTGACATATCAAAGATGTCCACTTTGTAGAAGGGGGTTTGAGCATTTTTCGGGGTTGCGAGGCTGAGATGAGGACCAATGATGATGGTGTCTCTTCTCTCCACTCACTCTATCTCCTCATCAGTTCCCTCCTCTAGAAATTTACCTGCTGTGGAGAGGGGGTACTATCTGTGTCAGAAAGAGGTGCCGCCATTATGATAGTGTGACGTCAAACTCTTCCATGTTGTCGTCCTTCCCAGGGAAACACCCTCCCTCCTTTTTCCCCCCTCTTTGATGGTTTTTGATTATTATTCCAGAATGGGCCGTCAGTAAGAACGGCCCATTCCGCCTGTCCCGTCTCCTCTCTCTTGGGCCCACCTTTGTCTTCTATTCTCAGACCTCTTGAATTTTATACGAATTTCTGAGGGTATTGTTGTCCACTAGTATCCGGTCTGTCATATAGGTCTCTGATGTCAATAGAATAATGGAGCACTCTTGGGAGGACCGGAATCAGGACCGGTGCCCCATCACTGCCACCCCTTCTTCACTTTTGTCGATGTACTTGAAATTTTTTTTGTGTCAGCAGTTGCACACCCGAAAGTGAGGAACTCGACAACAAGGGCCTTCTTTGATAACAGATCGTCCTGTTATGTTTTGCACCTATGTTTGAAAAGCGAAGGGTGGCCGGGTCGACTTGCAAAACGGAGAGCAGCGGGCTCTGACCTCTTCCCCTGCCCTCCCCTTGCTTTCTCTTAGTTTTTCCTATCACCGACAATTTCCGCTACTTAACAAGAGGCTGCTTTTTTTCTTCTAAGTACATGCTGTATGTGACTGCAGGTTCGTTCCCGGTTGACAGGAACTGCGCGCCAGATCTTTGTCCCAAATGAGGAACTTCCGCTATCCCCCACCACTTCCTGTATAGTCACTATTTTTCATACGGACCCCTGGATATGGACTGCCGAATCATGATTGTATGATGTGCAAGTTCGATCCTGACTGAGACTGATATCCACTGTCCTCGGCCCTTTCGTGATGGCCGTCTTCGTATTCAGTTCTACGGAAGGGGTTGATCCAGGGACCAGGGCTTGTGAGCACTTGAGTTGCACAGACGAGGAAGTTGGCTTTCTTTTACCCTCATCGACCATCCCACCTGACCTCTCCCTAAAATTGGATGAGTTCTTAGACCCAGAATTTTCTTGAAAAACTGAAATAGCTTCTCTGATGGACCGCTTCCGTTTTGGGACCTTTTCATTATCCTACCCCTCTCCCGTATTGAACAGTTATCATCGTCGTCGTTGTTGTGGCTGAAATGTGTCCTTGAAGAGAAAGAGGAATGGAGAGGGGCGGTTGATGAATTTTCGGCCTCAAAGATGGGGGTTGGGGGCTAGTTTGAGATAAGATCACTGGTTGGGACTCGGTATCGTCCTGAATGAGAAACTATAGCAGGGGTCCACCTCACGCGTGTAAATCGCAAGTGGAATATCCCTTTAATGGTTTGGTTTATAGAAAATTAAGGCCTATGTAGAGAGGTAGGCACCTAATCATCAACTATCTTGGACTATTAAAAGGACCCTAATCGGTTGGGCGTATACAAAAAATAGGGTCTTTGAATGTCTGTTGAGGACAAGAAGGAAGAGAATTGACCCATGGGTATATAAGATGAAGGATAAAAAGGATTCCGACCTATCCTTTTAAGAATTTGGACAAAAGAAAAGATCAGGAGGCGGAGTGGTAAGCACACCTGATTTAACTGAAAGAGGTAGTTTGAATAAAAGGATTGGGACCCTTTGAAATTCAGATGTATGGGTCAGTTGCTGCTTGTCTCCTGAAAATTAATTGCATATCAAAGGGCCCTTTCATAATGCGTAGACAGACTAGACAGTGGCGTTGAAAACCCCCGCTTTTTAAGATGTGGTTGGTTGTCTTATTTATCAAATGGTCATTAGGGCCCTTCTTCCCTCCTATCTTGTGGTCCAAAGAATCGTCAATATTCAGACTTCATGGAGCCCTTAGTGGTGGGCCTTTGGACAGCGACAACACAAAGGTATATTTCGAACAATATTTTGGTAAACTTGATATTGGGATTTATGTAAGTCCATAATGTGATTGGAAATACTAATCCTGCCATGATGGGCAGGACCGCCGAGAGAGAGACCTTCTTACTTTTAGGGGGAATGAGAAAGGGCCTCAAACATCAATCGTTGTGTCTCGATGAAAGCAAAGGTACATTAGCTTTCAGAAAAAGTCTAGAATTGCCCTTAGGCCCTTCTTGCAAGTCTTTAGATGCACAACCGTTTCGGACATAGAATTAGTGGTAAAAAAAAAAGGACCATGCCTGCATCTCAAACCACTCCTCTGATTTGGCAAGCCGTGGGGCTAACGTGCTGGTCTGGTAACGTTCTAATCAAGGTTCGATTCCTATTTCTGGTTTTGACCAAAACACCTAGCTATATTTATAGGCCTTTTCAAAAGTTGTAGTAGTGCGCAGAACGCTCCTGAGCACTAAAGGTCGGTCATAGGACCATTTTTATTCGGTAGCCTTTCTAATCCTGTAACCCAGGACAGTGAAATTGAACCAAAGAGCATTCCTGTTATGATAATGTCTGCCTTAACGTCTGTCGCTGGATAGAGCAATTCACTAACAAAGGGCTCATAAGAAAGGGCCGGTAGAAATGTTTCCTCTAGCGTATTTTCTGCCCTTTGTATGGTTATACCAACGTGGGATGTGTGTTGTTCACGGCGCCCTTCACAGGTCATTAACCGCCGAGTGTTTTATTGCAGGTTCGATTCTTGCCTAGATCAACTTTTTTTTTTGGACATTAGAAAGAGGCTGAAGTCGGCCTCTGTTTAATTTATTTAGGTTCTTTGTGACGGTAGCAACGTGAGCACTCCTTTACCACCCAGTTTCCGTGTAGAAAGGGTTCTTCATGAATATACAGGCACGCTACTGAAAGCTGAGGGATAGGAACTGCCCACGTCGTGCAAAGTCGCACTGGAATCTCGGTCGAACTGGAATCTGATTTTGTTCGTGGACCAATAGGGCCACGAACTGTCAAAATCAGGGACACCTACTGTATGTGGCATGCCCAATGCCAACGGTACATAAATGTAACCCTTTTTACGCGGAACCTGCCCCTTAAGCCCGTCCTGGCCTTTAGAGATAATGGCTCGCTATGTGTTATCTGGAGTTTGGGGTGTCCCGTAGTGGATAAATTGTTTAGAACCACAGTTTGAACCTGTATCATTTCTCCTGAATTTTGGTATTGGCCCACTATAGGTATACCACCACATGTCTCCTTACCTTTCCACCCCATCCTCCAGGTTTAGTCACTCCTCCTCCTCCTCAAATGGGCCGCGTGTGTGTGTGTGTTCAAAAATTAAATATTCAGAAGTTCCATATGTTGCTTGTGGTGTGTGTGTGTGTGGGACTCCTGTTCATCTGTTCCCTGATTAATTGTGCGAACGGGTAGTTGACGGGTGGAGGACGAGACAACCGTCCTCTTGTGAAATGTTTGATGATGGACACTACACTTGGTCATTTGTCATTTGTGTGTTTTTCCTGAGCAGATGCATCATTTAAAAATACAAGTTTTTCATCCCAAAAAAGAATTTTTTTCTCTTCTCCCCCCCCCCCCCCCCCCCCCCCTTGTGTGACTAAATTTGACCGTCTGGTTTCTGATTCACGTGGGACATTGTTTGGTGACCATTACTTACTGTTTCTCTTTGTACTTCAGCCCTTCTCCGCCCCCCCTTTTTGCTGCTACTGCTCTTTGCTCGTTTTTTTCAGAATTTTGGTGATTACTGTTACCTGGTGAAGGAGGAGAGGTCAGTTTATAGGTCATTAGACTAATGGCATTGTCTTGTTTGTTTATGATATACATAACTGTGTCTCTTCCATAATGAACACATATGCACTCATTGCAGGGGGGAAGGGGCGGAAGAGACGAGAGAGCCCATTGTTGTCCTCTCTCTCTGCTAACCTGAATGATGACGTCACATGGTCAGTTGAGAATTACCGTTTTTGTCTCTAAGTTACGCGTGCACAAAAAAATATGTGAAGAATTTACCAGAAAATTCGTGTAACAGATAACAAGGAACCATTACTGAAATTAGGCAGTGGACTGCATAGGCTAAAATCAATTATTTATTTGTTGTTGGTTTTTTTTTTCAAAAAAAAAACCAAAAAACAAACAAAATAACCGGAAATGCAGAGATTTATCTGAAAATGGGAGAAGAGGACAAAAATACCTGAGAACCATATGCCTGCTTGCGTCCTGTCCCACACTGATGAGTGATTATCACCTGTGTATGTTTTTTCTGTCGGCCACATTTTTCCTCTTCCTAACTTAATCAATTTTAGTAATGGTCATGTTATGAAGACTTTCTCTACATCCTCACTCTCCTCTCCCCCACACTCCGGGGTCTGGTCATTGCAACCTTGAACATAACAACACCAAGGAGCAGTCGTTGTTTTTCTCTTTTTTTTTTTGAATAAATTTTAAAAGTGACCACGGGCGGACAAATAAGGTGAGTCGGAGTGTAGAAAGAGAGGGCAAAGAACAGGTGATGGTCATCAACACTCCCCCCCCCCCCCCCCCTGCCTCTCCTCCATCATCGTCTGCCACGTTCACACCCCTTTGGTCCCTCATAGGGTTGCTGCAGACTGTGTATATGACCGTTAACTGCAGGAGTCAGCACCAGCCAAGCGGGTACCCGACCCTGCCATAGGCTGGAAAGGGTTAGGGATTGTTACGGTGCATTCGTAGACTATATTCCGGTCAAGAATGACTTCTACGTAATTAACTTCTGCAACCTGTAGCTGACGGCTTAAAACGTGGAACGAGTTGGTCAACTTGTCTGTTGACCAACCGTTTGTGGATGTCCATCAGTATTAAAGTAGCATTTTATTAGTTAGGATGCCAGTTGCAAGGGGGCGCTAGGTCCCTTTGTCAAAAAAGTTGAGACACTAGCTGAATAATGGATGCTTTATTTTTTGGCAGGTGAGGGAGCAGAGTTGTGGGATGAGAGGATGGGAGATTTTGGACATCATCATTTTTTTTGATGATGTCGACCTCCTTTATTCGTGACAAGACAGACAAATAATAATTGAGTGAGTGGACACTGATGGTGAAGGAGGGGAGGGGGAAGCCGTGGTGTCACCCTTCACTTTGTGTCTTGTGCAGCGGCGGCATCGTTTCTACTTTAAAAAAATATACCTGTTAAATTTCCAGTGATGTCGTCCACTCGAGTGTCCATTGCCAAGTTAGCCATCTTATCTATTGGTTTCTATCATTTTCTTAAACTACCTTTTCGATATGTAATTCTTATCAGCAGAGATTGATGAGATAATTAACGCTAAGGGTCTTTTTTGTCTTGTTTTTCTGTCTCGCTGTTGCTAGTAGCCATTGTTAATTGTCTCTCTCTTTCTTCTCTTAAAGAAAGAAAAAAAGAGACAAAATATTAGTTTTTTTTTCTTACCTGTTGCACCACCACTCTTTGTGACTATCTTATCCGTTTTGTGTCACTCTTAGCCATTTTTTATTCCGACATGTTTTTTGCCATGTTCAGACACTTTGCCCTCGTTTATATTAGCCTGATATCCATCAACATGGATTCAGTAGTAAATTAAAGTTTCTTTTTAAAGCGAAAAGATATATTTTTACGTTTTGTGTCGGAAATGAGAAAGAAGCCGACGACATCGTAAAGTTTTTATACCACGTCGTTGTTAGTATCATTGTTGTCGTTGTTGTTGTTGTTTGGAGTTGGACAGCCATATTGTTGCTGTTTTTACTCGGGGAGCGGAGGCGTTCAACAGGAGACAGTTTCTGTGTATTGAAATAGGAGAGCGGCGGTGACGATCCGTGAAGTTGAAGTAGCGATTTCAAACGTGACAAGCGCATTCGATATAGTGCTAATGATGATGGCTTATCTACCGCCGCCAACCAATCACCGCTCATTTCGAATGTTGCGCGTGCTTCGAAAAAAATTCGATGTAATTACGTCATTAAAGTTTCCGGGCATGTCAAAAACTACTGTAAACGTATAGATGTGAGTTGAACAGTTGGTTTCCTATAACTATTGAACTCTTTTTAGCAACTAGGAAGTAGAGGCAGCCTTGGGGTGGTGGACATCGCCGAAAAAAATGAGGGAGAATAGGTTGAGGTGGTATGGGTACGTAATTAGAAGAGGGGAGGAGGAGCTCGTCAGGTTCATTTCAGGAGTGCAGGTGGTCGGAAGCACCCGGGGCAGGGGGAGACAGAAGTAGACGTGGGACGAGGTTGTCCGTAAGGATATGGCAGTGTGTGGGGTGGACGGGAACCTGGTGGGAGACAGACGGGAGTGGAGGGCTAGAGCCCGCAGACCCAACCCTGCCACAGGAGGGATAAAGGGTATGAGGATGATGAAACGGAGGTTAGCCAGATCATTGAGTTCGAGGACACTACACGGAATTTAATCAGGGATCTCCTCTGCCTGTATGTTGTTCGTTTCTTCTTTCATTCTTTTCAATCAACTATGAACGTTGTTGATCCCAAAGTCCAGTGGTCTTCAAACTTTGTCGACTCACGGAACCCTTAGAACTATAAGATGTTTTGGGGGAACCCAATCCCACCTTTACAAAAGTATTTCTTG